>OZ020297.1:9429300-9692651 GCA_963971205.1 Aethes cnicana
GAGAGGAGGCCTATGCCCAACAGTGGGACGCAAATAGGCTGTAATAGTAGTAGTAGATGATGATTGTAAAAGCATAAGGATGGCTATGGCTATGGAAGGATAGCTAGCGCGTACTGCATAATAATCTTCTAAATATTAAAAGCATGTTTTCGCAATATGTAATACTATTGTGGTTCATTTAAACTTCACTCCATAATTAACTCTCTTACTTGGGCCTAGATAACTATAGCAATCAGCAAAACCAGACCCCAGCCCAACATAATTCAGTCCTAATAACGTCATCCATATACACTCCAACTACCCATAGTACAAACATATTCGCCAATATGTACACGCTTTTGCATGTAATAATGTTCAAAAGTGAACACATATTAATGACCTCGACAGTACACTGGAGGGGCTGATATAGTGACAATAAAAATGAAATGAGATGAGAAATCCACTCGAGTGCCGTGAGGGGGGAAATGGGAACAGTTATCTTAAACAGTGTAATGTCTGGATTTATACATAAGTATTCACATGTTTATGTAACTATTGACTTTTTTGGTTTTTGTACACAAACTTGCTACGATATCGTATTTCGTATTCGGATATCGTATTCCCGTGAAAACTATGCAATTATCCGAGATAAAATTTAGACTATGTCCTGTCCAGGGACTCCAACTATCTCCATGCCAAATTTCATCCAAATCGGTTCAGTGGTTGAAGCGTGATGAGGTAACAGAGAGACAGACAGACAGGCAGACGGAGTTACTTTCGCATTTATAATATTAGTATGTATTAATACATAACGCTTACACGTAACACTTACACGTGAAATTTCTGACACAGAGGCATTCCATCTTAGGCCTCAGGGTAGGCAACGGTCGGGTGTGCGCTCGTTTGTGTATACCATTGACATAAAAAACACACGTTCACACACACTTTGCCTTGAGATTATGCCTTTATAATATTAGGTCCTTACATATGAAATTGGCGTTTCATATGGCAGAAATGAAAACGATTTTTTTTTATGAAACTATTTTTTTATTTAGTCAAAGTATGTACCATGGCTATCTATGCACTTTTGCCATCTCGAAGGTAGTTCATTGATTCCTTTACTAAAAAAAGTGTGTGAGCGAGAATCAATAAAATCTTTGAAGGCCGTTTGGACAGCCTCGTGAGAATTGAATTTTTTTCCTTGCATGAAGTTGTCCAAATTCCGAAAAAAATGGTAATCAGTTGGAGCAAGGTCCGGGGAGTATGGTGGGTGTCGAAGACATTCCAGTCGCAGCTCCCGTAGTTTTGCGGCCGTCAAACGTGCCGTATGTGGTCGAGCGTTGTCCTGAAGCAGCAGTGGGCTAGATCGATTGACCAGTCTGGGTTGTTTAATGGCTAGCTTTTCCATCATCGTTTGCAATTGTTGACAATACACATCAGCCGTGATTGTTTGCCCAGATCTTAAGAAACTGTAATGGATGACACCGGCACTAGTCCACCAGACACTTACCAGTACCTTTTTCTGAGTCAACTTTCGTTTCGGGCAGAATTTGGCTGGTTCACCTGGGTTCAACCATTGTGAAGAACGTTTCCGGTTGTCGTACAAGATCCATTTTTCATCACAAGTAACGATACAATTCAAAATGCCTTCATTATTGTGCCGGTTGAGAAGTGAAACGCAACACTCGACGCGTGTTTCTTTGTTTGCGTCGCTCAATTCATGCGGTACCCATTTTTCAAGTTTTTTCACTTTTCCAATTTGTTTCAAGTGAATCAAAATGGTTTTATCACTCACACCGAAGCCTGCCGCTAACTCTGACGTGGTTTGCGATGGATCTGCTTCCACAATTGCTTTTAATTCTTCGTTATCAACTTGTGTCTCCGGCCGTCCACGAGGCTTGTTCTGTAGGTCAAAATTTCCAGAACGGAAACGTTGGAACCAATAACGTACCGTATTTTCTTTTGCAGTAGCTTCCCCATACGCATTGTTAATCCTACGAGCCGTTTCTGCAGCACTAGTGCCGAGGTGAAACTCATATTCGTAAATATAGCGATATTTTAAGTTCTCCATATTGTGAACAGAACGATGTGAAAGAAAAACAAATGACGCGATAACAAATAAATTTCGTAATTCGAACACAGAAATACATGGTCTTAAATTTGAAATAAATTTGAATTTGGAATTCCTAGCCGAACGCCACATATTTTGAATCAAAGTTGCCAGTTCGCCAAACGCCAATTTCATATGTAAGGACCTAATATAAGGATGCTATAGGACTACATTTTGGAGTACCTAAAAAAATGTGAATGACTAAAAGCCTTTGAAGCTGAGCAAGAATACAAAAATCGTAATGGCTAAACTCCACCAGGGTCCAATTTTGTCTTCTATGTTTAGTTTTTAAGATCTTTATTACCATGGTTGCAATTCATAAAGAACCCATGCTAATTTATACGAGTAAATGCAAAAGTTACCTTGTGTGCCTGTCTATTTGTTAGTATCTCTTCACGCATAAACCACTCCACCGATTTAGAATTGAATTTTGTATGGGAATAGTAGGAGTCCTATGGAAGGATATAGTAGGCTAATGTTTATCCCGGAAAAGATTACATTCCCTCGAGATTGCGATAGCCTATTTCCAAGCGGGCGAAGATGCAGGCTGACAAATAAATACCAGAGTCATATTTCTACAACAACAAAAACATGCAATTTTCAGTCACACAGCCTTAGGTACCTACGGTGAAGCTTCAATACATTTTATTTACCATACTTTATTAAATGCTAGTGGAATTCCACTATCATACAAAATTGCCGGCGGCGTATAGTTCCCTCGTCGTAGACTTTCACAGGCAAATAGCAATAACTTTAGTTTTAATAATGGAGGCAAGGTTGGCAAAGATCGTGGTAAGTTCTTTGTATAACGTATGATAGAACAGAGTAGCTACTTATGTTTATCATCATGGTAGAAACCAAGTATAAGTAACTACTCTGTTCAATCTTACGTTATAACAAGTAAGTTCAACTCATTTTATTAAAACAAACCCTAAACAATCAATCTGAAAGCCCTTAAAAGGAAATTCCGTTCCCATTTCGCTGAATCTCTGACCGTAACCATCGCCATAAACATTTGGACCGTCTTCGGCTCGATTTGTCCTCGAATTTAAAACACTCAACACTAAAAAAACTACGTACTCGCAATCCGCGATAACTCAGGAGAGGTCCAATTCTCTTATTCAATTTTAAACAGTACAACTTACTTGTAAGAACTGTCTCAACCACCCTTACTTTGAAGACAGACGTCTCAATTTCGCTCAAAGCTATTGCTGAAGTAAAATTTGTGCGACGACAAAGATGTTTCGCTGCATGCTTTCTAGCTATCGCTTTTCCGATACTGTAAAGGTTGATTTTGCTATGTTTTGGTGGTTTCTGGGTTCGTTATTTGCGGAGAGAGCCGCTCTAAGGAGCTGGAAGGCAGCCAGAGGTGCGCGAGTCAGCGATACGCCGATAAGTGTGGTTTGTATTGGAAAAGTTCGGTTTTGATTCGATTAAATGGTGTTGTTTTGGCTAAACCTCAGCTTGTAAATTGCGAAGGCTTTTGTCTGTATTAAAACAGTTGTTTCAATGTTTAAAATAGTTGTCTTTATAATTATAAATGCTGGAAAATGCTCATTCTGAATTAATTGCACTTTGCAGCTTTTTGCCAGTAGTTAGAATTTCTTACACTTGATTATGATTAATTAATAATTATATTATATATTTTCAATTTCTGACAGATTGCGAAGTCGGTGATAAGGGAACCGATCCGAAGCAAACACAATCTTCCACTGAAGACGAAGAGAGGGACAACGAAGACGGTGTTCATTTCTTTATTTCACCAAGTCACTTCTTCAATGAAGTGTTGCACATACTTACGTCAGTTTCGTTTGTCGAATCTGCAAACATAATACGTACTTACCTATTTATTTCACATATTATTTTGTAGGTACCTCATTTTTTTATTACGAATGGGCTTGCGTTTGACCCTAATCCCACTTCATCATCATCATCACTTCAGTCGAAAGACGTCCACTGCTGGACATAGGCCTCCCCCAAGGCTCGCCACTCAGACCGGTCCGGCGCTACTTGCCTCCACCGGTTTCCCGCGACCTTCACGAGGTCGTCGCTCCATCTTGTTGGAGGCCTACCGACAGCTCGTCTCCCGGTTCGCGGGCGCCACTCGAGAACTTTCCGGCCCCATCGGCCATCAGTCCTGCGAGCAATGTGCCCCGCCCACTGCCACTTAAGGATCGCAATTCTTCGGGCTATGTCGGTGACCCCAGTTCTACTGCGGATATCCTCATTTCTAATTCTACACGCAGAGAAACCCCGAGCATAGCCCTTTCCATTGCCCTCTGAGTGACTTTGAGCCTTCTTATGAGTCAATCACACTTGATGGAAAGATGAAATAATATAGGGTCTAAGGTGGAACAAGTTTACCCAGAAGATGCCTATTCACTCTAGACTTGAATACACCATGTTTATAGGAACTGTGAACATAATTGGTTTAAAATATGAAGATTCTTCGCTCACACATTTATAGATTAAACTCCAACCCTTTATGTTTTTTATGACGTCAAGAGCCGCCTCGTAAAACTTTACGAGATCCCCGTAACGGGTGTCATCGGGATTTAGCTTTAAACCGCATCGTAAACGGCTTAGCCTCTCAAGTGGTTAATGATGTATTAAGTATGATGCTGAGTTTTTATCTGCAATTTTCTGACGTGAACTAATTTGATGTACAGTCGTCGGCAATATGGAAGCGAACAAGGTGATCAAAAATATCTGATCACGATCTTATTGTGAAGACGTTAGAGCGCATGTTCACATTTTTATGATGTCGCAGGTTCGAATCCCGCTAGAGGCAAATTTTGTTTGATGAGTACGAATGTTTGTAAAGTACTTGAGTTATGGATTTATATTATTACTAGCTTCTGCCCGCGACATCGTCCGCGTGGGAGTCGGTTATCGCGGTCCCGCGGGAACTATGCGTTTTTTCCGGATAAAAAGTAGCCTATGTCCTTTCCCGGGACTTCAACTATCTCTATGCCAAATTTCATGTAAATCGGTCAAGCGGTTGAAGCGTGAAGAGGTAACAGACAGACAGAGTTACTTTCACATTTATAATATTAATATGGATAATGTGTAAGTATTTCTGTATTTAAAGTATTTATAATTGTTGTCCAGCAAACAAATTGCGTGAAATGTCTCAATATATTTACTATTTACTAGCTTCTGCCCGCGACTTCGCCCGCTTGGAATTCGGTTATCGCGCTCCCGCGGCTACTATGCGCTTTTCCGGGATAAAAAGTAGCCTATGTCCTTTCCCAAGACTCCAAATAACTCCATACCAAATTTCATCCAAATCGGTGTAGCGGTTGAAGCGCGAAGAGGTAACAGACAGACAGACAGAGTTACTTTCGCATTTATAATATCAATATGGATATAATACTCGTAATAATAATAAAAAAATTTGGTGGTCTGACCAATCTACACTAATATTATAAAAGCGAAAGTAATTCTGTCTCTCTGTAACCTCTTCGCGCTTACACTGTTGAATGAATTTAGATGAAATTTGGTGTGAAAATTATTCCAGCCCTAGGGAAGGTTAAAAATGCTACTTTTTTTTAGCGGGAAACGCATAGTTCCCGCGAGAACGCGATAACCGCATTCCACGCGGATGAAATCGCGGGTACCTAATAAAATTGATTTTTAGACCTGAATAGTATTCCTTATAGTTGTATTTTACAGTGAAGGAAAATGTATTTTGCAATAAGCTACGATTGAAGAAAAGAAAGTATGAAATCTATATTTATTTTGTTACCTTTTGCTACCGGGGTGGGAGTTCGGAGAAACGTTGGCTCTCTGGTGCATGTTCTACCGCATGTAACAAAAACCGGCCAAGTGCGTGTCAGGTCACGCGCAAAGTATAGGGTTCCGAAGTTGACGATGCCCACAGTACCTTTCTAAGATTTATTAGCATCTAGCTAGCCTGTGGTATGACGTGCCCGCCCGACGCCCCTGCCGCTCGAGAAAAATCATTGGTTTTTTAATCATTTCATAAGTTGGTCGACTATGACTCGTAAATTTGCACAGCGTACTTAGCTGTGATAGTTTTCCTTTCAACAACGTTATATATGCCATAACCGTGTTTTTTTCCAGGCATCCAAATACCACCATTTAGCTGGCAGGGGGGGGGGGGACACGTGACTCTAACAAAAAATTGCACTTTAAAGCTTAATATTTCACAAACGCATCACTTAATCAAAAAATGGTTTTAACAAGCTCACAATATTTTTTTAAGACCTATTCAACGATATGCCGCACCATGGGGTGCGCAAGAAAAAAAAATTACATCCCTACTTTACGAGTAGGGGAGGTACCCTATAAAAAAAAATATTTCAAAATTTTATTGTACCACTTTGTCAGCGTAACTAATATGTATATTCATGCTAAATTACAGCTTTCTAGAACTAAGCATCTCCAAGCAATATAATAGTGCGGACAGACGGACGGACGGACGGACGGACGAACGGACGGACATGGCAAAACTATAATAATTTTCGGAGGAACTTTTCAAAATTGTCAGCGATGTGAGCAATAACATTCTATTATCGCACTCCCTTCAGGTGATGTCTTCCATATCATGATGGAGTGTGTAGCGAGGCCGAGTGGCACTTTCTCCATAGCGAGCAATTTTAATGTCGAAGTAGGTTTTTGTAATACTGTTAACTAACCCAACTTCAGCAGTGGCTATAGTACTGTACAAAGTAGATCTAATTCAAAGAGAGAATAAGTGTGTACTACTACTACTATTATAGCCTACTAGCTTCTGCCCGTGACTTCGCCCGCGTTGAATTCGGTTATCGCGTTCCCGCAGGAACTACCTATGCGTTTTTTCCGGGATAAAAAGTAGCCTATGTCCTTTCCCGGGATCCCAAATATCTCCATGCCATTTCATCTCAATCCGTCCAGCAGTTGAAACGTGAAGAGGTAACAGACAGACAGACAGATAGACAGACAGAAAGAGTTATTCGCATTTCTCTTGAACACTCACTCACTCACTTTGTTTTTCGCATTTGATCAATATTTACAAAGGTGAATTTACAAAAAATTAAGTCACTCGCTTAAACCGTTGGAGGTTTTTATGCGAGATGAGAGTTTAGTTGACGCAAACTAAAACAACACTCAGTAACTAATGAATTTATTTACATATTCACATATAATCTGCAACATTGACATATATTTCTTAAATTAATTATGACTAGGTCATTATGTGTCTATCACAACATTCAGTTTCTTAATTGGAGGCGGCGCGATCATAACGCGTGCAGTGCGCAGGCGCAGCATGCCGCGAACAGGCTCAGCGAGGGCAGCGCACCTGTGGGAAAACATAGTTATATTGCACAAAGGCTTACATTTAAAGCACGAGAATAGGGATGACGACAGCTTTTTTAGGAAGATTATTGAAATCAGGAAGATTATTGAAAAGTATTGGACACGTACTTTTTCTTTTTTCACGTAATCAAACTTATACGGAGATATATTGAGTTGAAATGTCGCGTGACGTCACGGTTAGGTACGATTTATACGTAATGGTGACGTAGTTAGCCCCCACTCTCCAACTTTAATGCGTTTTAACTTAGTCATTCTTTGTTAATTTGATAAAACAAAAAATACGTGTCTAATATTTTTTTATTACCTGACTGACGGACTAATTAGAATTTCGATTTCTTCACCCTGTCGTCATCCCTATTATGCGACTCGGCGAAATACGAAATTCGTCACTTCACTACCAGCGAGAGAAGTGTCGTGTCTGGCCGATTCATATACGATCTTCCCGTTTTTGAAATACAAAGAAAAACATTGTGGTGTAATTTTCAGTAGCTAAGTAAAAAAATGAACTCTAGTAGGATCCATGTGGTACGCAATAAAAGATTGGGTATTGAGTATAAAAACTACGTTTGGAAGCAGATATAGAACGCCAAATGAGGTGAATAATAATATGATGATGATAAACGTTTCACGTAAAAAATCACAGTTCTTCCTATCTTCTAGAGACAGTCTAAACAAGGTCCAAACTAATCACTTTGACGATAAATAGCGCATATTACGATCAATACCTGGGCGAACTAGCTTTGAAGAAGAAGAAGAAAAACATTCATTCATGACAGGAAAGCACATAAAAAAAGGAAGAAATAACAAATTACAATACAGTTCAAGTAAAAATAGCAAATATGAGTTTTCCCAGTTCTAAGGCCTAGATCGATTTACCACTGAGCTGTGCCCGACTGTGGGGCTTAAATAGGTTGTTGTGGTGGTGGATAGATAAATAATAAATAATAAATAAATATCTTGGGACTCTTCACACATATTGACCTAGCCCCAAACGAAGCAAAGCTTGTACTATGGGTGCTAGCCAACGATATAAATACTTATATAGAGAAATACATACATATTTAAGTACTAAACATCCATGACTCGAGTACAAACATTCGTGTTCATCACACAAAGTTTGCCCCGAGCGGGACTCGAACCCGCGACCATCGGAACAGAAGGCAGGGTCACTACCAACTGGACCAATCCGGCCGTCAAAATTGATTGGTTGTTTACCCGCAGAGTCTTCTCCCGTGACGGACTCCGGGCGCGGCGCGTCCTCCCTGATGACGACGGAGTCGCTCTTGCGCGCGTAGATGTCGAATATTGTCGTCACGCAGCCCAGAGTGAACTGGCCGCTTGGTGGCGACACCATCGTGTACCTGGACGACCAAAATTATACATATGGATGGATTATCATCCAGACTAATATTATAAGTGCGAAAGTAACCGCTGTTTAAGAGGGTTTATCCCGAAAGTTGGCAACGTCGCATATAGCTGTCAAATGTTTCGCTGTTTTTATTAAATTTCAATATTACTGAATTAAAAAAGAAGTTATCGTTCTATGGTTGAATGACGCGTTTCGTTTTATATTTGTTGGTTAGGCATTCAAATGAAAAGATTACATTAAAATGCATGGAAAATGCGATATAAAGTTTTCAAAAGATAGTACTTCCATAATCCTAAAATTTTCGTGTTCCTATGATAATTGTTGCAATCAATACGTAATGTTTTATTCAACCATAGAGCGATAATTCATGTTTTCATTCAGTAATATTCATAAATTAATGAAAACAGCGAAATATTTGACAGCTATTCGCGACGCTGCCAACTTTCGGAGTAAGCTCTCTTAATGAGATACAAAACGTCACCGCTTACAGAATCTGGAACTTCTTGGACTCAACGGGTATTTCCGTTGAACTAGTAGGTATTTCTGATGTTTTTTTCTCTACAATGCACCTACACATTTCCATTTCTGTTTGGCCTAATGGTTGACTGATAGAGAATGCCTGTAGGCATTAAGTCCACCAATTGTATACATTTTGTAAGTGCAATGAAGTTTAATTAAATAAACTATAAGAAAATAAAAAGGGCCGGCACAATACATCAGTAATGGTTGAAGTGACACATTTATAAATGGCCCTACAACATCCACAATAATAATAATATATATAATAAATAATATAATAAATTTTATTTCAGGCATCTAGGCCCATATTACATATACCTTAAAGACTAACATACATAATAATAAGCTCTGTTTGTGTGTTACCTCTTCACACTTACGACCGCTGAACCGATTTAAATCTATTTTGTTATGGAGTTAGTTCGAGTCCCGGGACAGGACATAGGCTAATTTTCATCCTGGAATAAAACACTTTTTCCGTCGGTGTTGGATCTCGATTTTTAGTTTTTAATAATTCAAAGATTCTAATAGAAAACGCACTTGTATATACGTCATAAACCCATCTTTTTTCCCATCCCTCTCCAACATGCGCACTTTTACTATGGCCGTCCCTGTCAACGGCCACGAATATTTGCGACAAAATCGCATAATCACTCTTCGCTAAGCCTCACTAATGTATGCATCAAAATTGTGCGAGCTCGGGTGTGTTATTATAAAAAACTGATTAATTATAAGCAAGGACAGTGTGGTGTGTGTGCTTTCGCCTCCGTCTTCGGGTGTGCTGTGGCAGACCAGGTCCAGGAGTGTCATTCCGGCCAGAATACCAGATCTACGAGGTAAGTGCGCATGAGCCTTTCACTTTTTCCTTTTATCGGCCTCTTATAATTCCATATTTATGTGTCGTGGATACAAGTGTTTTTTTTTTTCAAATTTCTTCCCCGCAAAATACAGTCCACTTTCTCCATTTAATATCCAGCCTAGCGCCTTGGGCTGGCTCCAGCTATCAAGGGTCTAACTCCCTCTAAAATAATCAAGAGATGGAGTAAAGGGCGCCACCAGTCGGGAACGCTTTAGAATTCCATACGGACAAAAGCAGGCAGTATTAGCTTTATTTAGAAACATAAGAAGCTTTTTTGTATTTCGTTGAATTTTAACTTCATTTCCTATAGCAATTGCATAACTAATGTTACCTGAATTTAGCAACGTTTTTTGACGTATCAAAGGCGCACCTGCGGTTTCTTGCTCACCGCTAACATTATTTTACATGTAAAGTGGAACTAAACTTCCCCTAGAGTCCAAGCATATTGCCTTCTTTGATGCCTTTAAGATGCAAATACTATCTCCTGCAAAGGAACCACATTACATAATGTTTACCCCTTGTAAAGGTACAAAAGGAACATAATACATATGACAGACTAATAATAGTGCAGAAGATTTTTTGAATGCTTATCTTTAAATATTCTATGTGATGACGATAAAGAACGTGAATGGGGGAAATTAAATCAATGGTGAATTGCATTTCTTATAATTACGTACGTTTATAGGTACGTACTAAAATTACTTTGAAGGGATGTATAGTCCCTAACTTAACTATAGAGTACTGTATACAGGTGTGTTAGGTTAGTGGGCTCTACTACTACAGCCTATTTGCGTCCCACTGCTGGGCACAGGCCTCCTCTCATCACGAGAGGGTTTGGGCTATAGTCCCCACGCGGGCCCAGTGCGGACTCGGGACTTCACACACATCTTTGAATTAATTCACAGATGCGTGCAGGTTCCCTCACGATGTTTTCCTTCACCGAAAAGCACAGTGGTTAATTCAAATTGAATTTCGCACATAAGTAAATTTAGAGGTGCGAGCCAGAATCGAACCCCCCGACTCCAGACCTATATCCTCTCATGCAGAGGCATGAGAGGATGTAGGTCGAACCACTAGGCCGTGGTGGCTTATCAAAAAGCTTCTTACCCCTATATGAAAAAGGCGTGATATTATGTGTGTATGTATGTTTTATTAACCTTTCTTTCCTTTTTCTTTATCTCGTGTGTGTTTTTGTCTATTTGTAATAAATGTTTTTGTGTAACTGGCCGTGGTTGCCATGCGCATGCGCTGGCTTTGATGCCAGCATTACGCTCAGTTAGGACCATTTCATCACCAACCAGAAAACCATTGTATCTTCATTCCATTCATTTTGTGTTATTGTCGCGAATAAATTATTTTCTTTCATTCTCTTTCTTAATCTGCCGCATGCAGGACGATTCATGGGCCACTATAACAACTAATTGGTCCCCCCAAAATGGAGTTCGGCGTCGCGGTAAACCCCGACGGAGATGGCGGGACGAACTATAGACGCCTTTCGCAATGATTGGCCGGACTTAACGATATTACAAGAGGAATATAATCACATTGCAAACTTACTTATACAACATAGAAACAGCACACTCAGAACACTACCTATTGACATGTTTGTACTCCCTTCTTATACCAATGTCTATGGTAAGAGAACTAACCATTATATTTTACCTTAAATAATAAATGGTCTCCCACCTGACTTCCGAGATTTGTATGTTTCAAACTGTAAAACGATTGGTAAGATAAAAGAATACTTTATAAATTGTAACGACACTAACTTTGTATTGTAAAATGTAAAAAATAACAATAACATGTACCTACTACTTGTTTACTATAAACTACTAAGCATAAGACAATTATATATAAATCTGAACTCACTGACTGCTAATAAGCCCTTCCGGCCTTTAATGTACTTTTTTTTTAACTCTGCAATATATTTGTATCTGTAATAATAAAAAAAAGGATGTCGCAAGAGACAGAAAAGCGTGGAAAAATGAGAGGGAGGCCTTTGCCCAACAGTGGGACACTACAGGCATGATGTCGAGCATAACTTGATAGTAGGATATAATAATAATAATCTTACCTGACAGTGGTAACGTTCTTCCTCGGCTCGGGCGGCTCGTACCCGTAGTCCCGGTAGACCCGCCCAAGGCTGGCGCTGGTGTACGTCAACCCCACTCTGTACTGCTCCGTCTCCAAGACCGTGATCTCCAGCTGGCTCGCCGCGCCCCGCTCCGAGAAGTCCAGCTCGGGCGGCGGGTCTGGGATCGTCTCTGCTATCTGGAAGGAGTATTTTGTGGTAGAGTTTGCAATAATATTAAATTACTATCCAATGCCCGCGAACTTATACTCATATACTCATACTCATTTATTGCTACATCATGTGTTTACAATATGTTACATTTCACTTAAGTACTATGTCATGGACCCTGTTAGGGTGCAGCAAATATTAGAAACTAGACCTTAAAATATACATGGGTATGCACATTATTCTCTTCTTACAGCCATGTATGGTTAGGGTGTGTGTGCGTGTGTGTGTGTGTGTGCGTGCGTGTATATGGGTGTGTATGCAGGAATAAAAGATAAAATTTAATTGGGTATTACTACTAGTTTTAGATAATTATTTTGTCGTCTAAGTATTCATTAACTGTATTTTTGTTCCTTTTTTAGTATTTGTGGTAGGTTATTGTAAATGTTGATGGACATAACGTATGGCCCCGACGACTGGGGCTCATGACTACAGATTCCCAATCCTACAGATTCTCTAATCTACGGATTCCCAATTTAACAGATAACCAATTACACAGGTTCCCAATTCTACATATTCTTTATTCCACAGTTTCTTATCTGACTACTATTTTACCGGTAAGGGTCCACTCAGTCCGTTAGGTGTGAATGTAGGTTAGGTTCGTTAGTTATCTATATACGCCCGAAGGGCAAACTACCTAGAAATAGGGGCCCCGCGTAGCGGGGACCCGTCGACCCAGTTACATTCCTTGTATTATTTTGTAGAATACCAATTATGTAGAATTGGGAATCTGTGGAATTGTGAATATGCAGAATCAATATTCTGTAAAATTTAAATTATGTAGAATTGGGAATCTGTACACTTGGGAATGTGTAGAAATAGAAATCTGTAGACATGGTATTCTGTAAAAGAAATCTGTAGAACTGGGAACAATTCGCCCCGACTTCGTCCCGCGTAGACTTAGAATTTGCGTACCCGATGATATTACACATATAGACAGTTATAGTTATTAGAAGTATTAAAAAAATGGTTTGACCCTTGGAAAACCCATTCCCGTGGAAATATCGGGATAAAAAGTATCCTGTTATTGCGGGGTCTCGAAATATCTCCATACCAAATTTCATCCAAATCGGTCCACTCGTTGCGACGTGAAGGAAGGACAGTAACAAACAAACAAACACATTTTCACATTTATAATATAAGTAAGGATTAGTATGGATTGCCGGTCAGTTTGGCACGATATTGTGCATGTTCAAAATGTAATGCTTTTTATACGAATAAAAATGACTTACTTACTTACTTATATATTGTTATTTGGTTTTGTATTATCAGCCAGTCAGTCAGTAATGGAAGAGTTTAAGAGTCCCCAGTAGGTACGCACGGCGTTTCTCAACTTTTCATACAAACGTATTTTCGCTTTTATTCCCAAATTACTAAACAGATTGACTCGAAACTTGATACATATAATAAAATCATTATTGTGGATGTCTTAAATTAGTAAATGTCGTGGTAAAATAAAACACAATTAAATTACAGCCAAAAAACTGAATTTTGAAGTTTGTATGGAGGAAACTAAAATGGAATTGTTCCCAGTTCTACAGATTTCTTTTACAGAATACCATGTCTACAGACTTCTATTTCTACACATTCCCAAGTGTACAGATTCCCAATTCTACATAATTTAAATTTTACAGAATATTGATTCTGCATATTCACAATTCCACAGATTCCCAATTCTACATAATTGGTATTCTACATAATAATACAAGGAATGTAACTGGGTCGACGGGTCCCCGCTACGCGGGGCCCCTATTTCTAGGTAGTTTGCCCTTCGGGCGTATATAGATAACTAACGAACCTAACCTACATTCACACCTAACGGACTGAGTGGACCCTTACCGGTAAAATAGTAGTCAGATAAGAAACTGTGGAATAAAGAATATGTAGAATTGGGAACCTGTGTAATTGGTTATCTGTTAAATTGGGAATCCGTAGATTAGAGAATCTGTAGGATTGGGAATCTGTAGTCATGAGCCCCAGTCCTAAAATGGTCCTAGTTTCTTTGTTATTCAATTTATTACAATCAAAGTATATTTTGGACACCAATATCTCTGCTCCACTATTATTGTAAAATTTGGTGCCAATCTGATAAGTAGTTTGCGAATTAAAACGTAACTACGTTTGTACGGAGAAAGGAGCGTACTGGGGACTCTATATTTAGTTTAAGTATTAATATTATTATTGATAAACCACACAAGCGTGGCTAATAGTGGCTTACGGGTAATCATCCCAGCTCTTTACCGGATAAGAGTGCAGACTTTTTACAACACGTTGCACTTTCAATAGATCAAGGGACTAGTCCTTTGTGTAGCGCCCTTTATTGTGTGATGCAAGAAATAGTTCGCGCTCAGTTGAACCGACTCGCTCGACTATACGCTCCAATATTAATTAAATATTAATAGTTTATTATAACACGAAAGCCCTGACCCGAAACTTAGCCCCCGGAGAGCAACTTCGTCCGTTAATCGTCGCACCAGAGCTTAATATTTAAGCTCCTCACATTTTACACAGCATGTTGAGCATAACTTGATAGTGGGAGCTTTTGGCTTCTCCAGACTCGCATAAATAAGCTACGCTGAAATGTTAGAGTGAATTAGAGAGGTTTTACAGAGAACTGCGAATAATGAATGCTCCACAATTCTAGATACTTACTGGAAATTGAGTTGCCGAGAGTTGCTCCTAATTTATTATTATACTTTACGTATTGAAGCCGCCATTTCGCTACATTTATTACAATTATTGTGACGTTGGTAATGATACTTTGCGAAGTGTGTGCTGGCTTTGAATCTGGCGTTATTTTTAGCCACCAGGTACTTATTTAATAAAGATGTTAGTAGTTTTCACCTTTTCCTGTTGTTTTTCAAGCGTTAACATCGTTATTTTGATTTTAAAAAAACATCCTGTTCAAAAATGAATGTCGGAAGCAAAGAAGAAAAAATAAATAGGAAAAACAATCCATACTAATATTATAAATGTGAAAGTGCATTTGTCCTTACTTCACGTCGCAACGAGTGGATGAAACCGACCGATTTGGATGAAATTTGGTATGGATATAGTTTGAGACTCGGGCTATGACATAGGATACTTTTTATACCAATACTTTTACAGGAACGGGTTTTCCATGGATCAAACCATCTTTTCAATACTTCTATAACTATAACCATCTATATGTGTAGTATCATCGGGTACGCAAATTCTAAGTCTACGCGGCACGAAGTCGCGAGCATCGGATAGTAGACAATAATTTCGAGAAAAATAGGATTGTTAACCCAAAATCTCCATAGTTGACAGATCGCGAAAAGACTTCTCCTTGAACCATTGTATTCCGTAGGTACTGCATAAAATTCCAAGGCTCGGCAAAAAAGAATATCCACTGTAATCCCCAGATAGCAGAGAGCTCAATATTTTAAGCGCAGCAGAATGCAACGAAAATATTAACGGAAAACCATTTTCATTTCAAGCGATTTTAGTTTGTTCGACATCACGTTTTTTCGCCACGAGGCCGAACTCTTACCCGGAGTAGAAACTGAGCGCAGACCATAATGAACGCTATGCGGAATTTTGTTTTCAATACAAAAGGGATTCTTTCGAGAAACTTTTTTCTTTTTTTTCAATAAGTGCTAGCAACGGTTTTTTATGGGTTCAGGCTCGCTTGGTATTATCAAAGGCAATGGAAAGTTTTGAGGAAATGGTTCGAGAGTTGTTCAACATTTTGATTGTTTATTTCCGTCAACCAATCAGGGAAGACCAAAATTAACATTAAGTTTGGTCTATGTTTGCGTTTGACTCAGTTAGGACATTTAACCTTTCCCAACGACGCATATATCCGCACCACAGGTACAATGCCAACGACCAATATTATTATATAAATGCGTCAAGGCGTACTACGGATAAAAAGGAAATATATATTATGCGTAAGATTCACATTAGCTTTAGACGTCAGCCACCTTCAGCATGTGAGTAACGGCTTTTGTATACGAAGGTTACCTAAACAGGTTAACACACAGAACACAGATCGAGATAGAATGCTAAAGTTTACCTACCGCGCGTGGAAAAAAGTAGACAATATGTCCACTTTGCTCGCTTCTAACCTCAGTTCGCTTCCGACCGCCTTCCGCGAGCAACGTCACATCAAAAAAAGAAAATGACTAAGTGTGCCGTAATTAACTGTACAAACAACACCAGCGTTGGTGGAGTTGGTCATCAGGGTGTTACCTATCATCGGTAAGTACTTTCTGTCTTGAAATATCTGTTATTTTTGTGAAAACGATTTATTTTGTAGCTCTTTATTAGTTTTACCAAATTAGTAGCGAATGCCTTGTGTCCAATGCTCGTTTTCCATTGCGGCTTTAATCTGTTGCGCCAAACTTGCGCATATTGAAAACCAGCAATGTAAAAGTAGTCAAGCCAAACTCTCGAGGCGTCGACCAACCGCGTTCCAGGCCGATTTCTCATTATTCTGTCAATAGTGATGTGCACCTGCTAATTTCAATGCCGATTTCATAATCGATTAAAATCAGACAGAAAAATGATAATAAAAATGCATATTATAATGTAGCTATAAAACGTGGTAATAAGTCAACAGCTAAGTATTATCAGAAATACTTGAATATACCTACTACTATGAATGGAGTTACACGATCAGTATTTCATTTTTCTATTGTTATTACAAGCTTTTATTTAGTTTCACATGTCCCGATGTTTGTTTGTCTGTCTGCACCCTTAATGACAAGTTTGTATTCAGCGCGCGAACATTAATTAGTTCGAAAGTGAGTTTGAAAGAGATAGAGAGATGTTGTCAAATCCTCCATTGAAGCTATGCATATGAACAATCATAGTTTCTGGGTATTATCTAAATATATAAAACTCAAAGGTGACTGACTGACTGACTGACTGACTGACTGATATAGTGATCTATCAACGCACAGCCCAAACCACTGGACGGATCGGGCTGAAATTTGGCATGCAGGTAGATGTTATGACGTAGGCATCCGCTAAGAAAGGATTTTGCAAAATTCCCACGGGAACGGGAAAAAACGGGATTATTCATTTTAATATTTCTGCGCATACGAAGTTGCGGGGAAAAGCTAGTTAGTAAATAAAAACCAACTTGCCTAAATTACGTCATCGTGATATCGTAAAACACTAGTAACAACTACCGCGGTACCAAGGCATTGTACTTTAATTTAAAAAGACTCGTTTTAATAATAAGTGTAAGTGTTAAAACATTTTAAATCTATTTCGCATTATGCTGTGGAAACGAATTATCATTTTTCTGTCGTGTTTTATCGATATGTAAATCGATTAAAAATGCTAAAGATCTTAAATCGTTTAGCCGCTTGACAATCGATGCTGTTAAATCGGAGTCGCGAGTTTTTTGTTGCCCATCACTAAATTACTCTCGTGACGTCATCGCAGCGACGCAAAATGTTACACGCTTGGTTCCCATACAAATGGACGAACAACCGTACTCTATAGTATCTGATCTGAGCGCACGGCGTTTTTTACAGCAATACAGTCTCGACACGGTCGCGCGTTTCTTACATTTTTTGTAGAGATACAATCGCGTTTAAAGGACAGCTATATGAAATTGCAAGACAACATCGCTAGTAATGCTAGTTCGTAAGAGTTATATTTGTAAATAAAAACTGTATGTTTCGCAGCGGTAACACGGTTCACATTATCCTTTACCTATTTAATATTATTATTTATTTAAACTTCATTGCACATACAAAATGTATACAATTGGCGGACTTAATGCCTAAAGGCATTCTCTATCAGTCAAACATAAGGCCAAACAGAAAGAAAAATGAGTAGGTGCATCAATATCAGAAAGAAAGAAAATCATTTCAAAAGAGGATAAAACATAAACATACATAAAAATTATATAAAAGATAAACATACATAAACTAATACATACATAAACCAGCCGCACGATGCAAAGAAAAATATGAAGGATTCCAAATCTACCCGACCTTCTCAAACAAATGCTTACGCAGCATTCGCTTGAAGGAGAGCTTGGTTTGAGCTTGTCTAATAGCTAGAGGTAGCGAATTCCAGAGGCGGATTGCCTGAAGGGTGAAAGAATTAGAAACAAAACCAGTGGAGTGGAAAGGAGTGACGAGTTAATATCTGTATTATAGATTGAAAACTTTGTGTAAAAGACCGCAGGTATTGACGATTTGATGTCAAAATTATTTGATCCATTTCCATCCATCTGGTTCTAAAATAAAAATAATACTCTTAAAAATCTTCGCATTCGACTTGTAACTCCAGTTCATTAAGAGTTTCGAGTTTCATGAAGCAATTCATTAAAAATCAAGGAAAATATATCCCTATTGTGTAACTTCGCCAGCCCTGAGCAACTTGTCGACTAAGTACCCTTATGAAAATGTATAAATGTCGCGGAGTAAGAGTTCGTTTTGACTTCTTAATTGTTTCCAGTTGATTCCATGTCAACGTGTTTGGAACAAAATGTTTAAAACGGAATCTCTGAGAAATTATAATACTTGGGAACCTTTTAACGTATTGTGTTTTGTTAAAGCAACACGGTATTTAGAAAATTAGTTTAAATGACGACAGATTTGGCTCAGTTGGTATAGTGACCAGGGTCACCGGGAATTCGGTTATCGCGTTCCCTCGGGAACTATGCGTTTTTCCGGGATAAAAAGTAGCCTATGTCCCTTCCCCGGGACTCCAACTATCTCCATACCGATTTTTTTCCAAATCGGTCCAGCGGTTGAAGCGTGAAGAGGTAACAGACAGACAGACAGACAGACAGACTGACACAATGACTTTCGCATTTATAATATTAAATTAATATGGATATGGCTTCAGAGGTGCGAGCCGTATTCGAAAACTCGACGCTCTAAGAAGCGTTAGTCAAAGCTCTATTAAGCTACCATACCACCGGCCTCAGATATTTAATAACTAGCTTCTGCCCGCGACTTCGCCCGCGTGGAATTCGGTTATCGCGCTCCCGCGGGAACTATGCGCTTTTCCGGGATAAAAAGTACCCTATGTCCTTTCCCGGGACTCCATTTATAATATTAATATGGATAATATGGATTTCTTCCGAACATTCAAACGCCTGCAGAAATTGGAATAGCAAACATTATAATACACGTAATTGCTACTACTGCTTAAGTGCATAACTTATCGTGGTATCCCGGATTTCATCCCGTTAAGGGTAGAAATCCAGGATAAAAACTATCCTATGTCCTTCCTCGGGCCTCTAACTATATCTATACCAAAATTCAAGTCAATCGGTCAAGCCGTTTTAGCGTGAAGAGGTAACAGACAGACAGACAGACAGACAGAGTTACTTTCGCATTTATAATATTAGTATGGATTTAATCTTTTTGACTCCATAGATATAGTTAGTCCAATCTTTAAACTGAAATACCCTTAAGTTAGATAACGCACAAGGTAAGCCGTTCCTTGAAACAAGCGTGAAAATTTGCACAAGACCTGTTCAAACGTATGCGAGCACCAGATAGGATTTAACTAAGCCCAGTCGGGCATTCCGAGCCCTGGGGAATTTAGTGTTGAATTTGTGCTATTTTCGAAGTAACATCCAGAACACGCCCACTAACATACTGAGTATGAAACCCGTAAGATTGTTTACGTCACCCTTGGCCGTAAAGTGGGACGTTCTGCAGGCTACGCGGAGAGAAAATCTCACTTCTTGGCCAAGGGAAGACGTAAAACTTTTGACAAACCACGGGCGGTAATTCATAAAGCCCCAGATCGCATATTTATGGCCCTCACCTTCGGTTCGGGCCACAGAAACCTGCGATCTGGGACAATTACGAATTCACCACCCTAGGTCTGTAATGTACTATTAACCTTTTCGGCGCTTTCATACTTGAATGACACTTCATTTGTGATCAGTCAGGCGCCAATCATGTGCATATAACGTGGGTAACATGTGAATTAATAAAAATTGAACTAAAGCGTTTCATTTATAAACATTTTATTCATGAGCAAAGTACACCTTGGGGTATATTCGAAGTCTTAAAATAGGGATCTCCCTGTTCCCTATAGGATCACTCACGCGTCGCGTGAACTTTAAGCAGCTAGATTTAAAGTTCAACTTGACGCGTGAGCGATCCTATCGGGTACAGGCAGATCCCTATTCAAGACTTCGAATATAGCCCCTTAGCTTTGATACCTTTAGTGTCGCTAGCGTGCGCAATTCAATTTGAATTTTCCACTGCGCTTTTCTGTGAAAGAAAACTTCACGCAGTAATTTCTAAGATACGTGTGAAGTCCTCAATCCGACCTGCAGCTGGGCGTCAATTGAAAACCCACCTTTAAGGTCCACCTTATTTTTTGATTTGAACGTGATTGCAAAAGAGAATTGATTTTGACCTGGGTCGTTTTCTGGACTGCCCGAGCGGCGAGCCTTCTCGTGAAGAGAGGAGGCCTGGCCCAGCAGGACGTAAAGAGGGTGTTCTGGTGGTGATGGTGGCTTACCTTATGGTCATCCAGGATCCAGGTGATGTTGGGCGCAGGGTAGGCCTCATCGACGGTGCAGTTGGCACGGATGACGTCGCCGCGAACGAAGTTGTCGCGCGAGACCGTGAGCCGTGGCGCGCGGAATGGGGGATCTGTAAAATCATAATCATCATCAACATCATCATAACAGCCGAAAGACATCCATTGCTGGACATAGGCCTCCCCAAGGCTCGTGACTCAGGCCACTCCGGTGCTACTCACTTCTACCGGTTTCCCGCGACCTTCACGAGGTTGGCTGAGGTCGATCTGGCCACTGTCAATATTTGGTTCTTCATATTCGTTAACAACATTGACAGATCTAGTACCATTATCATTATTGTTGTCGTTGTCGTCATCATCGACAACGTCAACAAACATAACAGAAACATGATCATCAATATTATTATGATCACAAAGATCTTCGGGACTATACATCCCTTAAATGTAATTTTAGTATGTATGTCGGGGCACTTTTACACGTCACTTTTAAATGAATTTAACAGAAATGAATTTACCAGAGCTTCCTAGACCCATTGCTTGAGAAGAAGCGCCGCAACAAACTCAGCAGAAGGCCTTTTTTCAAAATTCAAACATACAGATTCACATTACATTTATATGTATAATGTTTGAATTTTGAAAAAAGGCCTTCTGCTGAGTTTGTTGCGGCGCTTCTTCTCAAGCAATGGGTCTAGGAAGCTCTGGTAAATTCATTTCTGTTAAATTCATTTAAAAGTGACGTGTAAAAGTGCCCCGATGTGGCCTATTTGCTGGATAAATATTTTCATTTTCATTTTCATTGGCATCGGCATCATTGTCGAAACACATCTACTGTTTAACTAAAATCTCCCTCCAGGTTAAGGTATTTTACCACATTTTTATGTAAAGTGACATCCATATTATGCCAATATAATGTACATTCATACGTCATATTCTCACATAATATCATTACATGTGAAATATAATGATGAAATCTATTCATTTCATCTTCAACAACCAGTTCAACAGAAAAGTTTTAAAGACACGAGACATCTGAAGAATAAAGAACCTACTCAGAGTTTCAAAGTTTCCAGAAACTTCTGACAAGAAAGCTTTGCAAATTTATAAACTCGCTTGCTATTTAAAAGTACCTTTCGATCAAATACTGATTTAATAGGTAGACTGGCTTCTTCCCGCAACTTCGCCCGCGTGGAATTCAGTTACTTAGATGTATTCTCTCTAGCTATATAACTTAATAACTTTCAAACTCCTTTTTACTTTCTTGTGTATGGAATTTTCCAAAATCCTTTCTTAGCAGATGTTTACGACTTAATAACTATTAGTGTGCCGAATTTCAATCCAACCCGTACAGTAGTTTGAGCTTGGCGTCGATAGATCGTCAGTCAGTCGCATTGAGTTTTATATATTTAGATTGCAGAAGTTGAATAAAACCATTATTTGCTATAAATCTACTTCTAGGTACCAATTTAATTCAAGTTGTAAAAACATATTGACATGCTTTACGTGTAGGTACCTAACTTATATCGTAAAATAAACAAACACGTTCCAAAGCTCATCCGAATTTCCAAATGGGTTTGAGCGTGACAGAGAATCCAATCAATCTTTACGTCGCTTGCACAAGCAAAATGCACTAATAAATTTTGATCAAACTCAAACACGTTTTCGTGAAAATACCACATCTTTTCGACTTTACCTAGGTAAGGTACCTATTTTAATAAAAAAACATGTAAATAAGCTGCGGATGTGATTTCTATGTTGTTCTGTTTTTCACATATTTTTTTTCCGATCTGTCTGAGAGTACGTAATTATTATTGACCACAACAGCTCCTATTTACGTCTCACTGCTGAGTACCAGGTCTCTTCTCATCACGAAAGGGTTTCGGGCTATAGTCTAGGCTGTCCCAATCGAGGCAAATCTGGATTGGGACAACCTATTATGATGTCTAGCTAGAAACACTGCATCCAGCTCTGGTATACTAGCACATTTGCAATAGGGATGACGACAGGGTGAAGAAATCGAAATGCTAATTAGTCCGTCAGTCAGGTAATAAAAAAATATTAGACACGTATTTTTTGTTTTATCAAATTAACAAAGAACGACTAAGTTAAAACGCATTAAAGTTGGAGGGTGGGGGCTAACTACGTCACCGTTAGGTATAAATCGTACCTAACCGTGACGTCATGCGACATTTCAACTCAATATATCTCCGTATAAGTTTCATTACGTGAAAAAATAAAAAACAAGTGTCCAATACTTTTCAATAATCTTCCTGATAGACTAAGGGAAAAAAAGTTGTCGTCATCCCTATTGCATATCTACATGATTACCCCAAGATCCCATGACAGAGAGAAGAAACAAACAGAAAACAGAATGGCGTTTTATTAAATCTCAAATCGACGCCATGTTCCTAAGAACAGGTTTCGCAGTCTCTCATCGTTTCTGACTTCTCAAAACTAACCCATTTGGATTGATCAACCTGTATTTAAATTGCCCTTACTCAGTCACCAAATTCCGTTCAAAGTTGACCACATGGCCGCATCCTTATTTACACTCACGCCGAGAAACCGCGAGAACTAATGCACCAGCATCTCTTTTCTCACCATATGTAAGAAAGAGATACCAGCATAGTTCTCGCAAGATTCTCGCTTAAAAGTGGAGCGGCCATAATAAATTCCGTCAACTCACCTACAACTGTGAGCGGAGCCCAGCGAATGTCTGTGTGGAACAGCGGAGCGTCCGCGGAGACCTCGCACTGGTAGTCCCCGCTCAGCCGGCGGTTCAGATTCACGATGCGGACCTGCTGGTGGTCTGACTGCGTTAGCTGTAAGAGAAACGATTACGCCATCTTCAATATCGTTGTCATCACCATCAGCGTTACGGTCATCATCATTTTTTTTTTTTATCTTATCTTATTGTATTTGTTGTTGTGTCGAATTTATGTGTCGAATAAATGTTTTTCTTCTTCTTCTTCTTCATCATCATCATCATCATCATCATCATCAAAAAGTTTACATTCTTCCTTTCCCTTTTCATCATTTATGTCATTTTGGGATTTTTATTTGCTGTGCGTTTTATTACTATTCGTATTTGGTACAGCTGTAAATCTTTTTCGACGTTAAGGTGTAAGTAAGAATATACTCAATTAATATTATCCTAGCTCCCGTCATAAGTACATTATGCGGAATGAAAACATGAGAACTAAATAGTAAATTCAAACTGCTTGGGACTATGGCCCAAACCCTCTCATGATGAGGGGAGGTCTGTGCCCAGCAGTGGGACGCAAATAGGCTGTAGTAGTAGTAGCAAACAGTAAATTAATACGTCATTATTTACTACTACTCTTCTTTGAATTGCTTCGCAGTTGCGTGCAGGCTTCCTCACGATGTTTTCCTTCATCGAAAAGCTAGTAAATTCAAATTGAATTTCGCACATAAGTAAACTTAGAGGTGCGAGCCGGAATCAAACCCACGACCCTCTGCATGAGAGGCGGTAGGTCGAAACACTAGGCCACCACAGCTTCAATTAACGTAATTATTTACCACAAAGTAAAATAAAAATCTTTCACCTCATTCTACTGTATTTTTTTATGGAGAAAGCAGAATTTCATCTATATGTATATCGTTTCGAGTTAAAGTATCTTATGAATCTAGAAAAGGTACAACTAGAGAAGAACTCACATCAACCGATGCGCCAGGCAATGGGAACACCATGCTCGGTGGCATTTCCCGTGGCACGTATCGATAGAACTCCGTCTCCGCGCGGTACCAACGGATGCTGTACAGCGCCGCTCCCTCCAGGTCGTAGGAGCACCGCAGCACCGCCGCCTGGCCCTCGCCCGAGAGGACCGCGCGCGGGACCGAGATCGACAGGTTCTTTAGAGACCACACTCCACCTGGGGACAAAAAACATGAGACGTAAGTACGGTGACCTGGATGCTGGAAGCTGTGATAAAATCATCCATTGTCCCTAAAAGAGTTGTTTGATATGTAGTATTAGTCCTTCGAAGCTTTGGTACCTATAATTAATGATCTTCTTTGATTGATTATTGATCTGGTAAATCCTTTTTCTGACGTGTAAAATTGCCCCTATGTGGCCAATTTGCTGTATAAATGATTGAATTTGAATTTGAAAACTTCATTTAAAAGTAGAGACCAATACCATTTTTCCACTGCCAAACTATTGCGGCCTGAGTGAGCACATGACCTACACTCATTGCGAAAAAACAAACAGACAAACAAGAGTTAATTTACGTCAACAAAAGAACTTCACCGTGACTTCACCCATCATAGGTAAGCGAGGGGTGAGTCCTATTAGTGGAAATCTAAATCGATTTTCCGACCTATCTTGTGAACAGGGCCAAGCCTTTGTTTTACATATAGCATGATATTATTAATTGAGTAATATAGTTATTAATACTTTTTGGTAGGTACACATACCCAACCTTGGCGCACTTGCCATGACATCTTACTTAAATAAGTAGAGATCTTCTACTATCTAAATTCCCGCGCCTTCACGTTTCAAAACGCTTCAATTTTTTTATTATTATTTTAAAAGCACCACCAGCACTCTCAACGCATAGTTGATGGCTGTCTCAGCACGCACACTTATGTTGAGAGTGTTGGTAGTGCTTTTTAAATACATTGAAGCGTTTTGAAATGTGAAGGCGCGGGACTTTAGATAGTACACGGAGAAAAAAGTCTGGTTTCCTGTAGCAGAATATTGTAAATTCAACTTGATTTTTTTGTATTATATGTGACAACTATACTTTTTTTAAACATTAACAGAAAATTCTATTTCTTTATAACATCATTTCTAGTTCATATAACCCATTTACCTAGTATCGTAGAAAACAAATTTTGTGTAGTATGCAAAACCTATCTGTAACCATCATTATAGGACAGGGTAGAGTTAATCAGATATTTCAGTAGTGTTCAATGTCATTACTGCGGACTTGAACCGCTCAATAATCTCTGTGTACTATGTATAGTGTTAAGAACACCAGATTTTTTATTAGTCTTAAATATCATTTTAGCGGATTGAAATAATCAACAAATTCGGTTTACTATATGCAGTATTGGAGGATATCATATTTTGGTTTGTGTTAAAAATAATAGTTGTGGCGTGTTATAAAGAGTATGTTCTGTTTGCTATACATATTGTAAAGTTTACCGGGGTTTACATTTGTGATTAATATCATTAATGCGTTCTGAAACGATTAATAATTTCTGTTTACTATAATGTAGTATAGAGTATACCAGAATTTTTTATAGTGTTAAATGTCAATATTGCGGACTGACATAATCAATAATTTCTGTTTATTATATGCAGTGTTGGAGGATACCAGTTTTTTCGTTTGTGTTAAAAATAATTAATGTGGCAAGAAATAAACAGTATATGTTCTGTTTACTATACATATGGTAGAGTTTAACAGGTTTTATATTTGTGATAAATCATTATTGCGGACTGAAACTATAATATACTGTCGAGTTAACCAAAATAAGGTTAAACATCTTAGGTGGGTCTTCGCTGCACCGAAAGCATGTTGTGGGGACGTCGAGGCGCTCCCCGAAATTAAAAGAGAAAGCAAATCAGAAGGATTAAGAAATTCACTATGATAAGTTAGAAAATCGGGCCTAATGGTCCTATAAATTATCATAGCGAATTTCTTAATCCTTCTGATTTGCTTTCTCTTTTAATTTCGAGGAGCGCCTCGGCGTCCCCACACCATGCTTTGTGCGGCGAAAACTCACCTAAGATGTTTAACTTCTGGTTCCTCAACAATATATTATAGTTTCAGTCCGCAATAATGATGTTTGTGGTTTACCTAGGTGTGGTGACCTGAAACAGACAGAAAATCTGAATCCTGGATAATTACAATAAAGAAAACATTTTTTTAATTCATTTATTTCCAAAATGGCACCCTTGACAAATTTTATACCTACTTATTACATAAATTATAGGCTGCACTCTTATATGGCACTCATAAAATAATAATTAAAGAGATCTTTTTGGTAACTTTATCACTAACAACATATAACACAAAAACCTTTCTAACGCCTTACTTAGCATAAAAATTAAACCGAACTTCGGTTAACAATCAACTTCTGTAGGGTTAAGCAAAACTTTGTAACGATATTTTAAGTTTTAACCACAGTATCAGTTGTTTTAATGAACAAAAATTAATGTTACGAAGTAGCATATACAAATGATAATTTGCTTAGCTACCAAAAAGATCTATATAATCATAAGTCGTCGATAACGTCACGTTTTCGACGACTGGACCCTATATAACACATACTATCGGCTGCACTCTTAGTGAGCGTATAGCACTGATAATTATAGAGGTCATTTTGGTAGCTAAGCAAATTATGCTTTGTGTATGCTACTTCGTAACAGTATTTTTTTTCATTAAAACATAAAGTTTCAAAAACAGTACACTCCAATACAACCTTATCACTATTAACAACATATAAATTTTCAATTAAACCGACCTTTGGTAAACAATCAACTTATATATCTAAAATAACAATCAGGTTTTAAGTATAGTGCGTACCTTTTACAGTTATCCAGTTATAATTGTAGCACTCACCAGATAATGTGATATATTAAGATTATTATTAATATTTTGTATTATCATGGCTGAGGCGGATTTTTTATGACCTAATTTAAGTTGTTCACTATTAAAGTAATTGAGAAAGAAAATATGGTTCAGCTGCATTTGGTGCTTAGCACTTATTGATTTACATACATTTTGCCTATTACTTGAGGCATTTCCATACATTTTAGTCAATTGTTGAGGTTGAAGTTGATGGGCTCAAAATAAATGTCCGTACACTATCCACTTGTACTGCTGATGATCCTGCAGGTTCTTCATTGGTTTTAGATGCTTCGGTGTCAATAATATTTGTCATATCTCTGATTTGAGATAGCTTGTGATGCTCATTTAGAACATCTACACTACATCTTTCTTCCTATAATAGAAAAAGAACTGTTAAAAAAACTACATAAACCATGTTCTTAACATCAGAGTAAAAAAAACCTTACTTGATACCTTGACACCTAAACCACACACACAGCATTCACAGCATTTAGTGACTTAAAGAATTGGTATGGTAATGAAAATAAAATAAGTAAGTATACCACCACAGCCACCACCACAATAGCCTATTTACGGCTCACTGCTGGGCACAGGCCTCCTCTCATCAGGAGAGGGTCTGGGCCCCCATGAGGGCCCAGTGTGGATTGGGGACTTCACACACATCCTTGAATTACTTCGCAGATATGTGAAGGTGTCCTCATGATGTTTGGATCCGAACCCCCGACCCTCGGCATGAGAGGCGGTAGGACAAACCACTTGGCTACCACAGCTTCAAAATAAGTATAGTAATTAAATAATTATCTTATCGTAGTTATTTTACTACGTACCTACCTGTAAACTATCGGTTATCTCATTCCATTGAGCTAAATTTTTCATAAATCGCGCCCTATCGCCAACAGGCTTAATCACTTCTTTTATTAGCTCTGCGTCGAGGAGTCCGAGTGTTTGTAATGTAATATTATTTTCTGAAAAAGAATATGTATAATTATTACCTACGTACCTACAATTACAATGTTAGCGCTCGAAATAAGTCTAAGACCCAAACTTCGGTAGGTGGAAATTCGATAGGTAGGTAGGTTAGGAACTTACCGGCGAAATTGGTCACATACTCTTCCCAGTCTAACTCTACTCTTCTAAGTCCCACGACTTCAATAGTTTGGCGATGTCTTCGTCCATCTTCTAGGTATATAGTTCTATATTCTATAGTTTATAACAGGGACTCATTAAACTCGGGAATGAATTATTTATTTGCGATTATGATGGTGTCGCGGTTCTGTAAGCACAAAATGACGCGATGCACTGGGCGGCCTGGGCGCTGTTGGCGGCAGAGGGCGCGGGGGGCCGCCACCGTCGTATTTACTTGTTGACAGAACAGTTTTCCGTTACACGTAAATAATATTTTGTTTAGTGTACAATAATATTGTAATGCCAACCATTTTCATTTTATGCTGGTACTACTCTTTATTGTTGTCATTAAAATGAGTATCTTAGACAACAGAGAAGCTATCTAGTCACGAGTGAAAATATTCCTAGTAATCATGAAATTTTGAGTAAGTAATGGGTATTAAAGTTTGCTAAAAGGTACGAGGAAATCTAGTACCTATAAATTAATTACATAAGGTGGACCTTATATAAGATTTTGTAAAGACAATTTTATAATTGGTGTGTTAAACTTGATGATGGTGAACAGAATAAATAAATATTGTAAACATTACAAAATGGAAAAGTGTTGTAAGCGAAATACATATTTTACTCTGTAACTATTAGATGGTTACCAAAACGATTTCGAGTAAGTAATGGGTATTAAAAATTCGCTAGAAGGCACGAGGAAATCTAGTACCTATAAATGAATTACATAAGGTGGGCTTTACATAAAGATTTTTCAAACACAATTTTATTATTGGTATGTTAAACTTAATGATGGTGAACAGAGTAAATAAATATTGTAGACATTACAGTAATTGAAAAGTGTTGTAAGCGAAATGCATATTTTACTCTGTAACTATTAAAGGGTTACCAAAACGGTATCGAAGTTTTCGTGTACTAGAATATTATGAACTAGAATATTCTAGTATCAAGAAAAATATGACTTGTTGTAATAAAAAATAAATCTGTTAACCATAGCTGAAATCTGTTTTCCTACACCACAATCATAACTACTATACGATCTGGTAATATTGTAAAATATTTTTTTCTCCGTGTAGAAGATCTCTACATCAGACGATATCGTCAACCCATCTTAGTAAGTAACCACTAGTACTGAAATTGAATTACGTAGCATCAAGGATGGTTTCAATAATGCCATGTCACTCCAGGTTGCGTCCAACGTATATAATTATAATCAAACTACGAGCTCAAACCTAATTAGCGAGTAGCGTATCTCCCGTCTAGAATCAATAACTAACAAAGGCGAACTTGTAAATAGCGCAAAATTGAGTTAGACGGTAATGAAGCAACAATATTCCGAAGCCAAGTTACGAAGAAAAGCGACAACGCGCTCGTGAAATTTCAACTTTGAGGAAACTTGTGATTTTATTAAGCTTTCGAGTTTTTGGATGAGGTACATATTTTCAAATTAGTCGGTAATATTGTACCGGGTTTAGGGAAAAAATCGCGATCCTTAGATCCCGAGGGAGCGATCCTGGGAACAATGTTTGGGCGACAGAAAATTCGGGGGGCGTAGATTATGGAGGGACAGACCGTTGGAAGAATAAAGAAAACTTCGGTTATGACTTGATAATCGAGTACTAGGAAGGTTGTCAAAAATAAAACTTTGAAAATAGAATCAGTAAAAGCTTATTATGCATAGAGACTTCTCATTTTTACCTTTTAAATTAAATTTTCAAGGGTAACTAAAAGCATTTGTAAATGCTGACAAATAATTTAACGTTATCAGAAAATGCGATAGGCGACGCTACCTACTCTGACGTATATTTTGTCACCTATGACCGATGCATGGTTTTGCTGAGAATTTAGTAACCTTTGACTCAACAGGGTTTAGTCACAGTCCACTGAATACTGAATTTCTTTTCTGAACTGTATTTTCCAACAGAAGCATCTCCGCTTCAATAGTCTGTGACCAGGGGTCGAAGGGCCACTAATCACAGACACACCTGCCGCCCCGTTCCGCTCAGGCACACCGCTGACTCCGCGCTATACAGTGAGCTATATCTTGACTTATCTCCGCTGTGAACTGGTTGGTAATTGGAATGTTGTGAAGAACTTTAAAAGTGCTGGAGATACAATAACGACGAAATCTTTAATTTTGCTACATTTCAAGGTAAAATTTGGTACTGTTTCTATAATATATATAGGTACCTAAGTATATACATTTAACTGATTACAATAAACGCTATACTTGGAGTTTCTCTACATAAAATATATCAGGAATGATGATAAACGAAACAGAATTAAAGTCACTGGAACACAACATACAGATATGTTAAACTTGAGTGGTAAGTAGGAAGGATCATTACTTACACAGCTGATAACTGTCATTTACTCGTAAAACAAGAAACTTATCGACGCTTGTTCAAGAACTTTCTCGAATACTGGAAAAAACTCGGTGCTCTCTAAAAGACGGAGCTTCGTCGAGACAAAGTTCAACAGAGAACCCAACAGTGCGGTAATATTTGTGGAAAACTTAAGTATAATGAACAGATCTTTCTGGGGATTTGAGGGGGTCAAAAGAACCGGTGAAATGACTAGACATTCATCAAACTTCAACAACGGCATTAGAAATCTTATGACTCCTTTATGCCCATGGGTCACAGTGACGAATTTACCATCACGTGGCCTTTGTGGCAAACGAGCGTTAAACAATGCTATAAAAATGATACTAAGGATGAAAACATAAATAAATCTACAACTTTTATTACAAATTCGGCGACTTAAAAATAAAATAATTGAATTAGAAATAAAATTTAAAACTAGAACTACAAATAACTATAGAAAAAACACCCCTTCCAAAATTTCACTTTGCGGCATGGTGCCCATAACGCTGGCGGCGTTACCTCTCTGGATTGTTAAAGAAATCCTTTGCGAGAGGTAAGCGCCAGCCCTTGGGTCGCCGGTTTTGTCGATCAAGTGGGCCGACAACATCCTCATGAAAGCTTTCATGTCTGCCGACCAGGGACCCAGAGTCTCAACCGCGAGAGCGGCAAACTCATATTCATGCATTATGCATGAATACTTTCGGCGCTTGAGGCTCTGGGCCTGGCCAGCAGCAGCGCCGGCTTGTGACCGGGTGGCATTAATGTGAGACGCAGCGAACGTGTCGACACACGTTACGTCCCACACCAATGCCCTCCCCAATTTCCAAGGCACCATAAATTAATAATAAATAAATATCTAGGGAGCCTTCACACAAATTGACCTAGCCCCAAACTAAATAAAGCTTGTATTAGGGTGCTAGACAACGGCATAAATAGCACCTATATGTAGAGAAATAACTTGCATAAATATGTGTATAATATGTATAGAGAAATACATACATGTATAAATACTAAACATCCATGACTCGGGTACAAACATTCGTGCTCATCACACAAAGTTTGCCCCTAGCAGGATTCGAACCCGCGACCATCGGAACAGTGGGCCTACCAACTGAGCCAAACCGGTTGTCAGATAACGAAATTGACATTATTTGACTTTTCAAGCTGCCAAGTCAAACACAAAATAAACCTCAACTTCTGGTAAAGTAATTCCAAATCAATCCCAAGAGCAGGTTTTTTTTTAAATTGGTATAGGCAAACGAACACTGCTATTTGGCTACAGGTTAGCGGGGAAGGACAGTTGGTACTACCCCGGACGAACCCAGCACCAGGCCCTACCACTAACAAACAGGTATGTACTTAAAGGGTTAAAATATTCCATTTATGCGAGTATCTCAAGGGTCACTGCTGGGGTCACGAATTATTATCATATACTCAAATGGGTGTGGACCGCCAACTTACATTTGCGGTTCGTTACAAAGCTGCTTGTTATTAAACTTGTCTTACATTATAGGAGACAAGGACGCCTGGATATTTGAGCGTCAGTTTGTTTAAATTGGTTGTATGTTACCGAAAGATATAAGGGGTCAGACATCAAGGTCAAATATGAATCGTTTGAGGAATTTATTATGAAGGTTCAAAAATATACTTTACTTGTAAAATGTAACGTTTTTTTGGATAATTGTGTATTAATAGAAAAGTTTCTCCAATGTCATGATAGTAAATATCATAATATTTTGACATGTTTATCGATCGAAGACATTAGAGCCCTCACCCACGGCAACTTTTTGTATCGATGCTGCCGCGGTACTCATAATATCGCTATCCTTTTTACTCTTTGATGTATAAAAAGGATAGCGATATGAGTAGCGCGGCAGTGGCAAATATTGTACATCTCTTGGAGGCAGGGCATGATGAACTGTAAATAAGGCCATCGTAACACATGACCATGCAATAAATTACTTGATTGATTGATTGATTGCTACAAAAAGTCACCGTGGGCGAAAGCGTTAAAGCGATATCATTTGCTAACGAAACAAATGATGTGGTAGAGCATATAAAGTATGTTCCTACCGGGATACAAACCGACAATCTTCGGTACAGTGCTTAAGATCACAACCAACCTAACTGTATTGTACAAGACAAAGCAAATGTGCTACATTTAGTTAGGCATAGAATTACATACAACGCGTTGTAATGTCTAATCCGAATGACATACAGACCGACACAAACCGCAGTTAATCTCTTACATGTGCCCATTACAAGCACATAACTGTGTCAGACTAAAACCATAGTAAATTCTAGTTAATGCAAACGTATCCTTATATCGTCTTTTTATTACTACACCTACGTTTATGGGACATTACGGGTCCTTACTTCGTGTTTATGAATGAAACTATTTTCCGTTAAAACGTCAACCTGAATAAGTTCAGAGCATCAACGAAAATCTTTTTCCAGGAAGATATAATTTTCATTGTAAACTTCAACAGGTCGTTAATATACTTATAATAAAATTGGCTACTTCTGAGACCAGATCAAAATGAATACAAAAACATTACCTCGATAAGGTTTTAGGAAAGTCTTTATTCATTGCGATTTTCTCAAAAGTTAAAGCGCTCATGATCCTTCCTCCGCGTCTCCTTTGAGATATGGTACTTACTGAAGTAAAAAAAGAAATGTCTGCTCACAGAAAATTTAATTCAAAGCAGAGCATAACTTTTTGCATTTTCCACAACTTACCCGTTATTGTAGTCAATAGATTTTTATCCTCAATAACAGATACTGGTCATGTCTTCCCCGCTCCCGGAGGACAGAATATCCCACTGTATCTTTAATAGACCCTTATTATGATTCTAGGAGCGTGTAAAAGCCACTCCTAACCCCTAAGTTCACCTCTCACCAAATCCTGAACCCATTATCGAGCGTTTTTGCCCGTGTGCCGCACGCCCCGTGTTTGCTCTAGTGATGCGACTTCGGAATTCATAATATTCGATTATTCCCATACAAATACTTAGAAAAACATCTTCAAGTGCCGATAACTTGTTTTTTCGTAAACCGATTTAAATCAAACAAAGCTTATATATTGCTCCAAATGATACTCTATCTATCTGCGAAAACTACATGCAAATCGGTTCAGTACTTTCGGAGATTAGCTCTAACAAAGAAACAGACAGAAAAGAATTCTAAAAATCCTGTTTTGTGGTCTACTAAATCTAATAAATTATTAAATTGTTATGAAAAAGTCGCAATAACAACATGAGAATAACAGGAGCCGAAAAATAACATTTAAAACACAGGTCACCAATATATTAAGCTTGAAGAATTACCTACGAAACTTAATTGGCAGTGACAGATTTCCGATAGTATCAGAAAGTACTCGTGTATCTGTAAATGTTGTGCGAAATAAGCCGTGGTGGCCTAGTAGTATGAACTACCGCCTCTCATGCAGAGTTTACTTATTTTCGAATTCAATAGTGATTTTTTGTCTTTTTGTGAAGGAAACCATTATGAGCATCGACACGCAATTGCAAAGTTTAATCCAAGGATGTGTGTGAATGGCTGTTGTGGTGGTTGTTGAAATAGCTCTCTTGTGTTCAATCACTGAACGATCATTATATTAAAACTTTTGAAACTAAATTGAATAAAATAAGTACCTGATGTAATCGATTGAAATGATTCGAAGTGGCTCAACTCTATGTTTGCTCAGCGGGCCAAGCCGGCGTAGATTATGCAGGACCACGGTGTAATTGATTGTCCGGCTGCAGGCTTACCGTTCGAGAGGTTTTCGAGATGATTGCGATTTAATACCTAGTTTGACAGGCGCATACAAGGGTAAGAAATATATTTTCATGATGATTACAATGTTCTCTGAATCGGCCGTTCCTTCAACTCAACTCAAGTGCGAGGCTGTAGCACTACCTGTAGTGACCGTACTCGCTAAGAATTTTAGTTCAACGAGTGACCGCCAGGGGCGCTGTACTATTTTTCAAACAAATCGTTTACGTAGTCGCTAGCGAGTACGGTCACTGTAAACTCATGGTATTGCTACTGATGTTGGCTAAAGAAGAACATTAATTTAATCGAATAAGTGCAGTTTTCAAGTTGAAAGTCTGAACCTTTGACTACAGAATCCAGCAGCGGCCTTACAGGTCGTAATCCGCTTCGCAAACGGATGGCCAAACGTAATGCTGTTGCTGCTGATTGAATCAGAGTAATCCTGGACAGTTATCGATGGAGTTCTACGGAATCTCCCACGCACACTATTGACAAAATCTTTTTTTTTTTCAATTAATGTTGAAAGTGGAATCAAACTGGAAATGGAAGCGCAATCGATACATCCGATAGTTTTCGATTGGATTCGTTTTATACTTTATCCGATAACATTCGCCAAACTATAATAGCGATGGAAAATATATTTTATTCCGTGTTGATACGTGAAAGGCTATTTTTGGAGAATCACTGAAAAATTGCTGGCCTTTTTTTGTAAAGTTTTGGAACGACTGGACTGATGTCAATCCGTTTGGCAGTTGTAAATTTGGATATTTGAATTGCATTCAAAACATTTAAATTGTAAAATCGAGGTGCTTTACTTAAATGTATACCTACATTTTTGCATCTTATTCCACTGTACTAATATTCATACTTTAATATTATATATGCGAAAGTAACTCTGTTTTTCAGTCTATTGTCTGTTACCTCTTCACGCTTAAACCTCTGGAGCGTGTTTAATTCCATCCCGTTTGACTATAAAATCAAAATTTCTGCAGTTGAAGAAACCTTTTTTCTAAAGCTGTTTACAAAAAGTCAAAGATATCATTGATCTATTATAAGAAAGGATTCACAATCAACCGGAGAAAAAAAAGCCCCGTTTTGACGGGTGTCCGAACAGCTCGGGCACCTGTTTAGCGTTCAGTAAATTTGACACAAGTCTTATAATGTTAGATTTACTTTTTGTGTAAAATATTTATCTTGACACATATTATAAAGAGGCGTTATTAGCATATTGGAACGTATTTCCTAATGTCAGTTTGCTCCATATAATTTGACATATTCTGTTAGGCACTGTTCCTCCATTTATGTTATTATAGGTCAATAAAAGATATGAAAAAAAAACGTTTAGGTACTTAAGATAAGATACCGTCACTGATGCCTTTATTTACGATGCGTCGTATTATGTGCGAGATTCATTTCAAAGACGAGTGCCGGAATTGAACTCTATAGTGTCTTCTTCACAGTTCAAACTGCTAGGCTTGTTCACAGTTCAACCCGCTACCAAGACATCAAAGTTGTTGATTGCACCACAATATCCTAACGAGCGATCCGTCTCGCGGCATCCACTGCTGCTAATGGCCGTAACAAATGGCGGCGCGCGCTCGTTCGAGCAGCGATGTATGGCGCCCATCGCGGCAGCATCGGCGTAATGGCGCCATCTGTTCGAGTTAGCATCGACGTACCTTTTCCTTGTAATTTTGTTGATTGCACTACAAACATAGACTATATACTATATATCCTGAGGACGCCGCATCGGTGAAATCATGCATTGGAAGAAATCTGCCAAAAATAACGGGGCGAGCGTGACAAGGATATACTACTACTAATACAGCCTATTTGCATCCCACTGCTGGGCACAGGCCTCCTCTCATCCCGAGAGGGTTTGGGCTATAGTCCCCACGCGGGCTTGCGGATTGCCGACTTCACACACATCTTTGAATTACTTCGCAGATGCGTGAGAATTTCCTCATGATGTTTTCCTTCACCGAAAAGCTCAGTGGTAAATTCAAATTGAATTTCGCACATAAGTAAACTTCGAGGTGCGCGCCGGAATCGAACCCACCGACCTCCTGCATGAGAGGCGGTAGGTCGAACCACTAGGCCACCACGGCTTTTTTAACCAGGTTATAGTAGAAGATTTTATACGTGAGCACTGGTTTTATTATTTATTAATATTTTACAAGAAATACACATACAGCTCTCTTCAATGAGCCAGGCCGCCATTGCTAAAGTTATGTTGCTATCTCGGCGCTATGGAGTGTGGAATGTGTCTTGGTAAGGAGTGCAATCTTATATGGCGAAACAGTTGAAAACGTGTCCAGCGGATTCGATAAGTAACAAAACAAAACACGCTCTCCTCACAACCGTTTTCGCTGCGTTTTCGCCTCAGCAGCGCCATCTGAAGGCGCTACTGCGGACTATCCGCCTAGGTGGCTTGACTGGAGCGGCGACCGCAGCGCCCCCAACCTACCCGATTTGGTGTCCACTTTTGGAACTATAAAGATTGCGCTCGTTTACTTCAACCCTCCATACTCGGCGCCCTCTAGTGACACTTCTAACTGTCATAGCCACAGATAGTACACTACTTACTCGTACCTCTATCAAAACTTGATCCGGTCTCAAGGTCTCATAAATGTCAGAGCAGCTGAAACTTCATCCGGAGTCGGGTAGAGAGGTAGAGATGTTCTACTATCTAAAGTCCCGCGACTTCACATTTCAAAACACTTCATTTTTTTTCTTTATTATTTAAAAAGCACCACCAACACTCTTAACGCAAAGTTGATGGCTGTCTCAGCTCGCACACATGTGTTGAGTGTTGGTGGTGCTTTTTTAAATACATTGAAGCGTTTTGAAATGTGAAGGCGCGGGTCTTTAGATAGTAGAAGATCTTTAACTGGTTGTATGCCTTTCTACACACGGGTTCATATCCGGGTGAGATTTTAGGACTTATGTAGAGTAAAATGAGAGGTTTTGAAAAAAAAAACCGCTTGAAAATGTTCAAAAATTAATGTACGCTTTTTTTCAGAGTTGATCAAAATTTTCACGGGGTAAGGGACACTAGAATAACAAAAAATAGCAATTTAAGCCTTAATATTTCACAAACGCATCCTTTAATCAAAATATGGTTTTAATAAACCCACAACTTTTTTTAAAAGACCTGTTCAACGACACACCATATCAAGGGGTACGCAAGAAAAATAAAATTACATCCCCATTTTACGAGGGGAAGTACCCTAAAAAATATTGCCAAATTTCGTTGTACCACTTTTTCGGCGTAACTAATATGTATATTCATGCCAAATTACAGCTTTCTAGAACTTAGCATCTCCGAGCTATGCTGCGGGCGGACGGACATGGCGAAACTATAAGGGTTCCTTATGGACTTCGCAACCCTAAAAATTATAGTAAAAATAATTATAGTTTAAATATGCCTACTTATTTATTTATAGATTATTTGTCTGAGCTTGAATGAGCATTTCACAAAGAAAAGCAAATACCCAGCTGCAGAAAACAACTTTTCACTGCATAACCCACTAATAAGTATTCATAGAAAAATACGTATTTTTATACCAACAAGAATTTGCACGGTCCGCGTTCTGCATTCAAAATGAGGGCGCTTTATTTGTCGAGTGGCCGCGCTGTTCTGTTCTGTGCTCAAGTTACGCAGTTTGAAAAACTCGGAGCTTTTTAAAAATAAACGCTTCTAAATTTGGAATTTTGCGGTTCCGAGCTTTCGTATTAATATTTAATTCGGCCTCATCCGTGTGGGGCTTTACAATGGAGCTTTGTTAGCTTTCACAGTTTGTTTGCTGGCATGAGTTAAGTGTTATTGTTTTGACAGCATAGACGTAAATAATATAGACCCGGTCTAACGTACACGTAATATGTCCCCACTTCCACGGTGTCCAATCCAAAGTTCTGTCACCGAGCGTGCGTGACAACAAGCGTTTTTAAAAAAACTTTTTTCGAAACTGTTTCTCAGTATCTAAAAACTCGTCTCGTTGTTGAAAAAATGTGACCCAGCTTTAGTATCACGATATAAGTTTAACTTTGGATTGGACACCAATGAAGTGGGGAAACATGACATGTATCTAAGTTAGGCCGGGTCCATACGAAGTATTATTTATGTCTATGTTTGACAGACATTTTTCAGCTTAAAAATTCGTGTAAAAGAAGAAGTAATAACATATGGACGAACAGTGCCTAAAAGAAAATGTCAAAATATATGGAGCAAACTGACATTAGAAAATACGTTCCAATATGCTAATAACGCCTCTTTAAAACGAAGGCCAAACGGGTGCCCGAGCTGTTGGGGCACCTGTTTTGACGGGGCCATTTTTCTCCGGCTGATTGTGAATCCTTACTTATAATAGATCAATGTTTTTAAACGAGAATGCCCATTTCCTGTTTTGACATTTGATTGTTTTTCTGACATTTAATTGTGTATTATTTACTCACGATGGACTCACGATTATTTTGAAACTAGCTTTTCCCCGCAACTTCGTATGCGCAGAAATATTAAAAAGTAAAATCCCGATTTATCCCGTTCCCGTGGGAATTTTGCAAAATCCTTTCTTAGCGGATGCCTACGTCATAACATCTATCTGCATGCCAAATTTCAGCCCGATCCGTCCAGTGATTTGGGCTGTGCGTTGATAGATCACTATGTCAGTCAGTCAGTCAGTCAGCCACCTTTGAGTTTTATATATTTAGATTTAAAGTTTTTCCCTAGTTAAATAAACCGAGGTAGGGTTATAACAAATGAGGGTAGTTTCAAGTTGGACACTTAATAAATCAACCAATTTAACTCCCGCTTCACTAATCACGATCAAAACTAATTAAATCGGTGGACCCATACGTCATGTCTGTCGGTAAAATTAAACTTTCAGTCCACCCTAAAGCTTACCTTAAACAAATGACCATACAGTTCAAATTAACTTTGGCAAAATTAGCAAATTTGCTGCGTGTCAATTGAAATTCAACTTTGTTCAATTAAGTTAAGGTTCGTATTGAAGTTTAGAGTGTTAAGAGGATTTTGATGGATACGACCGGAAGTTAGAATCGCTTCTGGAAATCGTTTCGGTATTTGTTTTATCTCTGATTATCTCATTGATTTGGAGCTTTCAAATGATTGATTAATACCATTAATACCTATTCACTTTCAAGGGAATTTCAGGGAAATTTAACGAGATATATATCTTGGGATATCGCGGCAGAGATTCATCTGATCTAAGGCACTAGTCCCATCAAAGGCGAAGATGCGATTAGCTATCGGCTATTTCCTTGCTCATGAAACGAAAGTTACCGATATAAACTTCGACTAATTATTCAGACCTCGCTATTATAGGTAAAAAAAAATATATATTTATCTGGCAACAATAAACTAAAATAAAACCGGCCAAGAAGCGAGTGAAACTCACGTGGAAAGGGTTCCGACCCTTGATTATTTTCAATGACGTCATTTTCAAACCGTTTCACAGGAGAAGCCCTTTGATATGATGGATTTCGAATACCATGGATTTTTTAATTATTTTCCTGTAATCTATAGGTCAATAACTAACCTCCGTATTTTTTTCCAAAATTTTAGGCCCAGTAGTTTTGGAGATAAGGGGGAGGGGGATGGTAATTTTTCGCCTATTTTCTTAAATAACTCGAAAAGTATTGACCAAAAAAGAAATTCATTTGATATGTCACACGATATAGTTTGAAAAACTTCATTAATATTTTTTCAAATAGGGTCTATATTCAAAATCCATTTATTTTCGTTACACGTCCGTTTTTACCCGACTGCGCACCGCAAAGGAGGGTTATGTGTTTACCTGTCTATGTATGTATGTATGTATGTATGTATGTATGTATGTATGTATGTATGTATGTATGTATGTATGTATGTATGTTTGTTCCTTTGTGGCACACTAGAGATCAAACGCGTGGGTCTATTTTAATGAATCATACGTCAATCGATTCATCTGAATTGCGCGAGTGTCACTGAAGATATGAAATTTATCAAAATTCAAAATGGCGGCTACCAGACGCCATATTGTACAAAATAAAAAAATAAAAGTCAACCAACTATGGCATGTGAGGTATCGTTGAATAGGTATTTAAAAATCATTATTAGGTTTCTTTGACCATTTTTCAGACAGAAGAACCGTTTATGATTTATAACGATTCAAAGTTCCTTTACTAACCACGTAAAGTAGGTACCTACCTATCCACCCAGTAGTACATCCGTTCGAATTAGCAACACAGGAAATAATCTAGACCAACGAGTCTTCAAGCAGGTCACGACGACTATAAAATACTTAATAATAATGTTTTTCATAAATCTCAAACTTCAATCAAGTACGTACGCATGTGCAATGTAGTGTACCAGTAGCGTCATCTATCCGTTGACTTGAAGACTTTTAGTTTCATTATTAAATTTAAAGTGTCAATAGTGTGTGTGATACAGTGAAATATAACCTAATTGATTATAGGTACCAATTAGGTACACTAGTCAGTACTCAGCGCTCGTAAATAAATAAAATAGCTACCTAATACTCTTATGTAGTACCAGTAGCGCCATCTATCGGTTGACTTGAAGAATTTTAATAGGTTCAGGCTTATGTAGCTTTTTGAGCCGGGTTAGGTCTCTAGAGGGATTAATAATCAGTAATTTAGATCATCGCAAGCTACTTAATAATCCCCACGATAGCAACTCTCTCCATGAAATGACAAGATTGCGGAATTTACGGTCTTTTAATCCCTAACTAAAAATAATAAAATAAAAAAGTTAATTAAAAAAAACAAAAAACCCGACTGCGTAAAAACTAAAAAGAAAAAAACAAGACTACTTAGTTCAGTAGTAGCTAGGATTATGTTAAGTAATTGATTGCTATTGAGGAATCTAAAGATGCCTACAGTCGGGACCCATTTAAAATCTAGGTTAAAATGTTACAAATAATGGGTCCCGATAGTAGGCATCTTTAGATTCCTCAATAGCAATCAATTACTTAACATAATCCTAGCTACTACTGAACTAAGTAGTCTTGTTTTTAGGGTTCCGTACCTCAAAAGGAAAAAACGGAACCCTTATAGGATCACTTTGTTGTCCGTCTGTCCGTCCGTCCGTCCGTCTGTCAAGACCCTTTTTCTCAGGAACGCGTGGAGGTATGAAGCTGAAATTTATATCAATTACTCAGGTCTACTGTCCCTTGAAGCTGTGAAAAAATCAAACTTCTAAGCCAACGCAATCAAAAGATACAGCCGTTTATGCCGCAAATTTTCGACACTTGCAAGGGAATCAAAACCTACAGGGTGCTTCCCGTGAACTCAGAATCTTGAAATTTGGTACGAAGCAACGTCTTATAGCATAGATAAAGGAAAAATTACGAAAACCATAAATTTTTAGTTACATCACATAATTTTTTTTTTTTTAATAATTTTAACCTTACTACCCATTTCCTCATAAACGCGTAGAGGTATTAAATTGAAATTCATACCAAATACTCAGGTCTATAATACCTTTAAGCTGTAACAAAATCAAACTTCTATGTCAACGCAATCAAAAGAAACAGCAATTTAAGCTGCATATTTTGAAACTCGCAAGTACTCGCAAGGGAATCAAAACCTAAAGGGTACTTCCAGTCGACCTAGAATCTTGAAATTTGGCATGAAGCAACGTTTTATAGCACACATAAAGGGAAAATTCCGAAAACCTTAAATTTTTAGTTACATTACAAAATATATATTTTTTAAGATCTTTGTCTTAAATTTATGCTACTCCATCTTTCCCCATTGTAATGTTATGAATTTCATTTTGCAATAAAAATACCATAGTTATGACTCGATTGTCGTAAAGAACGAACTTTGTAAACCTTACAGGTTTGTACGGAACCCTCGGTGCGCGAGTCCGACTCGCACTTGGCCGGTTTTTTCTTTTTAGTTTTTACGCAGTCGGGTTTTTTGTTTTTTTTAATTAACTTTTTTGGTCATAAACTTACATATACATACCAAATTTTAACTTAATCGGTCCAGTAGTTTCACCGAAAATCTCAGTGGTAAATTCAAATTGAATTTCGCACATAAATAATTTCAGAGAAATGTAAGTTTTCGAACTGTCATGTTCGAAAACTTACATTTAATTCAGTTAAATTGTGTTTTTACTAGGAAAGTTTTGGGGTAGTTCCGATTTCTTTCATTATACGTATATGTATTTTGGGATGCTGAATCCGAATCTGAGGTTTGCGGACAAAATTTCGTGACGCAACATTGAAAAAAATCGCAATATAAGTAAGTGCTGCTTTTCAGACTTTGGAAATTTTGACCCTAAAGGACTAGTTTTTGGTAATATCTTCTCAGGGCGTTTTTAAAGATAACTAAATTTGCTACAATATGAGACAAAAACTATCTCTGTGCACTCAATAGTTTCCGAGATAAAGTTTTTCAGAATTTTCCTAAAATACATATACCTATGTAGAATGAATAAAATCAGAACTACCCCAAAACTTTCCCACTAGGGGCCCTTTAGAGTACATATTGCCTGAATTAATTCACGCACTAATATTGATGCTAATATTGGGTTCATTGTTTTATCCGTGCGTTGCGTGGCCGTGTGCTGCTGTAGAAGAATCCACCAACATTTTTAAGCGAACCGTTTGTGTACTCCGTGGTCCGTGATCCGTGATCGTGCGCCGCAGTGGGATTCCGGCTAAACGTTGACTGGTAACAAAGCTACAGGTAAATAAATAGCTAGTACCAATCCTTCAGGATACAATTAGTTGACCGCAGGTTATCAAGTCTTCACTCGAAAGCCCGAATAACCCACCCCACAATGGGTAATGACAGCTAATTGTGCTCGCCGCGTCAAACGCGCCGCTTGATTCTGCTAATGATTTGGATTTGAACAAAATATTAGAATAGGTACTCCTATATTACATTGTAGTCGAGTAGAAGTTTTTTTATATATAAGTATACTAATGGCATAGGCAAACGAGCGCACAGCCCACCTGATGGTAAGCGGTCACTGCGGACACCGAAATCCTATGATCTTGGGTGGGGCCCAAGAAACCATAAAATCTCGAATGCGTTGCCTACCCTGAGGCCTAAGATGGAATGCCTCTGTGCCAGAAAATTCACCGTTCATTTTAGAACTTAATTGCAAGGCACTTGCAAGGGCTTAAAGTGAAAATGGCTCTTAAGCCATTAAGAACGTGCGCCACTTATCACTTAAACCTTAGTTTAAGTGATAAGTGGCGCACGTTCTCGTTGTACAATAGCGATCTCTTCCAGACAAGCTTTGGATAGAGAAGATGAAGAGAAACAGTGTTAACAATGTTGAGCATAGAACATTACTACAACAGTGTTATATTTATTATTAGCAATATATTACCAGATCATCATCATCATCATCAACAACAGCCCATAGTAGTCCACTGCTGGACGTAGGCCTCACCCAATGCACGCCAATGAGCTCTGTCCAAGCCGTGCCGCATCCAATCTACACCGGCCACCTTGCGCAAATCGTCACTCCACCTGGCAACAGGGCGCCCTACACTTCGTTTGCCTTGTCGTGGTCTCCACTCAAGAACGCGTTTACTCCAACGACTATCCGCAGTTCTCGCGATGTGACCGGCCCTTCAAAAAGCTTATTCTTTGGGCTATGTCGACAACTTTCGTTCTCTTTCGTATTACCAGATACATGACTGTATTTTCTCGCGTATCGGCTCCACAGCTAGCTGTCACAACGGATGACAGGCCCACTTTGACACTAATAAACTGTCACACCTGTCCGTCCGATTATGGCGGTGTGGCTGGCTTTACTTGGCGTGTAGGAAACACTGTTTTATCAACCGACTTTAGTAAAGGAAATGTTCTTAATCTTGCACACATACAAAAATACATACCAATTATACTACCGCTAACTTATAGACTACCATCAGAAGCATCTCTAAGGGGTGGACTCTAGTATAGACTGTAGTATGGAGGGTTGAAGTAAAGGAGCGCAATCTTTATAGTTCCAAAAGTAAACATCAAATGGGGTTTTTTGGGGGTGCTGCGGTCGCCACTCCAGTCAAGCCACCAAGGCGGATAGCCTTCAGTATTTAGGAATAAGCTCAAAAATTGGTTGACACACGAATGTTTTTACTCTATTAATGAATATTTTGACTATTACAAATCTTGACATTAAATTTAGGTAGGTACGTGATTATTTCAATGGCTAAATACTAATATTATAATATGTTTGCTAGTTAGAAACCTTGTTACCCGACTGCGACAGAAGGAGGGTTATGTTTTTCGAGCGTATGTATGTATGTATGTATATTTCTTTGGCACGCTCTGTAGCCTAAACGGCTTGATGGATTTTAGCTTGCGAGGTGTCATTAGATTCGTCTTAATCGTGAGAGTGACACTGGGTATATCAAATTAAAAAAAAATAACAAAATGGCGGTCTTTTGGAGGTATTTTAAACGTCTATTTTTTTTTTCTTCCTCAAAACCGATCGTGTGGGGTATCAAAATGAAGGGTTTAGTTAATAGATTACAAATATATACAAAACATCATGTTTAAATATAATGTGGAATGAAAAATGCGAAAACAACATTTCTTTTTCCTGATTACTGAGATATTCTATATTATAGTAGTAGACGTTAAAAATTCATTATGTTTGTGTGTCTAAATCCATGGTGGCCTAGTAGACCTCCGCCTCGAATGCAGAGGGTCGGGGTTCGCACCTTTGAGTTTACTTGTGCGAAATTCAATTTGAATTTAGCACTGAGCTTTTCCTGCACGCATCTCCAAAGTAGGTAATTCAAGGGTGTGTGAGACTGTGAGAAGTCCCCATTCCGCACTGGGCCCGAGTGGGGACTATAGCCCAAGGCTTCTCGTGATGAGAAGAAGCCTGTGCCCAGCTGTGGGACGTAAAAAGGCTATGGTGCTGGTGGTTAAGTCCATTTCTGAACTGATTGGTAAAGGAAAATATCGTAAAGAAACCTGCACGCAGCAGTCTGCCGAGTGATTCCTATAGGTGTGTGAAGTCAAGACGAGACGATTTTATCGATATGGTGGAATTAAAATAAATTGTACAAATAAATATTGGAGTTAGGTAAAAGTCATCAAAGATGTATCGGGTAAATGCTGTCGACATCTCCTTAGAAGTAAAAACCTATGTCAAGTACCCACGCAAAGAATACATATCGGATGATCCGAACAAGACTGGTGGCATTCTCAGCACATTGTACATTGGGGTTGGATCTCGAGTTATGTTACGCGGTAACATAAATATAAATAAACCATGGTCTAGTGAACGGCGCTATGGGTGTAATACGAAACTTTGAGTGGCCTGCACTTCGTAGGGTCCAATTAGAAACAGGAGAGTTACCCCAGTGTTTGTTGAGTTCGATGACTTCACAGTCAAAAACTATGAACGTGGAGTTCATGTACGAATTGAACCCCGTAGGATTTCTTTTGATGCCCTTCGCTTTAATCCTTAGTTGGGGCTGTAACGGTACACAAACTCCAAGGTTCCACACTAGATCGCGCGGTTGTAGATCTCGGCTCACATATTTTTGCAAAAGGTCAAGCGTATGTAGCCCTTAGGCGAGTGAAAATTTTAGCGAGATTGGCTATCAGTAACCTTGATCGTAAAAAACTATTAAATCGGTCACATGATCAAAACTCTTTAAGGCGCCTGTAGTCGTCGATGACCTTGAGTGTTTGAGCCCGATCCTCTCAATAATAACCGCGCCAAATACGCTAACGTAAATTACAACGATACCAATGGTTAATTTCGCCCACTGTCTTAAGTCTACCGTGGCCCAGCGGTCCAAATCCATCATGACGTACATGAGAGCGCAAGAGGGGCGCGGGTTCTAAACACCGCTTATAATAACTTTTTGTATATTTTTTTTATGAATTGAATACTTTTTTAATTAATTTACATCCTCAACATGGTACTTGTGATATTTAGATATTTTAATGATTTTTCGTATCAAAGTCGTAGTTTAAGAATATGCAATGCAATTAGGCATTATGCGTATGTAGGGTAAAACCCCGATAAATGACTACATTCATAATAAAGTTCAAACAGCAGGAAAACTGGCCTGTCTGGAAAAAAATCTTCATGGTTATTATATATATATTAATTATAATCATCATTTTTTTATGTCAAATAATCTTGAATAAAGTCATTGTTAAAATCCGATCATTCTGTACAATCTAAATATATATTCTGTACATCTATTATATATGTATATAAAACTCAAAGGTGACTGACATAGTGATCTATCAACGCACAGCCCAAACCACTGGACGGATCGGGCTGAAATTTGGCATGCATGTAGATGTTATGACGTAGGCATCCGCTAAGAAAGGATTTCTCGAAATTACCACGGGAACGGGAAAAAACGGGATTTTTCATTTTAATATTTCTGCGCATACGAAGTTGCGAGGAAAAGCTAGTCTAAATATATAAAACTCAAAGGTGACTGACTGACTGACTGACTGACTGACTGACATAGTGATCTATCAACGCACAGCCCAAACCACTGGACGGATGGGGCTGAAATTTGGCATGCAGGTTCCTTAGGGAACGTATGGGAGCGCCAAGAGAGGATTTCCCGAAATTCCCACGGGAACGGGAAAAAACGGGATCTTTCATTTTAATATTTCTGCGCATACGAAGTTGCGGGGAATAGTACATTATTGCAGAGGCCGCCAAGTAGCGCATTGCCGGACGAGTCAGTTAGAAGGCTGAGCGAAGCGAAGCCTTCTATTAGTACGAGTCCGGCAATCGCAATTGCGGCCGAGGTAAGTATATATAATGCTTTTCTCAAACAGCGAGGAAATACGTAAGGTCAGTCGGGGCAAGTGCGCCAGGATGGGGTAAGTTCGCCTAACATAAATATATCGAAACCTATAAATATTACTCAACTAGTAGTTGGCTGTTTACAAGGCATAGGGGCGAAATAAATTTAGGCGCACTTACCCCACATCAGTATTTACTACTTCCATGATCGTGGATGATTTGGCCATGGAAGTTGTACTTATTACCTCCATGGATTTGTCAGTTTCGGGGCAAGTGCGCCAGGTTGGGGTAAGTGCGCCTAAGATAAATATATATCAATTCAATTCAATTCAATCATTTATTCAGCAAATTGGCCACATAGGGGCACTTTTACACGTCAGAAAAGAATTTACTAGCGCTTCCTAGACCCATTGCTTGAGAAGAAGCGCCGCAACAAACTCAAGCAGAAGGCCTTTTTTCAAAATTTACACAGTTATAACATTTACATTACATGTATAAAATATACATATCGGTACGTACTACAATTACATTGAAGGGATGTATAGTCCCTAACTTAAACTTAAATCTAAGATCTTAGAGATGTATAGTCTCCAAGGGTCCATAAAAAAAAAAAAAAAAAATATAAAGATGGCCTCCATTGTCAAATAAATATAAATTCCATAGATGTCGACAGTCTCAAAATGTCAATAAATAATGAAATACATCATGTATAAAAGAGTTCATTAATACATGTCAATAAGAACATGATGAGGTCTCTCGCTTAAAATGTTTGACTTAGTAATATATTTAAAGCTAATGATTATTTTTAAACGTCCTTGCAAGCATGAACAGACCGGACCCCACAGACAGCACCCGTTCACGAGCGTGATGCGTATCTCAGCCATAAATATTACTCAACTAGTAGTTGGCTGTTTACAAGGCATAGGGGCGAAATAAATTTAGGCGCACTTACCCCACATCAGTATTTACTACTTCCATGATCGTAGATGATTTGGCCATGGAAGTTGTACTTAATACCTCCATGGATTTGTCAGTTTCTCTACAGAGGTGTCTCAAATAGCAAGCGAATTAAAAAAAAACACACACGACAATAATGTTTTTGCTGGCCAAGGCCGGCAATGGACAGTGTGGCGTCTTCTTTTTTAGGGTTCCGAAGTCCACAAGGAACCCTTATAGTTTCGCCATGTCCGTCCGTCTGTCCGCACTATTGCTCGGAGATGCTTAGGTCTAGAGAGCTGTAATTTGGCATGAATATGCATATTAGTTACGCTGACAAAGTGGTACAATAAAATTCTGAAATATATTTTTTTATAGGGTACCTCCCCTACTCGTAAAGTGGGGATGTAATTTTTTTTTCTTGCGTACCCCATGGTGCGGCATATCGTTGAATAGGTCTTAAAAAAATATTGTGGGTTTGTTAAAACCATTTTTTGATTAAAAGATGCGTTTGTGAAATATTAAGCTGTAAAGTGCTATTTTTTGTTAGAGTCACGTGTCCCCCCCCCCTGCCAGCTAAATGATGGTATTTGGATGGCTGAAAAAAATCACGGTTGTGGCATATATAACGTAGTTGAAAGGAAAACTATCAGAGCTCAGTAGGCTGTACAAACTTACGAGTAATAGTCGACCAACTTATAATGATGCTAATAAGTCTTAGAAAGGTACTGTGGGCATCCTCAACTTCGGAACCCTATTATTTGCGCGTGGCCCGACACGTACTTGGCCGGTTTTTTAAAGTAACACGAACATTTCCGAGCATGTTTGAGAAAAAACCAGTTATCTATAAAAACATCAATTCAGATTCCTTTTCTAAGTTGGTGGACGCGAATTGGTCCATAGGTGGACGCAATCTGGATTAAGTGGACGCAAACTGGGTAAATCGCCTAATTTCCCTATTTGTGTCGTTTTTTTGAAAACCACCAGATGTTTCGACCAAAACTATAAGTTATATTGAAAGGACTATATAATCAATACATTACATCCCTTTTATAATCAAAATTTCAATTAGAACATTTTTATTTTCACCTTCAAACTTGCCAACTCCACTAAGGCCCGGTTCCTATATCCACGAAACGCCTCGTTTTGCCTACGGACGGTTAAAATTTGACAGATTCTCTATGGAACAAATGTCAAAAATCAACCGTCCGTAGGCAAAACGAGGCGTTTCGTGGATATAGGAACCGGGCCTATGTGGACGCAAACAGGCGAAGCGACCCTACTTTTCAGCGACTTTCTTGAGGTAATAAGCGGTTCGCCCTTGTCGCTTTCGTATCAACTTTATAGAGCAGTGTGATCTTCTCCCCTTTTTATTACCCATTTTAACACTAGGTAACAATAACAATATTATAACAGGAACACTATTACTCGGCTTTTCACTCATTTCCGAGTGCCGGCCGGCAGGCCGACCGTGCTGCGCGTCCTCTGGTCTCGACCAGAGGATACCTACCTAGCTGGCAACAGCGCGCGCGACCGCGAGGTAAACAACACGAGTGCCGAAACTCGCAACGTCGCCTTGTTCCCAACCACAACTTTCTGTATAATGCAATGAAGTTATAGAAAAATAACACGACTTCAAATCCAATATAAAAGTCAAATTTATGAAACGAACTTTTCTCCTCCTTTCTTTAGTAATCATGATAGTTTAGATATTTTTTAATTAATAAATAAAAATATTTAAAAATATAAAAATCTCCGCATAATTCAACAAAGCGCCTACCATAACAAGCGCAGCAAATGTGTGTTGTGATACTTGTGATTATACACTAAGGACCACATAGGTTTTTCGTCTAAAAGCTATTTATCATAAAAGTTAGAAGGTAAAGCCCTAGATAAAATTCTGAAAAGTACTTGCAAAAAATTTGGCAACGTAGATTTTTCCTAAGCGGAAATAAATGGTTACACATAGGAGGATTAAGGATTTCTTAAATTACATCCATAGTACAAATCATTACATATAAGACGATATAAAATACCAGAAACACTAATTGACTATATTTGTGTTCCATATTCGTAAACTTTGCAGATGACTACTTGTTACAATTATAGAAAAATGGTTACAAAAACACCTCGAATTTGCATTTTTGCCTCACTACTCACCTTAATTGAGCTGCAACGTTTACGAAATTTCACCTCTTGAAATGAAATGAAATTAGGAACTTTTAATGATTTTAATTCGCTGTAAGCTGTAATATGTATTATAAAAAAATACAAATTCACCATATTTGTTAACAATTGTTACTTGAGTGTGAATTTTATAAACCAGGCGATATATTTAAGGCCGTTCTCTGACCCAGCATCGTCAAATTGCGCATGTAAGATTATACTTTTCTAAGAAATGTTAAAAGCTAAAAATATGAAATAACATATGGTACATTTGATTATATCTTCCTTACGTGTTACCACGAAACTTCGCTCGATACAATTTAATTCCAAAGTAACCTGTAACTCGGACCTTTAATCCAACTTTACTCCAGTTTATTATATCAAACAGTGTAAAACTAAATATAACAGAAATATTATCCATATTATATGCATACATGCGTATTATTATAGAAATTAAAACGCGTTAAATACTAACTAAATCGGGCGTTCAGATCTGTGTGTAGCGCTTTCTCTTTCACTCGTTGCACGAGTGATAGTGACAGCTGAGCTGGGTATAGGAACAGCCTTAAACGACAATTTTATTCACTACAATGACTAAAAATATAAAAATAAAAAATATATTAAAAAAAATATAATCCGACTGCGTGATGAACAGAAAAGATAAAAACAAGTAAAAAAAAATGGTTTTTTTTACATATTTTAATGCTCTTGGTTGACAGTGTTCACAAACGCAGTCGGGGGCATCAAGTACATTAACCGTACTTAAAATTTCTTATAAAATATATCTAAGCAATTTTCATGATAATTACATGAATTCTGGCCTGAAAATAATATAGTTAGGATATTATTCTTATAGATTAGCACGTTAAGTTTAGCTGTAAGTGTTAATTTGTCCTGATAATAAATAAATAAATAAATAAATAAAATTGTTTCAATAAAAGAGGATTATAACAGTTTATCATAGATTCTGAATCATTTCTTTTCGAAACATTAAATCTCCCGCCATTTCTCGTTGCTTGAGCATCGTCCAAGAACTCAGTTTTGAGTGTGTTTATGTAATTGTAACTTGACAACTAAATCGTGCAATGTAATTGTGTTGAAATACTTGATGCCCCCGACTGCGTTTGTGAACACTGTCAACCAAGATCATTACAATATGTAAAAAAAACATTTTTTTTTACTTGTTTTTATCCTTTCTGTTCATCACGCAGTCGGGTTATATTTTTTTAATATATTTTTTATTTTATATTTTAGTTGCTGGTATGGTATACTTAGCACTTAAAATTTTATATGTATACCATCTTATGTACTACATTTTATGCGAATAAAGATTGATTGATTGATTGATCAGATGGCGCTGCTGAGGCGAAAACGCAGCGAAAACGGTTGTGAGGAGAGTGTGTTTTGTTTTGTTGCTTATCTAATCCGCTGGACACGTTTTCAACTGTTTCGTCATATAAGATTGTGCTCCTTACCAAGACACATTCCACACTCCATAGTCTGTAGTCTCCTTTCCGAGTCTATTTTTAAATTTCGAAACCCCATTAGCCAGGTAACGACATTTCTTGTATAAAGTACACGTGTACGCTGTGTTGCCATAGTCGAACGAAGTCCGTATTTTTCCGACGGCCAACAAGATTATACCTACTCTCTTTACCGGCCGGCGGGCGCTCGGAAACTGGGTATTCGTTTGGAAAAAGGGTGTTTAGAGTATACGACACTTTTTAAAATAATTACAACTTCGAACACGGGAGAGAACGGAGCAGTAATAAAATTCTGGGTCTGGGCGGTAACGTGTAAAATGCAAATAAAAACTTATGGCTATAAAAATGTGTATGAAAAAGGCCTGAATAGCTCTCAATTGCAAAGCAACCTCGGCGTTTCAATCAGATTCAAAATTCAGTTGATTTAGCAAACCATGACGAGAGGAGGCCTGTGCCCAGCAGTGGGCCGTACATAGGCTGTTGAGGTGATGGTGGGTTTTAGCAAATTGGCCTTATACGACCACTTTTACATAAGTACATACTAATATTATAAATGTGAACGTAACTCTGTCCGTCAGTCTATATATGTCTGTTACCTTGTCACGCTTCAACTGCTGGAGCGATTTGAATGAAATTTGGTACCTATGCATGTAGGTACTTCTACGGGACTATAGTAATTATACCTACTTTTTATCCCGAAAAACAATTTTCCCGCGGAAAAGCGATAACCGAGTTCCACGCAGGCAAAGTCGCGGGCAGAAGCTAGTATTATCATAAATGTATTAACTAGAGAGAGGATTTCAATCCTTCAAAATAGGCTGCTGCCACCACTGTGAGGTGACACCAATGTGTCATCTCTTGTTGCTAATGTCTGTAGGGGACTGTGACTACCTACTTATGGGAGTGTTGTGGATACGAGTGGCATAGGACCGATCTGATTGGCGAGCCTTAGGGCCTATGAATTTGTCACGCTCTTCTTTAAAGCAGTACCTAAGTAAGAAAGTTCCTCTGACTGTTATAATCTTAATCGTACCGTCTCCGTCACTTCTAAAACGTAATCTCCATGTGGTACAGGCAACTTTCAGACTTCGGTGTTCTCTATGATTGAAAATCATGTTTTTGCACGTGTAAGAGATTACGTATGTCCTTAGAGGACTTATTTAGCTTTTGATGTTATTGGCTTGGAAATCAAAATATATCATATTGATGTTTTATTTATCGGAGTTCAAGATTGCTTAGCAACGAGGATGGAAGCCCTACTTTTCGAGGTCTACAGGATTTCAAATAGTATAAACAGCCTTAAGTGATATAGTAAAACTAGGCAGGTTTCTTCACAATGTTTTCTTGCACCATCACCACCGCACAAGGCTAGTACATCTGACGCTTTGGCCCAAGGGAAGACGTGAGAAGTTTTAAATGCCAATTGGAGACTTCGGAACATGCCAAAAAAAATTTCACAATTTTTGTCACATGACAGAAATCACACCCAGACCAATCAAGTTTAGTCAGGATTTGAACCCTCGACTCTGCATACGAGGCGATATAGCTCAAACCACTATGATATCACGGCTCAAGTTACAATACAAATCTAATCTCCGTCTTGCATCGCAGACCTGTAATGGGCATTAACTAAACCGTATTGGAAACCGATCGCCACAATCCGCCACAGCATACAAATGTTCGCCCCAACTTACTTCCGAACTGCGGTATCTGACTCCTAATATGTTCTGTGGTTTCGTACTCTGTGCGCTTGACTGCTTTCTGACTGATGTATCGGGTCCTAGAATTTGTAAGTCGTTAATGGTGACCTGCTTCTAGTTCAAGGCTTGGGTAGAGTTGGGAACTTTGAATATTTAGGCATTGATATCTTATTCAATTTGAATTTACGACTGAGCTTTTCAGTGCAGGAAAAAATCGTGAGAAAACGCAACGTGCACGCATCAGAAAAGAAATTCAAGGATATGTCTGAAGTTTTCAATCCGGACTGGGCTCGCTTGGGGACTATAGCCCAAACCCTCTCGTGATAAGAGGTGTGCCCAGCAGTGGGACGTAACTAGGCTGTTGTGGGTTGTGGTGGTGGATATCTTATTGGAGTTAAATTAAGAGAGCATTTAGCAGCAAAATAAGATACAGAGCAGAGATCGACGCCCTGTTTTTACTAGGTAGGGTAGACTTCTTTTTTATAGTGACAGTAAAAAACTGACATATTTCAGTAGTTCTCAATAGTTTGTTTTGTAATAAACTTCATTTCCTTTTTTCTTTGCCTTTTTTTCTTCATTTGGTAATTTAAAACATCGAAAGTGTGTTTTTGGTGTTGATCCTTCACAAAAATTAGCTAAGATATCGTGGATTTTTGAAATGAAGAACCATTTCAATTTGAAAAAACCACGAGGAAAACGTAACATAGGTACCAAGTAAGATATCTACTTACTTTTTTTTACCTACTATACTTTTTCATATAAACGATGTAGATTCCTAAAGACCTTCAAAACGAGAGCTTGCGCCGGTAATTTACAAAAACCACTATAAAATAATCTGGCCACGTATCTGTGAAAATCCGCCACGTATAACACTAGAGTTGGCATTCTCCCCACCCCCACCCTTGGGCACTTTGTCAAAGAGCCCGGATAGTCGTTTCCGCTGCGATTTAATTTGATATGTCTTGTTGTTGAGGTTCTATCCCGTGAAATATTGTCACGCAAAGTTTCTTAAGAATTCGGCCTTTTTCCGCGTGTTATGAATGGCGGTGAGATTATATTTATGCGAAATGCCTCGGAGTTTCGGAAATGATGGGATCTTTTAGCGTTTAACCTACCGACGTCTCTAATTTTGAAGATCGGACGTTCCGAATCTCAGTTTGTATATAAACGAATGACATAAATGTGTATTTGAATTTATTAAGAAAAGAAGGAAAATATGGAGGACGAACCTTAAAAACTGCGGGAATGTACGTTTTTCAATCCATGTGGAGACCATAATTTTAGGGTACTATTAAGTATCTTATAGGTACCTATCTAGAAACGTGGGTGACGTATCAATCCATAATGTCCTTACTAATATTATAAATGTCCTTACTAATAGTATAAATTAATTACATTCTAATTATATCTGTACCATGTAAATTGTGGAAATGAATAAAGTTTTCAATCATCAATCAATCAATATGATGTGAAAGTGTCATTTCTTCACATTGCTTCGACTAGACCAATTGGGATGATTTGTATAGAGATAATTAGAGACCCTGGGAATACCTAATATAGGATACTTTTTATCCCGATATATCGACGGGAACGGATTTTCTACGGGTCAAACCAGTTTTTTCAATAGTTCTAATAACTATTACCGTCTGTATGTATAGTATCATCGGGTACGCAAATCCCAAGTATGCTGGACGAAGTCGCGGGCAATTGGCTAGTAATATTATAAATATGAAAGTGTTATTGATTGTTTGTTTGTTTTCTCTTCAAGTTGAAACGATTGGACCGATGTAAATGACATCGGGTATGGAGATAGTTTGAAAATGAAAATGAAAATGAAAATATTTATTCAGCAAATAGGCCACATCTGGGCACTTTTACACGTCACTTTTAAATGAATTTAACAGAAATGAATTTACCAGCGCTTCCTAGACCCATTGCTTGAGAAGAAACGCCGCAACAAACTCAGCAGAAGGCCTTTTTTCCAAATTTAAACATATAGATTTACATTAAATTTACATTATTAATATGTATAAAAATACACATACATCACATTTAAGGGATGTATAGTCCCTAACTTAAACTTAAATCTAAGATCTTAGAGATGGTCTTATATTAGGTACAAATTAATGAAAATATTAATTAAAGTACTTATCTAAATATGTATACTAAAAATAATAATAAAATCGCAAATGTTTAGAGATTGTATACGTCTCTAGGTATCCTAAAGTTGTACACAGTCTCTAAAATTATATCATACAACACAAGTTTAGGAGATGTATACGGTCTCCTTAGTCAATTTTGGAGATGTAAGGTGTCTCCAAAGGTCAAAATAACAATATTAGTATTAATTTAAATTAATATAAAATTAAAGGTGTAGATGGTCTCCACCGTCAAATTTGATACAGTTTTGGAGATGTAGGGTGTCTCCAAAGGTCATAAGCAGTTAGATTGAAATATAAACATATATTTCAAGTCAGAAAAAAAAAAAAAAACTAAGTACTACCTGATACAAATAAATGGAATTAAAAAGATAAATTTCAAGAAAACGATAAAAATAGATATATAACAGCAGATCTATATAATAATAATAACTAACCAATAAAACAGCAACCGGTGGCGCCAGCGATAGCCGAGCATACATGACCGCCCGGAGCCAGCCAGTCATACATTCTTAACAACAGGCCACGCCTCATCATCATTGACGTAATCATCAACTTTATAATAACCTTTCTTTAAAAGCGCATTTTTTATGTACTTTTTGAACGCCATTAAAGGTAATTTCCAAGCTTCCATTGGTATTTTATTGTAGAAACGTACGCAATTCCCTAAGAAAGATTTACTAACTTTTTTCAGGCGGAATTTAGGAACTAGAAGCTTATGTCTATTACGTGTGTTGAACTGGTGGACATCTGACACCTTCTTAAAAGAATCTATATTTTTATATGCATACATGATGACGTCATGTATATACTGCGAAGCTACAGTGAGGATGTCAATCTTTTTGAAGCGTTCACGCAGTGATTCACGGGAACCTAGGTTGTAGATGGACCTAACTGCTCTCTTTTGTAGAACGAAAACGGTTTCAATATCAGCTGCTTTTCCCCAGATCAATATCCCGTAAGACATGATACTATGGAAATAGCTGAAATAAACAAGACGCGCAGTTTCCACGTTGGTAAATTGTCGGATTCTTCTTACAGCATAGGCGGCAGAGCTCAGTTTATCCGACAGAGTATTAATATGTGGACCCCATTGCAAACTACGGTCCAAAGTTAGTCCCAAGAAGACTGTATCGTTTGCAAGATTTAATTTCTCTCCGCCTATTTCAATAACAGAGTCTATTTGCCTCACATTAGGCAAAGAAAACTTGACGCATTTTGTTTTATTAGCGTTTAGCAAGAGATTGTTCGCCGTGAACCAGTTTAGCACTTCCTTTAAAGTGTAATTGATCTGAGAGTAGTCTTCCTGTTGCCTATTGACCTTAAAAAGCAGTGAAGTATCATCGGCAAATAGGACTATATTACATTTTTTCTCTACGAGACCCGGTAGGTCATTTATGTATACTAGAAAGAAAAAGGGACCAAGAATCGAGCCCTGTGGCACTCCGAGCTTCATAATTGCCCCGCAAGACTGTGCTCGATTTATTACCACTTTTTGAGTTCTCTGGCCAAGGTAAGACTCTACAAGGTTTAGTGCTTTGCCTGACAGGCCGTAGTGTTTCAGCTTGCCCAAGAGTGTGTCGTGCACTACACAATCGAACGCTTTAGAGAGATCGCAGAACACTCCTATGGCATCCTGTGAATGTTCCCAAGCATCGTATATATGTGAAACGAGAACAGAGGCTGCGTCAGCTGTTGAACGGCCCTTTGTAAAACCAAATTGCTGAGAGTGCAATAAATTATTGAGATTAAAATGCAGAAGCATTTGGTTGAGCAAGATTTTTTCAAATACTTTACTAAGAACGGGTAGGATAGATATCGGCCGGAAGTTACTTGGGTCAGATTTGCTTCCTGCTTTAAATAAAGGAATGACTTTACTAACTTTCATTAAGTCGGGGAACACATCATTATCTATGCAATTATTAAATATAACAGCTAACAAAGGCGCAATTATAGGAATGACTGATTGCATTATTTTAACAGAAATCCCCCAAAGATCTTCAGTGGTCTTTAATTTTAAGGACTTGAAAGTTTTAACAATTTCATCATGGTCTGTGTATTTAAAATTGAATCTACAAACAGTTACATCGGAGACCAAGTATGAACGAGCAATCGCTGTAGAAGAGTTCAGATTACTAGTGGTATTTATGGCTACGTTGGTGAAAAACTCTTCAAAAGCACCTGCCACGTCCAAATCTGAAGTGAGGACTTGGTCGTTCGCTTTCAACCTGAAACGACATTCACGGGGTTTTGACTTGCCTGTTTCAGTATTTATTACACGCCAAACAGTCCTCACTTTATTGTCTGCCGATTTAACTTTATTGCTTAAATAGTTTGACTTAGCCATAACGCAGACTCTCTTGAACAATTTAGAATATTTCTTTACATATTCTAGAAACTCGGGGTCTTGGTTGAAATTTTTCATTTCATATAATTCGTACAGTTTTATTCTGCTTCTATGTATTCCAAAGGTGGCCCAGTCACTAAACCTTGTTTTGTTTGAGCCTTTTTTAATAGTTACTTCTTTGAAAATTGATTCAAACTCTCGGTTTACAACATTAGAGAGGTCCTTAAATAAGTTATTAGGATCCGCTTTGGTAAATCCTGGAATAGGAACTTTGCTGTAAATTTCTTCCTTGAATCTTTCCATCCGGCCTTCCGTAATTGGTCTGAATGTAATCTCCTGCTGCCGTTCTTTGTTGGACATCTTAAAGGAGGCTTTCTGACCACTGTGATCAGAGTTGAAGCAGTTAAATATATTAACATCAGATGCTTCACAATTGCAATAGATATTGTCCAAACATGTCGCCGTAGTGGCTGTAACCCTGGTTGGTTCATCTATAAGATGTTTTAAATCGAATGATTTAAAAAGGTTACAAAGTCTTACAGTCATTGGATTATTTATATCCAGAAGATTGACATTGAAGTCGCCGCATACTATAATCTGCTTACTGCTCTCAAAAACCTGCTTTAAAGCATCCTCCATTACAATTTCAAATTGACAGAAGTCTGCTGAGGGTGGTCTGTATACGCATATGATGATATGATTTTCTAATTCTATGCAAGAAATTTCAATAACACGTTCAACGGAAAGTTTTACTATTTTTTTCTTTTCTTTACATTTATAATCAGTTTTTACAATAATCATTGACCCCCCGTGAATGGCTAACTTTCTATTGAACGAGCTGCCTATTCTATAATTATGAAAATTAAACTGCATCTCTTGTTGTTTTAGCCAGTGTTCTGTAATACACATGACATCAATATTAAAACTATCCAGAAAGAGACCTACTTGCAATTCTTTGCTGGAAAAGCCTTGTATATTTTGATGAACTAATTTAAAACTAAAAGGCTTTTCCGCTGTCACACGCGTTAGTTTAAATGAGCCTGGCGGCCGCCAGAGGGCGCCTGCGGGCCCGCCGATCCGGCGCCACCGACCGCTGCTTGTATGTGCCGCGATTCTATGTTATAACATAATAATTTTGCTATATGCATTTTGCATTTTTTAGATAAGTACAATCTATGTTGATTTAGCCTGAAATGTTTTATGAATTTGTTGCTGTCAAAGAAATGGTAGTTGTTGTTATAATATGCAACTTTGTACAATAAAGCATTCAAGTTTGAAATTTCTCTGTTTTGTTCAACTGATACATATTTGGAATATGGAAGAGCGCATAGAATAATTTTAGAGACCCCGGGAATAACATAGGATACTTTTGATCCCGATATTTTCACGGGAACTTCTATAACTATAACCGTCTATATGTATGGTATCATCTGGTAAGTCGTGGGAAACGGCTAGTTTATCAATATTTTCTATCTAGTAAATTCTTTTCTGACGTGTAAAAGTGCCCCTATATGGCCAATTTGCTGAATAAATGATTGAATTTTGAATTTTGAATTTTCATAATTTAGCAGGCTATATACTTTTAATATTCGAGCTGTAACTAAATGCAGTTTTTAAAGTGACTACCAGCTCGGAAGCCCCGTTAATATTGCAGAAAGTTCCCTCGTTGACCTACTTGGAGCTTTTGGGCGACACAGGAGCTTTGTGTCATGTCTGTTTATACATTTAATAAGCTCCGTACGAAGTTGCTTATGATTTAATAAAGTTGAGATGAGCTGTGAATCGGAAATCTCTGAATATTTTGATGTAATGAAGTTTAAAGCTTGTTGAAATGTATAATGTAGACGACAGTTTCTTTAATCCAACTTAGATCCTCTACAAACTATTATTATTATTTTATTTATTGAAAGTTAATAAATCATACAGAAATAAAAAACTTAAAACTAAATCATTTTCCCGCAAAACTACTTGTATGCAGTTTGTCTGCAGGCAAGAAAATATACATATTAGAGTCTTCATTTTGACATTCCTTAATTTTAATATTACCTATTTAGTACTATTATTATATGTTATATATTGTTATTACATAATATATTATTATTATTATATTATTTTAGCTATTTATAACTTAGATAACAGATACTTTTTAAGTTTTTATTGTTGTGTAGCCTCCCAAAAAGCCGTCAAGTTCTTTCGGTCTTGGGCATATGAAATCATTTTCCTTCTAATTTTGATCAAGTGATCGAAATAGTAAGTATACCTAACTGCCATAAAACAATTCGACAAAATCTCATTGCACCTCCTTTAAATATATCTCAAAAGTATATGCACTCAACAACAATGAAAACGGGTCACGTTGTATGGAAAATCTTATATAAAGTGTCCCGTTTTCATTTTTGTTGAGTGTATATTGATTTATTCATTCTGAAACGTTTCCTTATCCGAAACTTATCCTGACTTAATCTAAAATGTATGAAATCACCAGAAATCCAAGTACTTGTTAGAATTATTTAGTAGAATTATAATACTGTGAGCTAAGCGTACCTGACAAAATAATTGGACTTTGTTACTAGGATCTCAATCTTATCCCGAAAACTGTACGTATTTAAGTTGTGGTTTTAGTAGCGATGCTAAATATTAACCATTTGTACATGCGTACCTACTTGTGTATTATTATGTTTTTTTTTAATGAATAACGCAAATTTTTGTTTTAGGTTTTATTATTTTTGCTAATTTTAATGAAATCGTTTATTTATTAAACACACTATTATCGGGACTTAACCGCGTAAAAACTATTTGTATTTTACCACGACGTTTCGGCCGCGATGCAACGGCCGTGGTCACGAGAAGACTGAAGTGACGGTATCAGCATATTTTTCTTGTCGCTTGTGTTGGTGAATAAATCTGCCGTTGCTGAGCATTTGCTGGAATCGGGACCAAATCACTGGATAGAATTACATAAACCCAAAATTCTTTCCACTGAACGTCATTTCTACTCAAGAATGGTACGCGAAGCGGTGGAAATCAAAAAACATCCTAACTTCAATAGGGAGGATGGTTTCAAGTTATCGACGTCGTGGAATCCAGTGATTAGCAAGTGTAAGCGACGAGATACCCCTTCGGATAAATCTACGGACATTGTTAGTGTTGTGTGCCGGCCTGTTGACATTCCGAGTGACATTAATAAAAATCAAGTGCGGGTAGTTCGAACCACCCGCGCGACAAGAAAAATATGCTGATACCGTCACTTCAGTCTTCTCGTGACCACGGCCGTTGCATCGCGGCCGAAACGTCGAGGTAAAATACAAATAGTTTTTACGCGGTTAAGTCCCGATAATAGTGTGTTTAATATGAGTGTGTATCGCGAAAGTTTGAGACAATGTATCGTTTATTTATTTATTAAAATATAAGTAAAATAACAAAAACACTACTTCCTAATCTAAAAGTCCTATACTACGTGGCATGGTACCCAAAATGCTGGCAGCATTGCCACGTTGAATGGCAATGCTCAGTCTCTGTGTGAGATAGAGGCCGACATTTTGGTTACCAGAGGCCTCAATTATTATTTTTTGATATAAAACTTAAGACACGGTGTGGCCCCGGCCCCCACGGTCCCAGCGTTTCTACCCCAATTTTCCCCCTATCCTGTCTCTTCTTCAAACTGTGTATACCTTACTATATTGAGTTGTAGGGTAAATGATAATTAAATCATATTTTTTGTTCACAACACGTGATTTACCCGAGAACCCTTACTTACCGACGCATAAACACATAAATCCCAACTCCAGCCCCTTGATGTAGCGCCGAAGTTTCAGGGGGCGCGACACTGCCCAATAAAAACTACAACTTTCAAGTGACGCTTCAAGCTTTTGATACACATGGGGGGCTTTTCAACTTCCCAAGTTTGGAGCTTCGAAGTGAATATTTAAGTTCGCCATTGTGTTTTTGTGGGCTGATTTTTCGTTACATTTTTTTGCTACGCGGGTTTATTACTTGTCATGTCTTCAGGGCCCAAAAATAGGTTAAATCAAAGTAAAAAAATGTTTAGGTCTATTCACAATCTCCAAATTCTCCGAAAATATGGGAACGGCTAGAATTAGAAATGGAAAATGGCTTGAAAATTTCATCGCTATGGTTGAATAAATTTTAAAGATCATCTTGGATGTTTCCAATTATTTGTTAACCTTGAGTTTTTTAAGACGCCGACTGTACATTCACCAGTTCCCTTGAATTTAGATGTTAGACATCAACTCGCCCTCATCCCTTTAATTCCTTTACCTTCCAAACGACGCCATTTCCAGGGACGCTTCCAGAACGTTCTCAAACCGCGCACGTAGCGAATAAAAAACTATGGCTCGAGTAAGTTACGTTGAAGGTGTTTTTTCAGCCAACTTTAGATGAGCAGTAAAGATAGATTACTATTGAGGAGGTAAATGGTTTCTGTCGATCGATTAGAGACCATGTTAATGCTTTTCGGTAAGTATATTTTTCAAGACTTTTTTCGTTAGTAAATAATCATTATTATAGTATTAAAAATATTACCTACCATCGTTATCGACATCATCTTCATTTTTATAGACGACCTTTTTGGGAGATTTAAGTATCACGAGATTGACTCACAATGAGGCTGTTTCAACCTACTTCAGAAAAGGACGTTCCCGTTTCTATACATGTGTATGTAGGTTTATTTAATCGTATGGCTAAATCTAAATACGATACAGAGATTATAAATAAATGTAATTTCAAGTCGATTATCCACTGTACAGCTTCGTCATTGAGTTTGATCAGGTCTTCAGGGGGACCACCGGTGTATCTGGTTAAAGGACAGTCCCGAATAATGTGGTCGATGGTCTGCGTTTCGGTGCCACATTCGCAAGCAGGCGAGTCCACCTAACCACAAGGGTGCTTGTATTGGGCGCAGTCGGCCATGGCCCGTACGTAGGCGGTTTAAAGTACACCAAACCCGTATGTAGGTAATATAATACTATATATACCTTCATGGTTTTTACATTATGATAAAGAATCTGTCATGGGCGACAAAAGTTTCCCGTGGGTCTCTCTTACTATTCCTTTTTCATACCGATGGCCGTTCTTAATGTAGCTGTGTGTGTGGCGAAACCTGTATTGCAGGCGAAAGCGCGCGGCGAAGCACTTTAAGACGTTGACGCAGAGTCTATTATTGCTTAATCCACGAGCCTTCTTAGCTGTGTAAACCTTTACCTACCCGTGTTCGGTACCTATTAGAGACTTGTAAAAAATAATTTATGTAAAGGTGTGCTTAACCCACGTATGATTTAATGCGGCCTTATCGTGTTCTCGCGTGCGCCCGCCCATTTGGCCGGTTCATTAATTGTTAACAAGCCGTTGTGTTTCGTGAACCCTATCCGATTTATCATCCACTTTTGTAACGAGTACGTGAACAATGGTGGAACTAGAAAGAAATGATTAGCTGGAAATGCAAATGAAATGAAAAAATTTGATAATGGTTTTACTAGAATTGTTTAGTATTATTCAATTCAATTGGGTGTCAGTTTTTTTTAACATGTAAAATATCAATGAAGTCTTGTTATTCTTTCAGTATTTCATAATTGTATTGAAATTTTGATCAAAAAGCTAGGTAAAAAAAAAGGAAACAATATAATAATAATTAAATACACAATTTGCCAACACAAGTATTTTAGCGCGCAAGTTTAACTGGCGTTTTCCAATACGATGTCTGTTTACCTTTATTGCAAACTAGAAAAAGGTAATAACGATTGAGAACACCGCTAACAGGCGCTCTTATCGCTAACTAGCGATCTCTGGGAGTCTCGGTTACCATCGACCGACACAGTTACATTATATAATACATACATATACTACCGATCTAAAGATGCGGGCAGGTTGGCTTACGTTATTAGGTACATTATTTTAAAGTCAGAAGCATTATACACCTATTTTGATTGTAATCAAAACATTTTGAAATAAAGTCAGAATATTTAATAATACTACATACAGTATGGCCACGGAATCACGCGCCTAAATCTAGCCGGCGCGCAACTCGCGCCCAACTCGCCCTTACGTCATTTGTTTCATCCGGAGATGGAGAGTGAATCGTTGGCCCGCGTAGTGTTACACACACATTTACAAGTGAACAGACGTCCTCGCACGCAACTCACTTGTGCTCGAAATCGTGCTTTTATAGGCCGTGTCCGCCCTGTGATGATAGATATAGTATATGGTGTAGCACTTCCTACGCGGTAGCATTTGCTACGCCGTAGCAATTGCTACGCCGTAGCATCTGCTGCGCGGTAGGAACTATCTCCATGACTACAGATTCCCAATCCTACAGATTCTCTAATCTACGGATTCCCAATTTAACAGATAACCAATTACACAGGTTCCCAATTTAACAGATAACCAATTACACAGGTTCCCAATTCTACATATTCTTTATTCCACAGTTTCTTATCTGACTACTATTTTACCGGTAAGGGTCCACTCAGTCCGTTAGGTGTGAATGTAGGTTAGGTTCGTTAGTTATCTATATACGCCCGAAGGGCAAACTACCTAGAAATAGGGGCCCCGCGTAGCGGGGACCCGTCGACCCAGTCACATTCCTAAGTCTTTGCATATTCACGGACTGAGTGGACCCTTACCGGTAAACTAGTAGTCGACTGAGCCCGTGGGCTGAGTTGATCCTAAGCGGAATCTATAGAATTGGGAGTTTGTGGAAATTGGAGTCTGTATAATTACGAATATGTAGAATTGAAATTTTGTAGAATACCAATTCTGTAAAATTGGGAATCTGTACACTTGGGAATGTGTAGAAATAGAAATCTGTAGACATGGTATTCTGTAAAAGAAATCTATAGAACTGGGAACAATTCCGCGGTAGCACTGTCTAAAGGATCCACGCCCCGCCACCACAACCAGCCTATTTACGGCCCACTGCTGGGCACCAGGCCTCCTCTGATCACGAAAGGGTCTACAGCAGCTCGCTACCTAATTACCTATTCTAAGTCTGCGTTTCCACCAGAGACGTAGGAATTATTTTAAATGTATGTATGTATGTATGTATTTATTGATAAAAGAATATATTTACATGTCAGATTATAAGTACATAAGTTCTTAGGTTTATATAACATAACTGTAATAATATTATAATTTAAATTTAATTTTGCAAGTCAATACTAGAATTTATTACTCAACTATAAAATATAAAAATACATTCTTATAGTAACTTAATACATTTTAAAGCATTTTTGCGGCTATCATTTTCTTTGAAGAATTCATCTATCGAATAACAGGCAAGGTCCTGAAGGTATTTTTTTAGATTATTAGCAAAACGCGCATCACACATCAAATATCTAGGTATAAATGAAACATGTACGTGTAACCTTACTATGTGCGAGGATGCATTGCAAGGGGTTATATTGCATTTGTTATGTACCAATAGAAACACTTTATTTACCATATACCTACAGCGAGGATAGGTAAATGAAGTGTTTCTATTGGTTCATGATAAACACATCCCTCGCAATGCATCTTCTCTCATCTCCGGTGAAACGTAGCCTTATAACCTGCAGTCGGAACTTTAATCACAGTAAGTATATCGACTTTTTGCCAAAATCGAGTTAACTTCCTGATTGTGAAAATTACCTCGATCTGCCTATTTAAACGGTTTATTTTCATGCATTAGCTACTAGTCCAAAGATATTCACAGTATCAGTCAGTCCTGATTTGGGCTGATTTTCCCAAATAATAATTACAGTATGAACGGTAGCAGTACTTACGGTTGAAAAAAAATCGGTTGTCTACAAGTCGGTTTAGGTGATAACGTCATAAGAAAACATTAATGAATATGTCCCGTTCCGTAGGACATACATCGCCATGAGGACATACATGGACATAAATTTCGTCATGTTTTTTCGTGAGCGCAGCCGGATTTCATCAATTTAGAAGACGTTATCACTTCAAAATAGGTAGTCTTGTAGGGTTAACTGGGAAACATTAAATATCACCTGTGGATGTAATGAGGTCAGCATCAAATATAAGACTAACTAGCAAAATCACAGTGAGATATTTATCGCAAGTTAAGGTAAAATTCCTATCTTTTCCAAAGCATACATTTTAATATCATCATCATCATCATCATCATCATCATCATCATTTCAGCCGAAAGACGTCCACTGCTGGACATAGGCCTCCCCCAAGGCTCACCACTCCGACCGGTCCTGTGCCACCTGCTTCCACCGGTTTCCCGCGACTTTCACGAGGTCTTCGCTCCATCTTGTTGGAGGCCTACCGATAGCTCGTCTCCCGGTTCGCGGACGCCACTCGAGAACTTTCCGGCCCCATCAGCCATCAGTCCTACGAGCAATGTGCCCCGCCCACTGCCACTTAAGGTTCGCAATTTTTAATATAATAATATCTTATTTTAATATAATAAGTCCAAATTCCTTCAATTATTTAATAAAAATAAAGAGAAACTACTCGATTTTTATGAAAGAGTTTCTCATAATGTAATAATCAAAAACATTTACAAATCAAGCCAATTCGCATTAGAAATACTGAAAATACTGATGAAAATAAAAATAACATTGAGCGCGTTTTTCTTCGAAATCCGAATGTGATTATAGTTACGAAGGCAATAATATTATATTCACGATATACTACGACTACATTCTAAACTAAACAATAAGCGATATGTCAGACCGCCAACATTTCATCAAAAACGAATTCAATATTTTCTAGAAAATATACTTACGAAATAACCAGTTAATTAGTCATTTTATTGCCCTTCAGCTCAACAAAGTATTGTATTTGTTATTGATTGCTTTGTCCATTTAATTACTTGATAGATAATATTGATTATTCTATTAACAATGATGTCTTTTATTTAAAAAAATATAAACATGCAAAAAATCTTGGCAATAATAATTCCTTAAACAGCATTTACAAAAAACAAAACAACATTTTTACTTTATCAAGTGTACAAAATTTCTATACCTACAGTAGACGGGGCAATAATGTACAAGGAAAATGTGAAATTAATAGTAAGAATCAATGCCGCGTGCCCGGCCTCCCCTCGCAATCATTCCAATACAAGACTGGCCGGTTACAAATAAGTCATTTGCCGTTCCACGAAAATACACCCTCTTGGAAGAAATAGAAGAAATATTTATGGCTGTGATTGAAATAATTGAATTCAGAGTTTTTACTTTTTATTTTTTATGGCTTTCAGTTTCTTGATTGCCAGTTTTTTGTATCATTTCGGATGGCATTGCAAAGTAAACATTATGGAGTGTGGAATGTGTCTTAGGAAGGAGCGCAATCTTATATGGCGAAACATTTAAAAACGTGTCCAGCGGATTTGATAAGCAACAAAACAAAACACACTCGCCTCACAACCGTTTTCGCTGCGTTTTCGCCTCAGCAGCGCCATCTGAAGGCGCTACTGCAGAGTATCCGCCTAGGTGGCTTGACTGGAGTGGCGACCGCAGCGCCCCCAATCTACCCGATTTGGTGTCCACTTTTGGAACTATAAAGATTGCACTGCGCTCCTTTACTTCAACCCTCCATAATTCGAATAATAAAATAAAGGTACAGGCGTGCTAAAAATGACTTGAGAACTTATTCTTTGCAAAATAAGTTATATTTCAGAGCTCTTTGAACTGTTTTTCTACTTTAGCGGACTTTGCTGTCGGAATTTATCGGTAACGACCAAACAATGTCCTAAAAATACGACAATAGGTATTATTAAAAAAGAAATCCAAATCACGCCATTTTAGTTGTTATTAACCGACGTGTCTGAAATAAATAACTTACCCTCGGCAATATCAAAGGAGGCCCACTGAAGCGAAAATCTCTCGACGCTGAGATATTTTCGAGAGAACCCGAATCGATACAAAAATGATTATTTTCGATAACAATCCTATTTCTCGCTTAATCCAGAACGACTTTCTCCGGAACAATCGAAAATAAATCTTCTTTACTCACAAACAGAGTTCACTATCAAATAAGAAAACTACGCTAGCAATTCTCACTGTGTTTATGATACTTGAAAAAAAGCTTTAAGTGCCTAATTCCAAGGTTCGTTTTCCTTCGATCCGCGATACCTTGTTATCTGCCCGCATATTTTGCCTTTTATGACTTAGAACAACCCTAACGAAGATCCTTTGTGTACTTCGAAGTTTTAATTAACTTTTAAAAGATCAAAAAGGTCGTTTTTTTACAAAGATGTATTAGCGATGCTCCCGCCTTTTTGTAAAGTTGGCTAAGTACCTATCGTGACATCTTGATTCTTTTGAAATATTATTCTCCTGTACGTATGTCTATTTATTCAATTATTATTACAAAATACGAAAATGGTTGACATTGTAACATAATGCTTATCGGTTTTTAGTGTTCCGTACCCAAAGGGTAAAACGGGACCCTATTACTTACTAAGACTCCGCTATCCCTCTGTCTGTCCGTCTGTCACCAGGCTGTATCTCATGAACTGTGATAGTTAGACAGTTAAAATTTTCACAAATGATGTATTTCTTTTGCCGCTGTAACAACTTATTTATGTGCGAAATTAAATTTAAATTTACCACTGAGCTTTTCGGTGAAGGAAAACATCGCGAGGAAACCTGCACGCATCTGCAAATTAATTCAAAGATGTGTGTGAAGTCCCCAATCCGCACTTGGCTCACGTGGAGACTATAGCCCAAACCCTCTTATGATGAAAGGAGGCCTGTGCCCAACAGTGGGACGCAAATAGGCTGTAGTAGTAGTAGTAGTATGACAACAAATAATAAAAAACAGAATAAAATAGATATTTAATGGGCTCCCATGCAACAGACATGATTTTTGCCGTTTTTATTGATAATAGTACGGAACCCTTCGTGCGCGAGTCCGACTCGCACTTAGCCGGTTTTTATTTTTTAAGCCAAATGATAAATTAACAGTCATCATTCAGATATAATGGGAAAAGAAAAATAAAGGTAACCCATTAATCGCAATCAATTCACAAAATGCCATGACCGAGCGAGCGAAGCGAGCAAAGCGCCTTCGTTTCAGCTTGGGGAAAAAAAGCGTTCATATTTTGTCTGTCTGTCTAGACGTGCTCCTTTACAGATCCAATATACGATCCATCTGTTGATCGATATAGTTAGGATTACGGGAATAAGAACATGGGTTAAAAAATGCACAATTCCCCTGTGATCTACTACTTCAGCCTATTTGCGTCCCACTGCTGGGCACAGGCCTCCTCTCATCACGAGAGGGTTGGGCTATAGTCCCCACGCGGGCCAAGTGCGGATTGGGGACTTCACACACATCTTTGAATTACTTCGCAGACGAGTGCAGGTTTCCTCACGATGTTTTCCTTCACCGAAAAGCTCAGTGGTAAATTCAAATTGAATTTCGCACATAAGTAAACTTAGAGGTGCGAGCCGGAATCGAAACCCCGACCCTCTGCATGAGAGGCGGTAGGTCGAACCACTAGGCCACCACGGCTTCCCGTGCGATCGCTCGTATCGAATTCCACTCGGAAAAAGTCGCGGAAGACGTCTACTTTAGTTTTAAAACTCTATAATCATTTAATTTTTATTGTAGTACAGTCGAGTTCGCCAATATATACACACTTTTGCACCTTACCACGTTGTAATAAGGTCCAAAAGTGTACACATATTAATGAACTTGACTGTACGTCAGAGACAATCGCCTCTCGTGTTATCGGGTGTCTTCGGCTATTGTCGGCCTCTGGCGGCGCCGACCCGACTTACTATTGTTGGCCGATTGGGACTTCAGATACAGGAGCTACTGTTCTATTGAGAAAATGGGAGGTATTCATTCATGCATGCGATTTGCACATTGTAATACAATAACGATTAGCATATTTACATATGATGGCGTAGCTAGTGGCTTAGCCAATTTAATATACATACATACATACATAATATCACGCCTTTTTCCCATAGGGGTAGGCAGAGACCACTTCTTTCCATTTGCTACGACTCTTGCATACTTCTCTCGCTTCTTCAACTTTCATCCCGTTCCGCATACATGCTCGTCGGTTTAAAGTACTTTTGACCTGGCCTTTAATCAGATTGTCCTGAATTTGATCCAAGAACATTCGCCTCGGTCTTCCTCTTCCAGCACCTCCATTCACACTAGCCATATAAATACTTTTTGTCAGTCTTCTCTCATTCATCCTTTCCATATGACCAAACCAATATAGCATACCTTTTTCTATTTTTGTCACTACATCCTCTTTCACACCACACCGCTCCCTTATCACGCTATTCCTTACCCTATCACTCAATTTAACATTTGCAATATTCCGCAATGCTCTCATTTCTACAGCATTGATTTTACTTTCGTGCTTCTTCTGCCATACCCAACTTTCACTACCATACATAAGTGTCGGCACTAGCACACCTCTATGTACAGCCACTCGAGCCTTTGCCGAGACTTTGTGGCTAGTCATAAAAGCATGCAATGCCCCATTAATTGAATTTCCAGCATTCACTCTTCGTTCTATGTCACCATCACACTTTCCATCCCTAGTAAGTAGTCAATTTAATATAAACTAGACTAAAGGACAAGTTTTAGGCAAGATGTAGGTCACACAGAGAGCAATGGAGCATGCCATGCTGGGAATCTCCCTCTGCGACAGAATTCGGAATACCGAGATCAGAAGGAGAACTATCCAAACTTTCTTATGCAGACTTAGTGTACGGACCGCGGCTGCTGGCTCGTACAGATCGTATCGTGCAGCGCGTTCAGAACGCCTGCGCCCGATACTGTTTCAATGTTCCTCCACGCACACACATCACACCGTACCTAAATTCCAACGGAATTTTAAAAATGGCACTTCGTCGTAAACACCACTTCGCTACGTTACTATTTGGAGTCATCAAAACCGAAAGACCCAAGTATCTTTATGATAAGTTGAAATGGAGATTTCCCCGCATTGTCCCTTGCCGCACCACAAACTGGCAACTGCTTGTGCCTAAGCACCATTCTGCCGCTTTCCGTGGCAGTTTCAAATATGCTGCCTCCAAGTGTTGGAACAACCTGCCTCCTCCGTTTCGTAATCTTTCCTTCACCTCGTTCAAAATTAATTTAAAAAAATATCTTTTAAACTATCAAAAACAATTTCCTTTAGGTGGCAGAGTTGTTCCTACCTATCTGTATCCGTATTAAAACGTAATCTTAAGGTAAAGTATATTTATAACTTACAAATGTACATTCTAGTATCTTCTTATTGTATTTGTTTTTCCTACTTTGTTTGGTTCCTTTCTTATATCTATTCTGTTAATTCTCGCTCCTGGCTACATTTATTCACACTTTTATTACTATCCATTAAATATATATTTAACTATAATTACATTTACAACTTTCACCTTTTCCCTTGTCCCCCTTTTATGATTTTACCTTCCTACTTCTGTTCCCAGCGTAAGCACACATGCTTTTTAGGGCTTCGGCTGAAAACCAGCGCTGTGGCTCCTGCTGCAGCACATGCTGAGCCGAGTCCTTTTTTGACTGGCACTACAGCGTAGCGCAGCGTATTTGCACGTCTTTTTAATACATTTATTTATATCATTATCTTATTTTCTTTTTCTTTATTATCTGTATTGTGTCTTCTGTATTTTAACTCTGTTACGTTGTAGTGTGTATTTTTATGTCAAAATAAATGTTCTGAGTTCTGAGTTCTGAACTAGGCTCGTAGACGTAACCAAAAAACATAGGTAGTGAGAAAACCTGCACACATCTGCGAAGTAACTTAAGGAGTGTGTGAAGTCCCCGATTCGCACTAAGATTGAGAACTATTAGCCTAGACACTCTCGTAACGAGATGAAGCCTGTGCCCAGCAGAGGGTCGTGACAAGGCCCGTAACTTATGAATTCGCTGCTAGAAGCGCTTGTGTCTAGGGATTGCAACCGGATCCACCGGATCCGGTTATCCGGCCGGATCCGGTAGTTTTCGGCAGCTACCGGATCCGGTAGAGCAGAATAAAGTGCAAAAATACGAAGCACGACAGTACATGAATTTAAAGTAACGACGTCCAACGTCGCTAGACTCATGCGATCGTTGCGACGTTGCCGTTTTTACGCTTTCTCCGCCTATATTTTATTTGATGTTTGACTAGCATTACAAGAACGTAACTAAGTTTATTTTTGGTTAACTAATAAAGAAGTTGATATTTTGAAACTTTAAAATGATCTTTTCTTTAATTTATGTCCTTCATTCAGCATATTACCTTGAAAAACTTGAGAAAACAAGAAAAATAATAATCTTAAAACCGCAATACAAATCCGGTCGGATCCAGCCGGATTGTCCACAAAATCCGGCCGGAAAAAAAATCCGGTTTGCAATCCCTACTTGTGTCGCGTGAGTTTCAATGTTGCCAACTTAGCACATTAGATGCCTTATTGTACGTTCGATTGGTAACACTGAGATCTCCGAAACTTGAAATGCCCCAGTGACATTGAATCGAAACTATTGTACTGTATCTAATGAAAGACTGGCAAACCTCACGCGACCGTGGCGCCAACTGGTGGCCCTTCTTAGGCTGTCATGGTGATGGATAAATTATTTGACGTTTGAAAAGCCTCGAAGGTGAAACTCGAGCGCCGAAGGCTTCTTGTAGCAATCGGCGGGAAACCGGGAGCTTTACAAGTTCCGAAAGATAAGTCACTTTCTCGGGAGAGCTTACCAAGTTTCTGTTCTTATTGCAAGACTTTTGTTACACGTTCACAGCTTTTTAGGGTTCCACTTATATTGTAACTTTTATAGAGTAACCCCATACTGGACGAAATAGTTTTTTTTTGTATCATTGACAATCGCTAGAGCAGCCTAATACGTCTGGGATGTACTTAGTACTTATGCGGGTTCAGTGCGCTTTGTAGAGTTTGTATTTTTTAGGCGCGTACAGGTTTCCGCACGATATTTTAATACTTCACAAAGCACCTATATGTTTTTCTTTTTTTTGTTGTCGTGTTTGTAATATTATTTTTGTGCATTTTTAGTTTATTTTTTTGGTGTAAACTGTGTCTTCTGTGCAGCGAATGAATGTCTTTATTCTTCTTCTTCTTCTATTTAATTACGCAGTTACATACTTAAGTCGTATACAGTCGTAACTCGTGAAATTTCTGGCACAGAGGCATTCCATCTTAGACCTCAGGGTAGGCAACGCATTCGAGATCCTATGGTTTCTTAATGGGGGTTCATAGGATTTCGGTGTCCATGAGCCGAAGAAGTGACCACTTACCATCAGGTGGGCAGTGCGCTCGTTAGACATAGACATAGACATTTATTTCTCAATATCAAATCACAGCATATTTTACATGTCAAAATAAGAGAATTTCACATTGAGATCGTCAGAAAGAATACAAAATAAAAATAAAATGAAAATTAGGAATAAAATGTTTCACCGTTAGGATCGTCTTTGCGTTTGCCTATACCATTGGTATAAAAAAAGTCCGAGTTGGTACTCCCGATTCTCTGTATGATAGACAATATATCCCAGTTTTAGCATATCACGGCGACATCCCAACCTTTCATAAATCCAGCCAAAAGACGTCCCCTGCTAGATATGGGGACTCCTCAAAAGGTGTTGTACCTTTTGCAACTATCGTATTTTCTAGAGCACAGACGTTTGTATTATGGAGGGTTGAAGTAAAGGAGCGCAATCTTTATAGTTCCAAAGGTGGATACCAAATCGGGTGGGTTGGGGGCGCTGCGGTTGCCACTCCAGTCAAGCCACCTAGGCGGGTAGTCTGCAGTACCTAGCGCCTTCAGATGGCGCTGTTGAGGCGAAAACGTAGTGAAAACGGTTGTGAGGAGAGTGTGTTTTGTATTGTTGCTTATTAAGTCCGCTGGACATGTTTTCAACTGTTTCGCCATATAAGATTGCGCTCCTTACCAAGCATTGATCTATTATAATAAGTAAGGATTCACAATCAGTCGGAGAAAAATGACCCGTCAAAACGGGTGCCCCAAACTACTCGGGCACCCGTTTGGCACTCAGTCAATTTGACACTTAAGTGTTATAGTGTCAGGTTAACTTTTGTATGAAATATTTGTCTTGACACATATTAAAAAGAGGCGTTATTAGCATATTGGAACGTATTTTCTAATGTCAGTTTGCTCCATATATTTTGACATATTGTTAGGCACTGTTCGTCCATATGTTATTATAAGTCAATGTTACCAAGACACATTCCACACTCCATAGTTTGTATTACAAATCATACAAAAAACGAAACTGACGTCTTTATTTTTCAAAACCACAAAATTGGCCAGTTCTAAAATAAATGTTGTTCCATCCTGCCGCTCTCCTCCTGCCCTTTGTTCTTACAAATTGGCCCTCGAAGCGGTCAGGTATTTCTTCAAGCGTTTTGGACGTTGTTTTATGCCCGAAGAGGCCCTTGAGGTCTCGAGGAAGGTTTATGTTACTCTTACTTTAAAAGTCCTAATTTCTTTTAAAAATATGGTTGAGATGTTTTCCTGCCATTTCACTTAAACATCAAAAACCTACACTAAACTTCAAAAAGTAAACCTAAGAGTCCTTCTTACTTGTACAGATCGACTCACATAAGATGGAACCGTGGATGGAACAAATGGATTGAATGAGTGAATGATAAGTAATGTCTATGTGTGCATAACAAAAGTAAATAACTTGGAACTGAAAATCATTTAACTTGGAGACTCCCCTGTGTCTCTGAAATTTCCACCATAAGAGCGTTATCACACTTGCGATTTGCGAGCGAGTTGAAAGCGATTTCAATACAAAACTCGTACGCGGCGAACTCGCGGCGTGTTCGCCTCCATACAAAACTCGCTCGCAAGTGTGATAACGCTCTTAGGTGTTGTCGCTAAAAAAAAACACCACATTGGATTTTTAAAAATTAAAAAAAGAAGCGGTTGTCAAAACTTGCCAAGTGCGAGTCGGACTCACGCACGAAGGGTTCCGTACCATTCGTTATCTATAAAAACGGCAAAAAAAATATGCCTGTTGTATCGGAGCCCCCTTAAATATTAATTTTATTCTGTTTTTTTAGTATTTCTTGTTATAGCGGCAACAGAAATACATCATCTGTGAAAATTTCAACCATCTAACTATCACGGTTCATGAGATACAGTCTGGTGACAGACGGACAGCGGAGTGTTAGTACCTAATAGGGTCCCGTTTTACCCTTTCGGTGCGGCACCCTAAAAAGATAATAGAAGTAACTTATTCTAAAAACTTTTACTGACGTTACTTTGTATGAATAAGTTTTAAAAGCATAAACGATTTCTACCCATTTCAGATATTATTTTTGTCTCTAGAGGTAGTTTTGAGATGAGAAGTTAGATGCTGCGAGATACCGTGAGTTAGGTCGACGCGACTTGGGCGGATAATGGCTGACTTAGTTTGAAAATGCTAAGAGCATTTTTAGTAAATTTTACCATATTTTATCATTGACCTATAATAAGTAATAACATATGGACGAACAGTACCTAACAGAATATTCAAAATATATGAACTAAACTGACATTAGAAAATACGTTCCAATATGCTAATAACGCCTCTTTATAACGAAGGCCAAAAGGGTGCTCGCGCTGTTCGGGTACCCGTTTTGACGGGGCCATTTTTCTCCGGCTGATCGAGAATCCTTACTTATAATAGATCAATGTATTTTATGATAGGTATATGGTGTAGGACAGTTGTAATAGGGTGCGTTGTAAAATAGATTTCTTAGTTATAATTAAGTATTTATTCAATATTTGTGTGCCTAGATAGGTTAATATGTGGAACTTCTGTTCAGTAATTAAGATCTATGCTTGTACCATTTAATGCAAATAAACGTTCATTAATTAATTCATTCATTCAGATCTGGAATGTAAAAGAAATACGGAAATCCGAGAGTCCTACACGCACCATTAAATATAAATTGTTTTCTTTGGTTCATAAGCCAGTTGAGCGCCCGCAGTCTCCGAATGGAGCCACAATCGACGCGAGATTGTTTACCCTGGCACCTTAAAGCAGTCTATCTGCATAAAGCCTTGTTCTCAGGCAAGGAAGCGAGATCAAAGCGGGATTCTGGCGTGACCGCTAAAACAACGTTTTATTGGACGCCTGGACACAGCTCACACCAGCCAAGTCACTTGAAATAATAGCTCTCAAAATTAAATTCCTATCATAAAATAGATGAAACCATTGTAAAATTAAACGAAAGGCTACTTTTTATCATGTTTCAAACCCAAAAACAAATTAAACTTATTTAACGAAATTTTGTAGACTTTTTTGAAAATATCACATAACATATTGTACAATGTAAAAAAAAAATTAAAAAGATCGCAATACGCATGCAACTATAAACTATTAATTTAAGCTATGTTAGTTACTTAGGTATATTGCTACGCCCCAACGGTCATCATGTCATAGCTTAATTTTTAACATTTGTAACATCTTTATTGACTACATGAATGCATTTAATAAAAATATACAAATGTACAATACAAACTAAACGTAGTACGTACAGTAACAGAAGTAGATCAACAAACAAACGAGAGAAATGATTCTCCTTTTTATTTATTTTTTCTTACAAACTTTGTCCTGGTCACAAAAAACACATAAATAACACACACATTTAATTTCACACATGGATGGCTCATATGATACACATTCTATTATTATTAGGGTTTAAACCAATTACCTATGGTATGTAACTTGATTGCTGTAGGGCAGATAATGTCAAGATGTAAGATGTATGTGAAGATGTGTGTGAAGTCCCGAATCCGCACTGAGCCCGCGTGGGGACTATAGCCCAAACCCTCTCGTGATGAGAGGAGGCCTGTGCCCAGCAGTAGGACGCAAATAGTCTGTAGTAGTAGTAGTAGACAATGTCAAACATAACATTCAAACACTAATTTAGCAATTTATATTCAACTATACGAAAACATAATAACGTAAAGTAAACTTTATTTTAAGGCATATTATTTAAACTGCCAAATATCAGATTGAGCTTAGATTATTCAGTGAACTATAAAATTATAGGTTACTTATCTTCGCTTTCCATACTAATCACCGATTCACTCACAGTATCAACTTTTTCTTTATGAAATTGAACCATAATAATTTGAATGATAAAGTTCTATTTCGTAAACAACTAAAGTGCCACTTGGATTCGACATCACATGTAGTAGGTATTATTATGATTATCATTATGGTGATTATGATGATACAATAAAACGAATATAATTGACATGCAAAGAACCTCTGAAATTATTTATGTGCGAAATTCAATTTGAATTTACCACTGAGCTTTTCGGTGAAGGAAAACATCGTGAGGAAACCTGCACGTATCTGCAAAGTAATTCAAGGATGTGTGTGAAGTCTCCAATCCGCACTGGCGCCCGCGTGGAGACTATAGCCCAACCCTCTCGTGATGAGAGGAGGCCTGTGCCCAGCAGTGGGCCGTAAATAGGCTGTTGTAGTTGTAGTAAAGAACCTTTGTCTGTATGTCGAATCCAACCGACTTCGATGTTTACATTTCATTGCGTGCTAAGGTATGGTTTAGTGGTCTGGGGAAATTCTACAGATGTATCCAGAGCTTTTATGTGTCAAAAAAAAATGTATTAGAGCGATCTGTGGAGTGGGACCTCAGGAACCCGGTAGACCCCTTTTTAAAAAACTTAATATTCTAACCCTGACTAGCATGTATATTTTTGAAATAGCCGTTTTCGTCAAATCAAATCCGTATTTTTTTGAACAAACTGTAACGAATCCGATATTAAGGCTAAGAGATCCGACTAAATTACTAATACCCACGTACAAAACCGCTTTGTTCGGTGCCAATTGTCATGCCATGGCCATTAAGATTTATAATCATATCCCAAAGTCTTTTAAGGAAATGCCAATAAGAAAATTTAGATACAGTCTTTTTACATGGCTAATTAACAGTTGTTTTTACACCGTGAAAGAATTTTTCGAGCAAACTGAGACTATTAATTAATATGTATTTTTAGTTTTAAAATTATGACATTTTTTGCATGCTGAACGCAGCTAAGTGTGCGAACTGATAATAATAATATGTGACGTCTTTGTAAATACCCACTTACAGCAAATAAACTATTTCATTCATTCATTCATTCATTCAAACTATTTCATTCATTCATTGGTTTGTGGGCGTTTATCGAGCGTGTTTTTGGAAAGTGCACACGCTGAAATAAGTAACACAAGTAAGGAAGCACTCTTGGTGAAAAAATACCATAATGATGGAGAGAGGGCTCTTCGGCCTCCAGAGGAGATTTACAAGGGCCGTTTAGGTATTTGATCTGGTTTGTTCCGAGCTTCGAGTGGGAAAAATAATATTTCCCGCTCAAAAATCTATTTTTGTGTTTCCGCTTTCTTAGGATTGAATCCCGTGCTCATAACACTCTGGAGCTTTATTCTGTGAACTATGTTAGTACTTGTAATATTTTTGTACGCGGAGGATACTTTATTAGAATCAAAACTTGAAACTTCAAAAAAGTAAGAACATCAGGTTAACGTTCATGAGTAAAAATACAATGAAATTGTATTTCCATCAACTTTAAAACTCAAAATATGAAACCTCTTTTTAAATACCGTTATTGAACTGTTTTTTCTAATTGAATTCCATATTTAGGGTCCCGTACCCAAAGGCTAAAACGGGACACTATTACGAAGACCCTGCTGTCTCCGTCTGTCTATCTGTCCGTCTGTCACCAGACTGTATCTCATGAACCGTGATAGTTTGACAGTTGAAAATTTCATAGATGATGTATTTTTATTGCTGCTATATATAACAACAAATATTAAAAAAGAGAATAAAATAAATATTTAAGGGGCTCTCATACAACAAACGTGCCTTTTTTTGCCGTTTTTATAGAGTCCGACTCGCACTTTACCGGTTTTTATTGTGCAACTTTGTAAAAAAACATTCCAAATTATAAGTATCAAGTCAGTTTAAGAAGACGTTTCGAGCTCAAACTGACAACCCTAGGGATTCAGCCCCAAGTCTTAAAGAAGTAAATAAATAATACGACAGCCACCGTTCATATTGCACGAGCCGAAATTGAATTGCCACTTACTGTAAACCGGCGTTAGTCGGCCGAGTGAATTATTCACTGGATTTGTAAGCTGTGTTTCATTATTTTTTGGAAAAAGTTTCAGGAATTTGAGAAATGTCAAGATAATCTATACCTACTGTTCGAGCCCATCGTAATTCGGAACGCACCCGATCGGAGCGAAACGTTTCTTGTCTGTCATGAACTGTCACTTGAAAAACGAACTGGTCTTTTCATTGTTGGAATCGTGGCGTGTGTTAAAAATTGAACCTTTGAATTGGATAGTTATATACCGCGGCAACGCGAAGTGCGTATGTTTTGGTCTGCGAGATTTGTCACCAGTTGAGTTGTGTTTTGTATGTAATATCATAACATTGTCGGGAGTGCGACTTGGTGCGCTTGTTTGGTGCGGCGAAGCTGTTCTCAACACCTTGGAGTGAGGATAGTGTCCTAGGCGAGCTTCTAGATGGGTACCCAGATAGGTAGCTAGCTTAGGGGTTTGGCAGCAGCGCGAAAAACGATGGACTTGAGGTAAACTTAGTCTGTAAGTTTCGTACTTAGGTTAGGTAGGAAAATTAAGATCCACGAACCGTGGACGTTCAGAGCAGCTAGGCTGTGATAAGAACATTGATGGTAGCAGAGCTGTGGTTGTTTCAATGTGATTTGATAAAAACCCGTGTTTTTTTGGACAATTTTAAGTTGAAACGTGTTTTTGAGGTTATGTTAACATGCGTTTTTCCATATGAAAAATTTATTGAATTTACCAAATTACTGCGTAATACAAGCTATTTGGGGTGTTAATTGGATAAATTAATAAACTTGTGAAACTATATTTTCGTGTTTGGGTGTCGCCGGCAGGCTGTATTGTACACAAATCATTGAATTTTGAATTCCTATTTTAATAATAAATTTATTTTATAATTTGCACAAACCATTATAGAAATATAATAGTTGTTGTTGTATATTGGTGTGCGATGCACAATTAATGTGATCCTATTTGTTTGAGCTGAATCGACTTGCATTTTTGTATTTTACCTCCGGAAAGTACTCGGTAAGATTTAGCTTAATTTAAAATTAATATCTTATTGTTGCAAGTGCTAATAGGCTGGTTGTTATTGCCTTATGTTTGTGCTGGTTAAGTTGGAAGGCAATCTTATAATTGGAAATTCACTAGGGTGACCATAATTCATAGGTTATTTTTAAATTTAATTTAAGAGTTTTGTTTAAGTAAACCCGTGGTCACGTTGATTGAATCGGGGTACTATGGCTAGCACGTCTAGGTCCGTTTTGAGGTCGGAGCTCAGATGGTTTGCATCTGGAGCGGCATTGGTTGACAGACCGGACCGGGTTGAGGCACTGTTGGCCAGACATGCAGACGTGCCGACGCGCTTGGAAAGGGTGTACCGTGCCATGGAGGGCTACCTGAATGCGGTTCAACAAGTTGGCTCAACGGATACATCCACGGGTCAAGAAGAGTTGAGAGGGGTTGAAGCGGACTTTGATCAATGCCTGGATCTGGGGGATCAAATTGTACAACGGGCTGCGGAGATTCTACAGGCTCGGGCCAGCGGGGTCCAGAGTGACGGAAAGCCTGTAGTCACAAATATGAATCCCGGATTGGCAGCTCGGTTGCCCGCCATACAGCTTCCCACGTTCAATGGAAATCTGGACCAGTGGACTAGTTTCATTGATTTGTTTGACAGTCTGGTCCATGCTCGGACTGATTTGACAGCTTCCTTGAAATTGGCTCAGTTGTTGTCGTCTTTGGAGGGGGAACCGCGTGAATTGGTCGCGCATTTGTCGGTCACCGACGACAACTATGAAACCGCGCGCACATTGCTGAGGGACAGATATCACAATGTGCGACGGCTCGCGGATGCCCTAATGGGCAAACTTTGGAACATTCCCAGGATCGCTCAGGTTTCAGACATCCGGGTAAAAATGCTGAATCCTGTTTTGACAGCGACCAAGGGTTTAGAAAAACTGGGTTTTCCCGTGGACCAATGGTCCTACATATTATTGAGTTTTTTGTTGAACCGGTTGCCTGCTGATGTTCGGGCACGTTTTGAACACCGCTACGGTGGAGATAGTGCTCAGCACCTACCGGCCTTCACCAACTTGGTGGAGTTGTTGGAGATTGAGTGTCGAAGGGCCGACACCTCCAATGCGTCACCCCCTCCGAGACCATCTGGTTCCTACCCGGGTCAGATGAGATTTGGATCTCAAGGGGGAAACAGGGGAAAATCGGGACCACGACCGGCGGGGCCCCGACAATATAATTTGGGTACTATGGACCCTGACCTCTGCTTGTACTGTCGGAACCCAGGTCATCGGATACCTGCGTGTCAGAAGTTCCTGGCCCAGAGGGTTGAGGGTCGACGCAATATCGCCAAGGATAGGCAGTGGTGCTTTGCTTGTTTGGGCCCTCACTTTGCAAGGGACTGCACCCACTCCCAGGCGTGCAAGTCATGTGGAGGGAAGCACCACGCCATTCTGTGCATGAACCGCAGCGGAGTCAAACCCCCCCCTGCGCAGGGTTCGTCCTCCCCCCCTGTCCGGAGTCCGCCCCAGGCAGACCAGGGGTACTGGGTGCCCAGGGAAGGCGGGGAAGGACGCCGGAGTCCTCCGAGGGGTCCCTCCTTAGGGAGGGGCACCCCTCCCCCCCCGCCTTCACAGAATTATGCGGCTGTCGCGCGCGCACCCGCGCCCCCACGAGGGGGGCCCACGGGCGGGTGCCGGCGATCAACGCCGCCCAGGTCGGCGCCACGGATGTCGCCGCCGCTTGTTGAGCGGCCCCGCCTGGAATCGCGGCCTCCGAGGTACCAAGGCCGGATATGGACGTACCAGACGCCGCAGACCGCTCGGCCAGCCCGACGGGCCTACCAGCCGGAGTGGGATCCGCTCGACCGGTTCGAGTGGTACCCCCCTGCCGAGCAGGAGGCTTCGTTGTATCCCTGTTAGGGATACGCTGCCCAGGCATCAACCACCGCCACCCCCCTCGAGACCGTGTTATTGCCCACGGCCTCTGTCTATGTCTGGGGTCCTGGCGGAGGATCAGTCTGTGTGCGTGCCCTATTGGACACGGGCGCACAGGGCTGCATTGTATCCAGGAGGTTGGTGCAACGGCTGGGCTTGAACTTGGAACACCACCCGGAAGGTGTGCGTGGGGTAGGCAATACCATAGTGTCAAACCTGGTTGGGCAGGTCACTTTCACTTTTGGTCAGAGCCCTACTTCCCGTGCGAGGATTACAGCTCCAGCACTGGTGTTGGAGGAAGTAGTGGGGAAGCTCCCCCAAGTGAAACTGCCACCAGAGATTCGGCGTTTGACAGCTCACTTGAATTTGGCTGATGCTGGCTTTGATACCCCTAGCCCGGTTGACGTGCTGCTGGGTGCTGACGTCCTAGGGGGCATACTGTTAACCAGCAAACGGACATTACAGCCTGGTGGCCTTATGGCTTTGGACACCAAGTTTGGGTATACTGTAATGGGTCCAGTGTCCACAGTTTCCACGCCTCCTGCTGAGGAGAGCTGTTTGGTTGGAACTGCGCTCTCGGAAGCCGTGCAACGGTTCTGGGAGATTGAAGAGCCGCCCACTGTGTCGCGATTAAGTCCTGAGCAAGAGGAATGTGAACTGTTTTATCAGAATAATACTGGTCGCCTCCGCTCAGGTCGGTTCATAACTCGACTCCCTCTACTTACTCATCGACCACCCCTTGGTGCTTCTCGCGCGTTGGCTGAGAAGCGGCTGGTTTCGATGGAACGCCGCATAAGAAGAGACCCGGTTTTTCGGCAGAAGTACGTTGATTTCATGAGGGAGTACGAGGATTTGGGACATATGTCGGTGTCTCGCAGGGATTGGAGTACGGTGGAGCACTATTTTCTCCCCCACCATGCGGTATTGAAGTCACCGGACTCCAAGATTCGAGTGGTTTTTGATGGCTCTGCCCCCACCTCGACTGGAGTGTCCCTAAACCAGTGTTTGCATGCAGGTCCTAAACTGCACAAGGACATAACTGACATCCTCACGAACTTCAGGAAGCATCAGGTCGTGTTTGTAGCCGACATCCGGATGATGTTTCGGCAGACAGTGATACACCCTGATGACCGTCGGTATCAGCTGATTTTGTGGCGTGAGAGCCCTGATGAACCGATGTTGGTGTACGAACTGAATACGAATACCTACGGCCTAAAGAGTAGTCCGTACATTTCTATTCGTACTTTGATGGAATTGGCGACTCGAGAGCGATTGAGGTTCCCTCGAGCGGCGGCCATTTTGGAAAGGGATTTGTTTGTGGATGACGTGTGCACCGGGGCCAATAGCATTGAAGACGCCTTGGTGTTACGGGATGAATTGATTGCACTCTTGCAGACTGGTGGCTATGAGTTGCGAAAGTGGTTGTCCAACTCACCGGCACTTTTGGCCGGCCTCCCAGAGGAGCACCAGCAGGATCCGCACCTTTTTGAAAATGCTGAGAATCCGCACATGTTATCCATCCTTGGCGTGCAGTACCGACCAGTCCAAGATGTGTTTACCTACCAGGTCGAATTGGATTCCCCGAAGGTCTGGACGATGCGGCTTGTACTGTCCACGGTGGCCAGAACGTATGATCCAAACGGATGGATTGCGCCGGTAGTATTCACGGCCAAGGCCTTCATGCAGCGCCTGTGGACAGCCCAACTGGGTTGGGATGACCCGCTTTCCGGAGACTTGTTGAGCGATTGGGAAGCTTTCTTCGCTACGCTCCCGGAAATAAATCAGGTCGAACTGCCGCGTAAGCTGTTACCTGCAGGGAAATGTAGAGCAACTCTGCACGGGTTTTGCGACGCCTCCGAACGAGGGTTTGCAGCTGCCGTCCATTTGCGAACGGTCAGCTCCGACGGAGCGGTCGATGTAAATTTGGTAATGGCGAAGAGCAAGGTAGCGCCCCTTCGGACACGTTTGACGATCCCGAAGTTGGAATTGTCGGGCGCAGCGCTTCTCGTGCGCTTGTTGAACCACGTAGCTTCTACATTGAAGGACACGGTGGACCTTGAGGAGAGCGCCTTCGCCTGGAGTGACAGCCAAATTGTGCTGTGTTGGCTGAAGTCGTCAGTCCATACCTTGGAGGTCTTTGTGGCTAACCGTGTTTCGCAGATCCAGAACTCTGAGACTGCTTTGATTTGGAGACACGTACCAGGTGAACTGAACCCAGCGGACGTGGCGTCCAGGGGTTGCAAGGCACCTGAGCTCGTGGCCCACCCCCTGTGGTGGAGGCCAAGCTGGCTGTTGGAATCGGATACACACTGGCCTACCAGTTGTGTCATTGCGACCCCATCGTCGGGATTGAAGGTCCACGTTGTCGAGACAGCTCCAGTGCCGGACACTGCGTGGCTTCTAGAACGCTATAGCTCTCTCGACAAACTAGTTGGAGTAACCGCTTGGGTCAAACGATTTATCCACAACTGTCGCCATCCTGAAGACCGGTCACACGGTAGTGTTCTCGCTGTTGAAGAGCGTACAGCAGCCCTCCATCACTGGACTCGAGTGGTGCAGGCAGAACACTTTGGGGACGTATTGGATACCTTACGGAAAGGTCGCCCCAAACTTAGGAAAGCGACAGCACACCTCAACCCGTTCATTGATGAGTCGGGAATACTCCGGGTTGGAGGGCGTCTGCGCCATGCTAACTTGCCCTATTCGGCGCGCCACCCCATATTGCTGCCTAAGAAGGGCCAATTGGTGGAGTTGTTGGTGACGGATCGCCACTTGAAGAACTCTCATGCTAGCTGCAATGCACTCTTGGGCATTTTGCAGCGAGAGTTCTGGATATTGAACAGTCGACGAGTTGTACGGAGCATCGTGTTTCGGTGCTTGCCTTGCTATCGACTCAAGGCAGCCACGATGCAGCCTCAGATGGGTGACCTGCCCCCTGACAGGGTCACTGAGGCTAGAGCTTTCTTGAGGGTAGGGACAGACTTTGCGGGACCATTTTGGGTCAAAACGTCGCGACTTCGGAATGCGAAGGCTGTGAAAGCGTACTTGTGCGTTTTCGTCTGTCTGTCAACCAAGGCTGCTCATCTTGAAGTAGTTGCTGATCTTTCGACGGAGGCCTTTATTGCGGCTTTGGATAGATTTGTATCCCGAAGGGGATGTCCGTCTCTGATCCGGTCGGATTGTGGAACCAATTATAAGGGTGCCGACCGTTACTTGCAAGATGTAGTTAAGTTTTTGCGGGAGAATGATACTTGTATTGGCACGGCCCTCTCCCGTCGGGGTATCACGTGGAAATTTGACCCTCCCGGATGCCCCCACTGGGGTGGAATTTTCGAGGCTCTTGTTAAGCAAGCCAAGGCTCATATGTATAGAGTAATTGGTCAAACTATTTTGACATATGAGGAGCTCGCGACGTTGTTTTGTAGAATTGAGGCGATCCTCAATTCCCGTCCGTTGTGTCCGCTCAGCTCCGACCCAAATGACCTGGAAGCGTTGACTCCAGGCCATTTCTTGATTGGTCAACCACTTGTAGCATTGCCAGAACACCCCCTCAGGGAAGTAGCCTACAATCGTTTGTCGCGCTATCAGATGCTGCAACAGATGGGTCAGAACTTTTGGGCCAGATGGTCATTAGAATACCTGCATGTTTTGCAGCAGCGCCTCAAGTGGACTGACAAAACCAATCCCCCCACTGTTGGAGACCTCGTGTTAGTTAAGGATGCTAACCTACCGCCACTGCGTTGGCGCCGGGGGCGCATTGTTAACTTGTTTCCCGGTAAGGACGGGACCCCTCGCTTTGCTGAGGTCATGGTTGGGGATTCGGTTCTCAAGCGAGCGGTAGCAACTCTATCGCGACTTCCTCTAGTTTAGCGGACCGGCTTAAAGGCCTGTCCGAGGCGGGTGATTGTTCGAGCCCATCGTAATTCGGAACGCACCCGATCGGAGCGAAACGTTTCTTGTCTGTCATGAACTGTCACTTGAAAAACGAACTGGTCTTTTCATTGTTGGAATCGTGGCGTGTGTTAAAAATTGAACCTTTGAATTGGATAGTTATATACCGCGGCAACGCGAAGTGCGTATGTTTTGGTCTGCGAGATTTGTCACCAGTTGAGTTGTGTTTTGTATGTAATATCATAACATTGTCGGGAGTGCGACTTGGTGCGCTTGTTTGGTGCGGCGAAGCTGTTCTCAACACCTTGGAGTGAGGATAGTGTCCTAGGCGAGCTTCTAGATGGGTACCCAGATAGGTAGCTAGCTTAGGGGTTTGGCAGCAGCGCGAAAAACGATGGACTTGAGGTAAACTTAGTCTGTAAGTTTCGTACTTAGGTTAGGTAGGAAAATTAAGATCCACGAACCGTGGACGTTCAGAGCAGCTAGGCTGTGATAAGAACACCTACTAATAATAAAACAGTATTTAGAAATATTGTCTGTATGTATGTATTGTAGCGGGGGTTGGTGCTAGCTCGCGTAGATGCTGTAGGCACGGAGATCAGAAGTGGAACTTGAAGACACGGAGACTCGCTGGGCATCAGGATGATATCTAGCTAATTGAGAAATCTATATCTCGCAGACTGGCCCTAACACTGCCCTAACACTTCCCTAATTAATAAATAAATAGACTTTACTTAAAATTCATATTATATATTCAGAGATCATTACTTTACAAGAGCTATCAAAAGACTCACTAACAAAAGCAACACAATTGTACGCTTAAAAATACCTATTTTTGTATTACCGAACTCCACGCGGACAAAGTCGCGGGCAGAGGCTTTCGTAAATGTGTATTATTATTATTCTATACTAGACGCCGTATATAGATTCCAAAAAAGTTACCAAAGATGGCGTCACGTCACTGTCATAAGTGTCATTATCTTTGTGACGTTCCAGATGTAACCAACCCATGCACATTAATAAAAATAGTCGTATAATATTTTGTTGTTATTTAAGGGTGAAGGGTAAGTAAGGGTTTTCTATATACCTACTCATCGCCTACCACATCTTGGCTTGGTACATCATATCAATGTAGCTATGTACAAAACACTAATCCCCAAATACTCAATTACGTACATAAGTAGGTTCTAACTTTTGCTAGCGAGTTCGTTCGCGTTAATTAGGATGCACATGTAAGATGTCATGAAGCCACGAACAAAACACAAAAACTCAACAACGACAATTACCACGAGTAGCAAGTACTCGATTATTATTCGATCAATCCAAACGTCAGATGTCGAATGAAGTGACAATTGGGGATGTCAGGCACGTGATTTGTTGTCAATATTTTTATGGGCATATTATACTACGTTTATACGCGTGTGCCTGTGCTCGTGAACGTGCCCGTTGAATGTCGTTTTGAACGCCGACCGTGTAAGCAGGTACCCGAACACGATCAAATTCAATTCACATTTGATCGACGGCGCTCAGGAGCGCGTTCAAAAACAGCCTGTTTACAGGCTCGTGCCCGTGAACGCGCCCGTGAATGTCGTTTTGAACGCCGTGCATGTAAACATACCTCCAAAAATATTTATAAATAATATATACGCAAATTTTGATATTAAAAGTATCCAAATGTTGTTAAAACCTGAAGTATTACCACTGTAATATGAACTTTTCTTCTACAAAACAGTTACAATCAAATATCTGTAGGTGAAATTAATATTTACATTAAATTATTTAACTATGCGGTTGCATTTAATTTTAGCTTTACAATTATCCTCGAGACACTCTCAACACCTAGCACAATAATTTAATGTATTGAAATGTAAATGTTGTAATGTTTTTAATTTCCATTGACTTTATTACCCATGCACAAATTTTATTTCTGATGTATTATTTTTATTATGTTTATTTTTAATGATTATTATTTAATATTTTATTCATAATCATATCTAGTACCTAATGAAATTGACATGTAAAGTTTGACTGTAAATGTTATTTTTTGGCAAATAAATAAATTATGCATAAATAAATTACTTATGTACATTATTAAGAAAAGCTAAAAGTTACCGATGCAAAAGTTTTTCATTTTACTGGCAACACATTAGTAGCTTTTTTGGAATCTATATACGGCGTCTAGATTACATCATCAACACTGTTCCTGCCTAACGGCTGGACTCAAATTGTTAAAAATAAGTTCAAGTACATATTAAGCCTCTTGTATTTTTTCAAATTGAATCCATACTAATATTATAAATCCGGAGGTACCTCTGTATGTTACATAGACGTAAATAATATAGACCCGGTCTAACGTAGTACACGTAATATGTCCCCACTTCCACGGTGTCCAATCCAAAGTTCTGTCACCGAGCGTGCGTTACAATAAGCGTTTTAAAAAGAACTTTTTTTGAAACTTTTCTCAGTATCTAAAAACTCGTCTCGTTGTTGGAAAAATGTGACCCAGCTTTAGTGTCACGATACAAGTTTAACTTTGGATTGGACACCAATGAAGTGGGGAAACATGACATGTATCTACGTTAGGCCGGGTCCATTAGAAGTATTATTTATGTCTATGGTATGTTACCTTTTACGCTTAAACCGCTGGACCGATTTAGACGGCCATGGATATAGTTGGGCTAGAGGGGAAGGACATAGGTAGGCTACTTCAATGACCTGAAGGAACGCGATAGCCGTATTCCACGCGGGCGAAGTCGCGGGCATAAGCTAGTTTCATAATAAGTCCCGCTTCACTTCAAAATGAGAATGTCAGGCTCTAATTTTGTTTAGCTTTTGCTAATTATTAATTATTTTACTCGAGCATCGAGAAATTACATGATTTTCTCGGCTCCTTTGATCGGATTACTTATTAAAAGTAGAAAATATATTTTTTCAAGTTGTTTACTTGTTTGCTGGAGGGCTCCTGGAGTAAAACGAGTACTTTGATTTTATAACTACTCAATATAATAATTAGATGGACCAGGAGATCTGATCGACGAGAATTATTTTCATTCATCTTATTGTTTATTATGATTTATTCAATTTATTTCATATCTTAGATTAGTTTTTTGTACAATATAGTTACAAAAAGTAAAATACAAGTAGTAATACAAAATAAAAGCACATTATAAAAACCTAAACCATAGTGCCGTCGGCAGCGAAGCAGGGCTCAAGCTACAGGCCTCAGTACAGATCTTGAGCGGGAGCGAAAGTAGGGGGGCTTTCTGCGCATGTTTACGACTGCAAGGCCAATAGCCAACGCCCGCTGCGTCCCGCGCCCCTCCACCGATGAGACCATATTTTCGACTTCTGCGCAACGAAGGCCGTGCCGATGCCTGTACAGGGTGAGGGCTACAGAGAGAGGAACCTCCTGACGATGCGTGCCGTGTCCATTGGCATTATTATTGCAAGCCCGTTGTGTCCCACTTTATGGCATGAAGTTATATTAGTTAGTTGCAAGCTTTGAAGCTTTTTCTGCCAATTAACTGCTGCAAATATACAATTGGGAATTACACCATGTTTTGCAATGTGGTTTAAAATGATCCTTGGTTCTGTCGGATTGAATCACAAGATTTTTTATTTCAATTTTCTGAATGGGATAAATACCTTAAAAAGTACTTTTAAATTTTCCTTTTCAGTTTTCGCGCTAAAAAGCTAGCCGCCATGTTAGCTTGATCTGTGACGTCACTAGGTTAGTAAACAAGTACATAGTAACCAAACAAGTCAAGTCAAAACTAAAAACGTTTACTTTTAACGCTTTGTTTACAATAGAAGTGACGTCACAGCAGCTAACAATATGGCGCCTACCGTTTTGGGACAGATTAAAAAACTACTACTACAGCCTATTTGCGTCCCACTGCTGGGCACAGGCCTCCCCTCATTATGAGAGGGTTTGGGCTATTAGTCTCCACGCGGGCCCAGTGCGGATTGGGGACTTCACACACATCTTTAAATTACTTCGCAGATGCGTGCAGGTTTCCTCACGATGTTTTCCTTCACCGAAAAGCACAGTGGTTAATTCAAATTGAATTTCGCACATATGTAAACTTAGAGGTGCGAGCTGGAATCGAACCCCCGACCCTCTGCATGAGAGGCGGTAGGTCGAATCACTAGACCACCACGGCGGATTAAAAAACAACATCATATAAATTGTAATTTTAAAATTATGCATTTTTATGATTAAAAGTCGATGTTTGTGGGTAGCATTTTTATATAATCTATCATAAATCAGTACTTCCCGATTTTTCCTTGAATGGAGTAATACCCTATTGTATCAGCAGATGCGTTGCGGAGAGAATAGAACGCTTTGTCCGTTTCTATATTAAAACCAAATACGTTTCACAGCTTCATCGGATTATTTACCGATCGGTATTCAAATAAACACGTTTTAGTAAAATCAACGTTCGGTCCGCGCCGTTGATGAGGTGACAGTGTTAATATTGATTTTAGCTACATTATATAAATAAAAGGAATGGAAACGGGATTTAATTTAGCAAAGAGAATTTCCAATTAAGTATTTCACGTACTCTGAGAAAAATAAAAATATTGAATGTGTTTTTTTTTTTTTTAATACTAAACCGGTAGGAGCCGGTGAAATTACCAGCAATTCAATTCAATGCAATTCAATCATTTATGCAGCAAATTGGCCACATAGGGGCACTTTTACACGTCAGAAAAAGAATTTACCATAGAGACATTCAATATTGGTCCTGGATCGATAACGCATTCAAAATATTTTATGGTTTACTAGCATCTGCTTGCGACTTCGCCAAGAAAAAAACTCGATTATCACGTTCCCGGGGGAAATATGCGTTTTTTCGGGACAAAAAGGAGTCTAGGTCCTTTCCTAGGACTCTTTTATCTCCATACCGTCTTTCTCCGCTTACCTGCTGCCAAATAGCAGTGCTTGCACTGTTGTGTTCCGGTAGGGGGTTAAGGCAGCCGGTGAAATTTTTGCACAGAGGCATTCCATCTTAGGCCTCAGGACAGGCAACGCATTCGAGATCCTGTCCTCTCCCCTATCCTTCTATCCTATCTTCCCTAATCCCATCTCTCCTAATCCCATCGTCCCTAACCCCATGTCCCCTATCCTCCCATACGCCCTATCCTCCTCCCTTTGGTGATGCCTCTAGTGTTAAAAATGTCTATACCACCACGTGGGCCATCTGTCAATCCTTTCACATATTTTTTTTATCACGATATCACTACATGACATGATGGCCAGCTGTGTGCGTGACTTTAACTCTCGTAGCAAAACCTTTAGCCAATGCCATAAAAATAACACCTTAGATCACTAGTGACGAAGCGACGATTTTCTGATTGGCTTCGGAGTCCAATCAGATCACGGCGGGCCGGATCACGTCGTCTGTTTCGATTATTGCCGTGAAAAGCATTTGCATGGCGTCCCGCGGGAAATCAGCCCGATAGTGCTCATAAACAGGCTGATTGAAACGCCAGTTAATTTGGAGCTCCGATTTGTATGCAGGACTTTACTGGCGTCTTTGGTCATTTGAATAGGACTGACTGTGTACAACCACACGGCGGACTCGGCCTATAAAAGCACGATTTCGAACACAATTCGAATGAAGTGTCAATGTCTGCGTGCGAGAACGTCTGTATGCGTGCGAGGACGTCTGTACACTTGTAAATGTGTGTGTACCAGTACGCGGGCCAACGATTCACTCTCCATCTCCGGATGAAACAATGACGGTAAGGCAAGTTGAGCGCGGGTTGCGCGCCGGCTAGATTCAGGTGGTGATTCCGTGTCCATTCTGTACGTAGCACTATTAAATATTCTGTTTGTTGACGAGCTTTTACCCGGGCTTTGTCTGCACGGGTTTCAGACTATATTACGGAAGAAGAAGCCCGCCAGTCGGAACCAGTGCGGCACTGCACCGACTGGACCGAACCACCTGCTGCGTCCCGCGATACCCACGACGCAGCTGTACGTGTCCCGCCTGCATCACTCTATTAAGAGCGAGGAGATTGTGGAGTATGTACGAGTGAAGACCAAATTCACCCTGAGGGTTGAACGGTTGGAGCCACGCCACAGCGTGAATTTTAGTTCGTTCGTGGTGAGGGTTCCCACCGAACATCTGTCAACCTTCACGAGAGAGGAATTTTGGCCGAAGGGAGTCGTGTTCCGTCGCTTCCGTGGAAGACTGGACAGCGATTCCAGAGTGCGCCTCACGACGAAGAAGCAATCGTGTTAGTTTTTAAGATTCATTTTAATATGTATGTTAGTCTTTAAGGTATATGTAATATGGGCCTAGATGGCCGAAATAAAATTTAATATTATTATTATATTTCCAAAGCCATTTTTCCAGGATACTTTTAAAACAATTCCGGGATTTGTGGGATTCCCGGGATTTCTATCCAAAGTCCTCTTCCGGGGTCCCTCTAATGAGTTTCCGGGATTTTTCTGGGAATTCCCGGCATTTCCGCCCTACAGCTTATATATTCCAGGTTACAAACCATTTGTTTGCCAAATTTCATGTAAATTGATTGGGCCGTTTTAGCGTGATTGAGCAACATACATCCAATCACACGAACTTTCAACTTTATTATATTGGTAAGATATTTCAATAAACTTATTTCCACGTTACAAAAATATACCACGACCATTGTCGTTTCACATCTGGCGCCTGTACCAATAGTCTGGGAAGAAAGGCCCGAAATAGTCCGGAAGGCCGCGGAAATTGGCCTCGTGGTTGTGGCACATCAAAGCGTGCAATCACACCGCGATCGGGAACTTTTCAGACTGGAGTCTTTGACGGTGACAGCTAGTGGCTGTGGTTAGTGTAGCGTGCAACTTGGAGATAAGATGTAAGGACTCTGATTTTATTGTAACAGATGATTTATGTTTTCGCTATTTAAAAAGATCTACAGTGCATTTTTGGGTTCCGATTAGTAGGTAACTTAAACTGAGGTTAAATTGTTATACCTGTTAGTGTGTAATAGTTTGGGAACTGGAGAGAAATAAATGCTAAGTCTTTACAAGTGCAGATGGTCCGACGTGATTTTCCGTAAGGTAAGATCACGGTAAGGTTAACCAAAAATATTAATTTGTTACAGAAATAAGGAAAACAATCCTTACTTATTTCAGAACACGTTGTGCCCCGCGACTTCGTCTGCGTGGAATATAAAAGTGCCGATAACTTTTCCTTCCAACATCTGATTTTAATCAAACATAGCTTACTAGCTTCTGTCCCCGACTTCGCCCGCGTGGGATTCGGTTAGCGCATTCCTGCGGGAACTATGCGTTTTTCCGGGATAAAAAGTAGCCTTTATCCTTTCCCGGGACTTCAACTATCTCCATGCCAAATTTGATCTCAATCGGTCCAGCGGTTGAAGTGTGAAGAGGTAACAGACAGACAGACAGAGTTACTTTCACATTTATAATATTAGTATGGATATGTAGTATGGATATGTAGCTCCGAATGATGCTCTATCTACCTTTGAAAACTGCATTCAAATCGGTTCAGTAGTTCCGGAGATTAACTCAACTAAAACAGACAGACAGACAGACAGAAAGAAAGAAAAATTACCCCTTTACTATAAGTAAAGAAGATTATTTCTGTCGACATTGTCATTATCATTATCAACTTCCCTCGAAAATGTAATCCCTCCGAAAACAAACACAACACCTATACAACATCTTTTAAGGGAAAGACAATTAGAAAACCCTCTGTATTGGATTGGAGCGATTAATAAGCGCGTTTAAATCGAGCCTCTAATATTGTCCGTGTGATAGATTTAGCGATAAATCGCTCCAATAGCCGCAATATCTTGCCTGTCTGTCCGTAACCAAGCTACAGTAAACCGGTTCAGATACACGAATACGAATCATTTGTTTCAAACTAATCAGTTCACTGCTGGAGAAAGCTGAGGCCTCTCCCACCGCTCGTCAACGAGCTCGATGGGCATTCACTTCCAGCTTCCAGCTTCTGCCACCAATCCTGCGGAAGTCATCCTTTCAACTAGCTATAATCCCTGGCAATTTGTTTCCACTCGAGAACCCGCCTGCTTATTTTAATTTAAACAGTTTTAATGACCTACCTAATAAATACGAAAGCGTATGCTTTTCTACTTAACTGAATCATCAGAATCATCTAAAAAAAAATACATACAAGAAAGAGAAGTTCCCACGAGAAGTTGAGAGTTGAAGTCAACATTACTGTTCTTTTTTTCGTACTGATAGCCGTTTTGTGTAGTTGTGTGTCATTCATCTCAACCCGTAGTATGATCATCTGTATAGAAGACTTGTCATTCCATTATTTGAATTTTTATATCAAGTTTAAGCACAACTTCATTAAAGAATGGCTGAGGCAAATTTTTTAGCCTATACCTTCGATTCAAAAAAGTACCGTCTCTCAAGAGTAAATATTTCGCTAACTCTATCAAATGGGGACTATCGTTTCTTTGCTCACCAGTTGGCGCCACTGTTGACTAAGGTCCAGAGGTATAGCTGTCAAAGGCGACTTTAAAAGACCGGCGCCGAAACAAAGTTTAAAATCTTGAATCTCATTAAGTTTATTAATTATAATTAACTTTCATCATATCGAGTAGCTATGCCGCAATGTTGTGTAGTTCCGTTTCGTTCGGATTTTTTTTTCTTTTTTTTCCAAAACGTTCACATTGATCGCCAAATAATCCATATTTGCGATAACTTCACGAAGGAGATCACTTTTCAACAGGTTAATTAAAGAAATTATCATTTGTGTCACGAAGCCCGCCAAAACCAGTGAAAAGTGAATGTTATTGGACCTCACGCGACACTAGCGCCTCTAGTGGCAAATTCACACGCGATAGCCCCCATTGAGACAAAAGCACAGGGCGGACACGGCCCATAACAGCACGATTTGGAACACAATTCGAATGAAGTGTCAATGTTTGCGTGCGAGGACGTCTGTACACTTGTAAATGTGTGTGTACCAATACGCGGGCCAACGATTCACTCACCATATCCGGATGAAACAAATGACAGTAAGGGCGAGTTGGGCGCGAGTCGCGCGCCGGCTAGATTCAGGCGAGTGATTCCGTGGCCATTCTGTATGTCAGTGACAAAAGCTTGCAGCTAGCACATATTTGACGGCAATCCCTCTCTAGGATATTTTTAAGTGAATTTATGTTTCGGTCGGTCGGTCCGAAACAACGCTGTCGCAGAGTCTGTCGTTTCACCGCACTGCGTATTTATTTCGTCGTGTGAAGTATTTTATTTCAGCTGTTTCTTATTTTGCTTCTGGTTTGTGGATGAGAATTTCTGTAGTGGATTTTGTACGTACCTAATAAAAAACTTAAAATGTCGACCAACTCCTAAGTTATTATGCACGCAAAACGATCTGTATTACCTTAAAAAAATATACAGTAAACCGGAATGATATCTATTAAAATACGCTCTTCCACAGCTTGAAGCTGTTAAGAAACTAACCCGAAGGCTATATTTTCAAAATTTCAAGTAAAATTTTACAAGACTGCACAGAATATTTAATAGTACTACATACAGAATGGCCACGGAATCAACCGCCTGAATCTAGCCGGCGCGCAACTTGCACCCAACTCGCCCTTACCGTCGATTGTTTCATCCGGAGATGGAGAGTGGAGAATTGGCCCGCGTAGTTGGTAAACACATATTTACAAGTGTACAGACGTCCTCGCACGCACACAGACGTCCTCGCACGCAAACATTGATACTTAATTCAAAATTTTTTTGATTTTTTTAGGGTTCCGAAGTCCACAAGGAACCCTTATAGTTTCGCCATGTCCGTCCGTCCGTCCGTCCGTCCGTCCGTCCGTCCGTCCGTCCGTCTGTCCGCACTATTGCTCGAAGATGCTTAGGTCTAGAGAGCTGTAATTTGGCATGAATATGCATATTAGTTACGCTGACAAAGTGGTACAATAAAATTTTGAAATATATTTTTTTATAGGGTACCTCCCCTACTCGTAAAGTGGGGATGTAATTTTTTTTCTTGCGTACCCCATGGTGCGGCATATCGTTGAATAGGTCTTAAAAAAATATTGTGGGTTTAATAAAACCATTTTTTGATTAAGTGATGCGTTTGTGAAATATTAAGCTTTAAAGTGCTATTTTTTGTTAGAGTCACGTGTCCCCCCCCCCCCCTGCCAGCTAAATGGTGGTATTTGGATGGCTGAAAAAAATCACGGTTGTGGCATATATAACGTAGTTGAAAGGAAAACTATCAGAGCTAAGTAGGCTGTACAAACTTACGAGTAATAGTCGACCAACTTATAATGATGATTTTTCTCGAGCGGCAGGGGCGTCGGGCGGGCACGTCATACCACAGGCTAGTTAGATGCTAATAAGTCTTAGAAAGGTACTGTGGGCATCCTAAACTTCGGAACCCTATAATTTGCGCGTGGCCCGACACGCACTTGGCCGGTTTTTTTTTTAATTATTATTATTATTATAGACGGACAAAGAGGCAGACGGCCCACCTGATGGAAAGCGGTTACCGCCGCCTATAGATATTTGTAACACCAGAGGCGTCACCAATGCGTTGCCGGTCCCGTAGATATTTAATGACTGAATTGTGCTTTTATATGCCGTGTCCGCCCTGTGAAGACAGTATGTAAGTCCCTGTGCAAGCGTTGTCTCGTCAAAACGCAATTGTAAAACTCATAAAAAAAAGACTCCACATCTGAAAATAAATGACGCAAATAATTTGAACTAAGTCTGACAGTGACAGCTATTGTTTAGGCGACAGGGGGCGCCATTGTGCCTCTTCTAACGAGTTTTCAGCCTTTTGAAGCTATGATCAGCCCATTCTGTTTGATGGCCTGTGATCGAGGCACATTTGCTCTGATGGTAGTTGAGAGTTTCTGAAGTTTGTTCTTACTGTAATTTAATGAAGATATAATGCGTAGTAATGTTTAGATAGGTTGAATCGATTCTTATTTTCCCTGACAATAGTACAAAAGATCGCATTTAGTAGTTTTGCCTTTGGTTTGGTTCGTCTTTAGAAAAGCAGCTGCGAGTATTTTGCTAGTACAACAGTCTTATTACGACCTTCTGTTGGAAACAGGCATCCACTCGTCGCGAGAGGAATTGGGCTATAGATCGCCACACAAAAACAAAATTCGGGCTGTTTACGCAATGTAGGTGAGAGATTCCTCCCTTAAAGTACACTGTTAGCATCAATATTTAATCACAGTTGTTAATTATAAAACCACATTAAAACAATAATTAAAATTCAAAAATTGAATGAAGATGAGTGACACGTTAATTAAAGTTTGTTAATTATTTTAATAATTAGTTGTTAGTACTTACTTGGAATTTTAATGCTATTTCTTTTAAATTAATTGAATTTAGTATAGAATTATTGGCGGACTCTTTCTGTAGATCAAGAATTTTCTTAATTGATTTAAGTACGACGCGTATTTTGAAGTGAGATTATACATACTAATAATTATTATTAATGCGAAATTAATTGTCTGCCTGCTTAATTATCAGTTTGTCTATCTGTTACCTCTTACCACTGAATTTATATGAAATTTTGTATGAAAATAGAGTTCCTATGAAGGACTACTTCTTATCCCGGAAAAACGCATCGTTCACGCACTATAACCGAATTAAATAGGTAAACATACCTACCTAAATTATAAAAACTAGTTATTTAAAATCTGTAAATGAACATAACTATCTTATACACTATATTTTATTTATTTTCCGTTTATGGGGATCGTACACGAACAATAAGTTCTCAAAAACTTTTTAAAACAGAATTTTGTATGTCCAAGTCCAAAGAGTCGTCATTTTTAGGGTTCCGAAGTCCACAAGGAACCCTTATAGTTTCGCCATGTCCGTCCGTCCGTCCGTCCGTCCGTCCGTCCGTCTGTCCGCACTATTGCTCGAAGATGCTTAGGTCTAGAGAGCTGTAATTTGGCATGAATATGCATATTAGTTACGCTGACAAAGTGGTACAATAAAATTCTGAAATATATTTTTTTATAGGGTACCTCCCCTACTCGTAAAGTGGGGATGTAATTTTTTTTTCTTGCGTACCCCATAGTGCGGCATATCGTTGAATAGGTCTAAAAAAATGTTGTGGGTTTCTTAAAACTATTTTTTGATTAAGTGATGCGTTTGTGAAATATTAAGCTTTAAAGTGCTATTTTTTGTTAGAGTCACGTGTCCCCCCCCCCCCCTGCCAGCTAAATGGTGGTATTTGGATGGCTGAAAAAAATCACGGTTGTCGCATATATAACGTAGTTGAAAGGAAAACTATCACAGCTAAGTAGGCTGTACAAACTTACGAGTAATAGTCGACCAACTTATAATGATGATATTTTCTCGAGCGACAGGGGCGTCGGGCGGGCACGTCATACCACAGGCTAGCTAGATGCTAATAAGTCTTAGAAAGGTACTGTGGGCATCCTCAACTTCGGAACCCTATAATTTGCGCGTGGCCCGACACGCACTTGGCCGGTTTTTTACTACCTAACTTCTGCAGTAGGTACCCTTGTTCATTGTATTTTGGTTTAGATACTGAATAGACATTTAACCTGCTTACGAGTACCTATTCAACCAACAAATAATTTTCAAATTTTTGAATGTGTTATTCCGACTGCATCAAATACTACTACTACAGCCTATCTGCGTCCCACTGCTGGGCACAGGCCTCCTCTCATCACGAGAGGGGTTTTGGGCTATAGTCCCCACGCGGGCCCAGTGCGGATTGGGGACTTCACACACATTTTTGAATTACTTCGCAGATGCGTGTAGGTTTCCTCACGATGTTTTCCTTCACCGAAAAGCTCAGTGGTAAATTCAAATTGAATTTCGCACATAAGTAAACTTAGAGGTGCGAGCCGTAATCGAACCCCCGACCGTCAGCATGAGAGGCGGTAGGTCGAACCACTAGGCCACCACGGCTTATCAAATAATAAAACCTTTATGAATTTTGAAACCGTGTTTATTAAAAACCATTTAATTTTAAAATAATTTCCCGAATGAAGCAGAAATGTTCCATTTATGTTTTAAATGAGAAGACAAATAAAAAGTGGAAACTGGTATGGAATAAAAGCAGTGTAAACGGGTTCTAACCCTTTGATGTGGTTTAGTGTAAGTATGTCTATACCCGCCGAGCTAGCAAACTCCGCATAACTTTGAGGCGTGAGTTCTCTTGCATGGAATTACAAGATGTAATATTAAATTCATAATACTGATTACTTACAAGGTTTAGTTCCTTGCAACCTCGCTGAGTATGGGATAACGTTGGGATCGTTTCGAGGTATACTTAGATAAATATTATACGACATTGCTTGAATATGTTAACGCATGCAGTTCGTGGGGAGGTATTTAGTGTAGCAAATATTTGAGGTAAATTCTGCTTGTACTGGTATTTGCTATACTTTACTCAAAGTCTCCTTGAAATCTAGCTAAATAGGAAATAGTACATTACACACCTAGGGCGGTCAAGTAAAGAAAGTCTCAGATCGCGGGTAATTGAGGCCCGAGCCGGAGGCGAGGGCTATAATCTAGCGGTCTGAGGATTTCTTTACGACCGCCCGTGGTTAGTATACGATTTTACGTCACCACCTGGCCGTGAAGAGGTATTTTTCGTAGCGCCCAAGGGCGGTAAATCCCGCTTTTCGGCTTGGTGTGACGTAATAGTTTTTTCCTAGCTATGTACGATTGTAGTGTTTCTATTCAATCAACTGCCAAGAAGTATGAAACATCATTATAGTATTTTAAAGGTCGTCAGTGATTTTCAAGTCGTAATTTTTCCGCTCGTAGCTCTCTGGTGGCTAATTTGGCCGCTGAAGTTTTTAATGGTTTTTAAAAACATAATTTACCTCGACTTGACGGTGCTGATGGCTGGCTTGGAGATAAACTTTTTAAAGACGCTCTGGGGTACTTCTATTTACAGCCAGGTGAAGGGCGGGCGTCTACTTGCCTGATAAGCATGGGAACCGCCCAAGACACTGCATCCGTTGGAACACAGCGATTCTAACCAGATAGTCGGTCAAGCTGTTGAAGGCACAGACACTAGGTCTCATCATCATCATCATTTCAGCCGATAGACGTCCACTGCTGGACATAGGCCTGCCCAAGGCGAGTCACTCAGACCGGTCCTGTGCCACTCGCATCCACCGCGTTCCAGCGACTTTTACAAGGTCGTCACCTAGGTATATCTTTGCTGAATCCAACTTATGTGACTTTAAAATGGGGGCCACCGTATCCCTCTTCACTAGTTGGCGCCACTATCTATAAGGTGTAGGCTGTCAATGTCAAAGTATGTCATTTCATGCAATAGTGTCAAATGTCACGGTGACATTTGACGTTTTGAAGACCTCAGTGTTGCCAATTTAGCGTGCTATATATGGCAGTCAAGTCAATTCTGCCTCCTGGTGCAGAACTCTTTGGGAATGGAGACCTTGGGGATACAAAAGACCGCGATGCAGACCTCAGATGAGATGGAGAGATGACATCCAGAAGTTAGCTGACAAGAACTGGATACACGCAGTCCAGGATAGAACCAAGTGGAACAGGTTGAAGGAGGCCTACACCAAAATGGTAGAGGAAGGCTGAAGATGATGATGATGATAATGTGGCACATGTTTTCTACATTGGCAACACTATACCTCATAGGACTTAAGCGCCTCTAGCGGTGAAACTCATTCCCTCGGTTGTAACTTTCTTAGTCGTTTATATCTTGCAAAAAAATTTGCTTCAAACAAGTGAATAAGAATAACTTAGGCCCACTTCCGCCAAGCTGTTAACTTCGGGTTAACCGCTTAACTGATTTATTTGTATGAATTTGACGTGCGTTAAGAGGCTAACCCGAGGTTAACATTTATGTTTAAAAAACACCTTACCCTTGCGTTGAGATAATAATTTTTATCATGAGGTGTTTAACAACGGCGTATTTAATTACCTGTAATAAAAAAACAATCATTATTTATCGATATAAAAAACAAATATTTTAAACTAAAACTTGGCAGCATACTTCATTGGTAAGTTCATTTGAAGACACAAAGTATAGAACCTTATTAGGTATATCCATTGTCCAAGTTTCAAGCCTAAATCTGCAGTTATCAATGACTGTCGTCATTGATAACTGCAGATTTAGGCTTGAAACTGCACTAGGTACTGGCCATTAAGCACCACCACAATAGCCTATTTGCGTCCCACTGCTGGGCACAGTCCTCCTCTCATCACGAGAGGTCATATGGATGAGGGCTGTTAAAAAAGCATGGTGCCATAAATTATGAGAGTAATGTTTTATGTTCAACCAATTTGTTCCATTACTTACTCGTATATTATAACAAGACTTTTAACGCTCTAGATACCTATGCAAACACTCTAGATATACCTACCTTCCTACTACTACTATTACTACTACTGGTACAACCTATTTGCGTTCCACTGCTGGGCACAGGCCTCCTCTCATCACGAGAGGGATTGGGCTATAGTCCCCATGCGGGCCCAGTGCGGATTGGGGACTTCACATCTATGAATTGCTTCGCAGAAGCGTGCAGGTTTCCTCACGATGTTTTCCTTCACCGAAAAGCTCTGGTAAATTCAAATTGAACCTACATACCTTCCTATCTACTCGTAAATACCCAGTTAATTATGAACCTATTTGACAGAGCCTAGTTTCTTATCTTTTTCTCTTATCAAAACAGTCATAATTACGCCCTATTTGCCCCATAACCTTGTTATGTCGACCTAAATACGTACGACATTCCCCAATATATAAAAATTGTTATTCCACGAAACAAAAGATGGACGCTGGAGTGCAGCCAATTTGCCGAACGGCTTAGTCCAAGGGGAGTGGGGCAAGTGGGGAAATGTGGGGTAAGTGAATTTGGGGCAGAAATGGACAGTGTCTTTCGGTGTATTTTGTGGACAGTAAATTGAGGAATTAAGGGCGGTGCGAGATGGCTTTTTGTAGGTTGGTCCTGTTTTTTCGGTTAAGTAAAGTGACACTTTATATAAAATAAAAAAAAAAAACAAAGAAATACAAGGTTTGTGTCGAATTAAATGTCTATTGAACATCCATATTAATATTACAAATGCGGAAGTAACTCTGTATGTCTGTCTGTCTGTTACCTCTTCACGCTTCAACTGCTGGAGCAATTGAGATGAAAGGCATGGAGATAGTTGGGATCCCGGGAAAGGGCATAGGGGCTACTTTTTGTCCCTAAAAAACGCGTAGTGCTCACGGGAACGCGATAACCGAATTCCACGAGGGCGAAGTCAGTGGCAGAAGCTAGTTTTCAATAATTAAGAGAGCTTTTATTGGACTATTGAACTCTGTATCAAAAAAAATGCTCCAAATCAAATTTAATCAAAGACCGTTTAGTGTTTTAGGGTAAAAGAACCTCTAGTACACAGAGAGACGAGCAGAAATTTTTTTTTCATCATATTTATATATCCACATAATTTTAAAATAAATAAAATCCCGTTAATAAGTCCAGGGTACACATTAATACTTACAAAACATAAAACACCGGATCAGCGTAAAACCTGCACTTGTCACGTAAAATATTTCTCCACCCGGATAAAACCCGGTCAAAACAAACGCCTCATTCCGACGTAACTTTAAAACCACTTGATTGAGCATTAACCGTGAACCTACGGCAACCCGGGTATCCGGTTCACCGGGTCCGATGTAATTTATAGCGCCGGATCAGTTTAATAAAAACCGGGCAGCTGTGGACCCGTTAATCGATACCTTTCCACTTGTACTCGTATTTTTTGCTGACGCTGGCGTTTTTATTTAGTGACGTCGAGCTGTTTTTGCCGATCGTACTTGAATTATTTGTTTGCGTTCTATTTTTGAAATCGAAAACAATGGACCGAATTCTGAAACTACGGGTTCCCGAAGAGGCAACAGCTGCTAAAGATTTGGAGAGTTCAAAATTACTAAAAACCATAACAGCCTATTAACGTACCACTGCTGGGCACAGGTCTCCTCTCCATCTCGAGGGGGTTGGACTGTAGTCCCCATACGTGCCCAGTGTGGATTGGGGACACACCACAACGTTTAATTATTTTACAGATGCGTGCAGTTTCCTGTACCGAAAAGCTTAGTGGTAAATTAAAATTGCATTTTACGCATAAGTTAATTTCAGAGTTGTTGTGTTTGTTTTGAACCCCCCGACCTTCTGTTTTTTTTTTTATACCAATGGCGTAGGCAAACCAGCGCACAGCCCACCTGATGGTAAGTGGTCACTGCGGCCCATGGATACCGAAATCCTATGATCTCCCATTAAGAAACCATAAGATCTCGAATGCGTTGCATACCTTGAGGCCTAAGATGGAATGGAGACATAGAGGTGTGCCAGAAATTTCACCAGCTCCTTTAACCCCCTACCGGAACACAACAGTGCGAGCACTGCTATTTGGCGGCAGGTGAGCGGGGAAAGACGGTGGTACCTCCCCGGACGGACCCAGCACCAGGTCCTACCACTAACAACGATGACAGCTCGAGAGGCGACAGGTCAAACCACTAGGCTACCAAGGCCAAGAAAGCTATAAGATGAAACCTTCTGACAAGTCTCTACGGACGTAAGAAATAAGACCGTCATATAGAGCGATCGCTCATTCCGGAGGTGTGGAGCTCGCTGGGGCGGAATAAAGGCTATTTGTCGGGATAATCATGTTAATGGAGAAGATTGATAGTACTTGTTTAGAACAAAATATTACTTACTGGCAACACCGGTCAGTGAGTCGACCAAACCGGCACGAACGGCACGGTGAATTTGTGAATCTATAATAAATAACTAAATCATTGTGAAATACGGATTTTATTGCGCACGGACCTCAATTCCTTTCATTTGGTCCGTCTACCCGTGACATTGAACCAGTGCAAAAACTAAAAACAGTGTATTTCGGTTACGAAGTGCAAGTCGTGTGGCGTGGCGTGCGTGGCCATTGTTCGTATTTGGAAATTTAAAGTATAGTTCCATTTGCCGTGAAACCTGTGATAGCGTATAAAGTGTTTAATAAGTGGATAAGTTTGCATCTCGAGAATTTTATATTAAATATTAGATTCATTTTACAACTTGACCATATGATAGAAGAGGTTAAGTCTCGAAGTGGTTAAGTTGGCAGCGCTTCCGGTCGGCGGGCCGCTCACTCAAACAAATCTCGCCAGCAACTCACTCGATCGATTTATCGACTCATACAGCCAATCGTTCGATCGAATATAATTGGTTGCACTGGCAAACCCTTGGTAACGCAGCGGCGAAAAAAGAAAAAAGTAGCTGTCAGTGTCAAAACGTTTCTGCAGCAATAACAGGCCGTGTTTATCCGTTAAATATTGCGATTAATATTCAACTTGTATTCCGTGGTGCTAGAAAATGTCGACATCAAAAGAAAACAAAGATAAAGAAGAAGAGTTGCGGCGTCTGCGTGCCGCCAGAGGACAATGTAAGGCCCAGGTGACAAGGCTGGAGAAATATGTGACGGATAACAAGAAAAATGTAACTGCATCTTTATTAGACATAATGAGACTTCGGATCTCGGCCCTGGAGAAAACAATGCAACAATATGCAGATGTTGACCTACAAATAAAACTCCTAGAAAATAAAACGGAGGAAGAGGACTTTATGTCTAACGACCTAGAAGATCGGTATTTTAAACTTTCGGCTGAGATTCATGACCTTACGAGTGCGCGGCGGCCGTCACAGGCGCCAGGCTCATCTCGGGCTGAAGCCACCAAGTTGCCACGGCTAGAATTGCCGACCTTCACTGGGGAAGACATAACAAAATACAAACCGTTTTTGGAGCTATTCACGGCTGTTATAGATTGTGATGCGACACTGGCACCAGTGCAGAAGCTGTACTATCTCAAGGCGCATGTGAAAAATGAAGCTGAAGCGCTGATTGCAGGGCTTCCTCTATGTGACAGTTCCTATAGTGAAGCCTTAAAGCTTTTGAATGAGCGTTATGACAACCCCGCGGTATTGATCACCAGTCATGTCAATCAAATACTGGACTATCCAAATATAGCAAAGGGGACAGCAACAAATCTTCGGGACTTCGTATCACATGTGAGGCAACACCTTGGTGCTTTGAAGAATATGGATCAGCGAGTGGAAACATGGGACATGATATTGCTACCTATACTTACACGTAAGTTAGATGCTTTTAACTCAAGGCAGTACCACATGGAAAGAGACAAGGGCAATCTGCCAACAGTATTAGGTTTACTGTCCTTTCTTGAAAATAGGGCGTCCAGTTTTGAGGAAAGCCAAAGGCAAATGACTACTTCCAAAAAATCATTTGAAAAGTCTCATGTATCCTTGCCAAATGTCATTGCTAAAAAGGCATCACAATGTTTATATTGTAATGATGACAAACACAAATTATTTGCTTGTCCAAAGTTTAAATTATTAGCTATAAATGACAGACTTACTTATGTAAACAATAATAATTTGTGCATGTCATGTTTGAATAAGCATAACAAAAAATGTAAGCTTAAATTAAAATGTGTCCATTGCAAATCTATGGCTCATAATACACTCCTGCATTATGAGGAGTTAAAAGAAGTGTCAAATAATGTTGATACAACATGTACAGTCAGTCAAAATAATATGACTGCATACAGTCAGCAAAACGCTACTGTTCTTTTGCCAACCATTAAAATTAAAGTTCTGTGTAAAGATGGAAATCATATTACTGCCAGAGCGCTTCTCGACTCAGGCAGTCAGTCTTCCTTTATAACTGAAGCGTTATCTAAAAAATTAAATATGAATATCGTTGCAAAGGATTTAAATATTGTAACACTTGGCCAAAAGAACAGTTCAGTTCAGCAAGCTGTCAATATTCGTATAAGCAGCTTTGATGATTCTTACAATGAAAATGTAATGTGTTCCATTGTGGATAAAATAACTTGCCCCTTGCCACAGCAAAGTGTAGTCACAAGCAATTTGCCTGCAGGCTTAAAGCTTGCCGATGATGGGTACAATACCCCAGGTGATATTGACGTGCTACTGGCGGCTGATGTATTCTTTAACTGCATCATTCCAGGACAACTAAAAATTAACAATGGGCCTTTACTAATTAACACTAAATTTGGCTGGGTGGTTTCCGGTCTAGCCAAAAATGCATGTGAGCATGCTACTAACATATGTTCTGTGTTGTGTATAACAGGATGCTCGTTAAACGAGTCAAACTCTCTTCGTGAAACGATAGAGAAATTCTGGGAAGTAGAAACCATGCCCTTGGTCAATACCAAGGACTCCTCCAAGGCTCCTGATGACGACTCTCCGTGTGAAGAGGAAATATGTGAGGCACTCTTCAAGGCCACAACGATTCTGGAAAATGGTAAGTTTCAAGTTCAATTACCTCTGGTTAAACCAGCAGAATCACTGCAAATGGGCAATTCATTTTCAATTGCTTATCAAAGGCTGGAGCAGCTTCTTAAAAGATTGTCTAATGATCAAGAGCTATTATGTCAATATTCCAATTTTATAAAGGAATATGTAGAAATGGGTCATGCTAAATTGTATGATATAAAAAACAGCAATATACCATTCGAGTCTTTATATTTTCTATCACATCATGCGATAGTGCGTTTAGACAAAAAGACCACTAAAGTCCGTGTAGTTTTTGATGGAAGTGCCAAAACAAATACCAAAACATCATTAAATGACGTTTTATACAATGGTAAAATATATCAAAGAGATCTCTTCGACATACTGCTCAAATTTAGAACATATGAGTATGTCTTTATTGCTGACATAAAAAATATGTTTAGAAACATATTAATAGATCCGTCTCAAAGGCATCTCCAAAATATCCTCTGGAAGGAGAATCCAGCTGATGCAGTTATGTGTTTACAGCTCAACACCGTGGCTTACGGACTGAAGAGCTCAAGTTACCTGGCCACCCGATGCTTGAAGATGCTGGCAGACTGCTTCGAGGAGGAGCTCCCCCTGGCTGCGCAGGTGCTGAGGGAGAACACGTATGTAGACGATATTCTGGCAGGGTCAGTGTCGTCTTTGCATGATGCCATAGAGGTAAGAGATCAAATTATAAACTTGCTTAACAAAGGGAATTTTGAGCTACATAAATGGGCTGCTAACCATCCGTGTTTGTTAAATGACATACCTTTAAATAAACAACATTTTGATAACATCGAACTGCAAGGTGAAAATACTGTAATTAAGGCTCTAGGTGTCTCCTATGATGTCAAAAACGATAACTTCAAAATAAGCTTTTCAAAGGTACATGACGAAAACAAATGGACTAAAAGATCTGTCTTAAGTTGCATCGGTAGCATGTTCGATCCGCTTGGGGTAGCTGGCCCTATTGTGTTAAAGGGCAAACTATTTCTCCAAACTTTGTGGCAAATCAATAGAGACTGGGATGATATTTTATCTCACGATTTATTGACTGACTGGGTATCTTTCTATGATAGTCTCTCAAAAATGACTCCCATTCATGTTAAACGGAATTTAAAAATTAATGGTGCCAATAATGTACAGTTAATCGGATTTTGTGATGCCTCGCAATCAGCTTACGGGTGTTGTATATATATAAGAGCTTGCCACGAAAATGAAACGCATGTAAATCTGCTCTGTGCTAAGTCACGTGTTAATCCTGCAAAGCGCAAACTCAGTATACCTAAGCTAGAGGTAGCTAGTGCCTGCTTACTCGCAAATTTAATGTCAAAAGTTAAGGACATATTGAATATTCAAGACACGGTTTTATTTACCGACTCTATGGTAGCTTTGGCTTGGATAAAAGCTGATTATAATAAACAAGATGTATATGTCAAAAATAGAGTGCAGGAAATTACTAACTTAACTTCCATAGATTCATGGCATCATATACCAGGCTCTGACAATCCAGCAGATCTAATCTCGCGAGGGGTAAGTCCAGACACCTTGGCCTCATCTGCTCTCTGGTGGCAAGGCCCAGATTGCTTAAAAGAAAATCTAGATACAGTCCACTGCCAAAACTCTATGTGTGATAACATAGAGTGCCAAAAAGCTTTGAAGATCGAGTCTCAAGATTCAACAGGGAGCCCAGCCGCTCAGGAAGCAGCTGTGGCATGCAGTGCCTTGGACCAACCCCAAATACTGCCAATTTTCGAAAACTGTTCGAATATATTGCGCTTGCAAAGAATAATTGCATTGATATACAGATTTTACAATAATTGTAAAAATAAGAGCAATTCTAAAAGTGTAAATAAAAATAAGATAATCCTGACTGTACCTGAGTTACGGCATGCAATGTTAAAAATTATTATTAACGTGCAAAATAATCATTTTCAAAATGAATTTGAATGTCTTCTTCAAAAGAATAAGCCTAATGATAGCTCTATGGTAAATTTGTCATTGTTTGTAGACGGAAATGGCGCTTTGAGAGTTGGAGGCAGAATCGAAAATGCCGACATTCCTTATAATCAACGGCATCCTCTCTTATTGCCAAAAAACTGTAATGTGACAAAACTAATTATAGAAAATGACCATAGTACATTGTTGCTTCATGTAGGTGCTAAAACAACTTGAGATACTGGATTGTAGGTGGGATAAGACAAGTAAAGAAAGTTATCAACAAGTGCATGCGTTGCTTTAGACTAAAGGCGGAAGCCGCTAAGCAACTCATGGGTTCACTCCCTCATGATAGAGTCAACTTCTCAGCGCCATTTCAAGTGGTAGGTATCGATTATTGTGGTGCATTTGATATAAAGCAGTCCCGTATAAGAAAATCTGTAATAAGCAAGGGATATGTGGCTCTATTTGTGTGCTTTTGCACAAAGGCGATACACATGGAGTTAGTCTCCGATTTAACCAGCGATGCTTTCTTGGCGGCGCTTAAACGTTTTATAAGCCGCAGAGGTCTTCCTTCTAAAATTTACTGTGATAACGCTACCACCTTTAAAGGATGCAACAATCAGTTAAACCAGTTGTATAAAATGTGCAAAGATAAAGATAGTGTTTTCAAAATAACCAACTTTGCTTCACAAAGAAATGTAGAGTTCCATTACATTCCTGTAGGATCCCCTACCTGGGGCGGATTATGGGAATCTGGAGTGCGTAGCGCGAAGCACCATTTCCGCCGTGTAATTGGAAAATTAACTCTTACATACGAGGAATTTGAAACTGTAATGATTCAAGTCGAAGGAGTGCTGAATTCTCGTCCCTTAGCTCCAATAACTAGAGACGGACAAGATTTCACAATCCTCACGCCAGGGCATTTTCTAACTGGTAGGCAAATAAACATGGTGCCAGAACTGGACTATACGACAGTTCCCACCAATCGTCTGAGACTATGGAAATTAACTACTCAAATTGTCCAACGTTTCTGGAACGTTTGGAAGAAAACTTATTTGAACCAATTGCAAAGCAAGCCAAAATGGCGCCAGACCCATAAAAATATTGAAAAAGGGCAACTGGTACTCATTCATGAACATACTTCCCCCCTGACGTGGCCATTAGCCATAGTTACAGAAGTATATCCCGGAAAAGATGGTAGAGTTCGCGTTGTCAAATTGCGACTTCCTAATAAGTCTGAAAAAAGCATGGCCATCAACAAAGTGTCGTTGCTTCCATTTTATGATGATTAAGTTAAGTTTAAAGTTTTAAATGTAATGTAAAACATAATGTAGCATTTAAATAGAGTAAACTATTCTGTTCATAGTTCAGTGAGCAAAATAGACATAGATATAACTAAATAAAATAGGTTAATATTAAGCACAGTCTCTGTTAAAATTCTTTTATTACTAGATAAACACTTAAGCTGTAATTGTTTTAAAATAGTCGCCTTACCTAGAGATTTCATTGAAACAATTAATTTGTTGTACATTTAGCACTCTCACATCATAATTATAATTAAGAACGACATCTGTCTGTATAAAAATATCAAATTTAATTAAATTCAAAATAATTAGTTTGTTTTGGTTCAAAATTCATTTCAAATAATGTTTAATAGAGTTACAATCATCAAATTCAATATTTAGTGTAAAATAATCCTTTGCAGACAAGTATGTCATAAAAATATTTTAGAAATAAGCTAGTTATAATAAGTACTTACCTAAATTACTTACCTCAATATTCCCCCGGGAATTTGTTTAGAACAAAATATTACTTACTGGCAACACCGGTCAGTGAGTCGACCAAACCGGCACGAACGGCACGGTGAATTTGTGAATCTATAATAAATAACTAAATCATTGTGAAATACGGATTTTATTGCGCACGGACCTCAATTCCTTTCATTCATTTCATTCATTTCATCTCGCTGGGGCGGAATAAAGGCTATTTGTCGGGATAATCATGTTAATGGAGAAGATTGATAGTACTGCTTAGGCCTCTTTCATGTAACGGCGACGCGCGGGGCGTTGGGCGCCGCGTTAAGCGACGTACATTTAATATGTAGTGAACTCCCGCGGGAGAACGCTACTCCATGAACACTATCATATATAGACACATGTTTAATTTTGTCGCTTGACGCACTGCTCGACGCCCCGCGCGTCGCTTCCCCAGTCCCCTGAAAGATGCCTTAGAACTATATGTATAAATTATTATACTTGTAGCAATACCATCGCTCAATAAGCCTCGCCTTCTCTGTTTTGTGTTTTTATACCATGTGTTTTTGTACAATAAAGTCTTACTTACTTACTTACCATCAAACTTGACTGCAAGATTTGTGAAGTCATATAATTTTGATCTGTAAGTAACTGTCGGAGTTATGCTCGGACGAAAAAAAAGGGAAAAATTTAACACCTGGTTCCTTTCATCAAGTTTGTTGAAATTCCAAAAAACTTACAAAAAATATTTCACCGAATATAAAATGAGACTGTACTCAAAATGATCTCCAACTTTGCCATTGGAGTTAATTAGAAATTGGCCGCGCAATTAACTGCTGTCCGTCACACGCTGTCTTATCCGGCCCGGCGGATACCCGGATAAGATCGGGGATCAGTGTTTTCACCTTAAAAACAACCGTGGACTTAGAAGTCACTGGAAAATTCCAGAAAGTAATACTACCTTTTTATATTACAAAAACAAAAGGGAGTTTTTAGGTTTTTGGTTTCCGATTTACATGATCGATACACTAGCTTTTATTTCGATTCGTCTGAGCAGACATTCATACTACACTTCCTCCCCAATGTTTGTCCTTATAAGGGATTATTTCCTTGGTTACAACGATGCCTATTCTATGTCCTACTTAGTTGGTTTGAACTATGTAGAACAAGGTAAAATAAATTAAATCAATCCGAGATAATAGCTCTTGGGCTCCATTGGCTATTAGCTGTGGGATGATATGTGTCTTGCATACTGCCACTTTAATGCACCTTACTACACTCACAAATATCAGGCTGGGAGTCTCAGCTTTAGCTCGATCTTGTGAGAAAATGCCATCGCGGTGTGACAAGAGCGGATCTAATATGCATACACCACTAGATTTCTCAGATTTATCAACGTTTGCGTTTTACTAAATACTCGTATGTCTTCCGAAACACAATATACATAGAATTCTCACAATTCTCCACGATTCCATCTCTATATTTCACGATTGACCTACATCTCTCCTCGATGAGTCGGCAAGTAATGACGTGTTTAGATGAACAGCCATTGTGCGGAGCATTTCGAACGCTTTTGTTGCAATCCGGATTAATCCAGAATGTTCCGGAATGGAGGGGCGGGCAATCCGTTTTGATATCTGAAGGAGCACTTAATTACAATCAATCAAGGCAACCCCTTGAGTTGGAAATTAACTGCAACAATTGGAGATATGTTTGTGTTTATTTCTTTATAAATCCGACTTACCCAATTTATTAAAAGACGTTTTGGCTACATGTGAATATTTCCTATTCTTTAAAGTGTTAAAACGGGTTTTGATGAAATTAAATACCTAAGGATTTATATATTCAGGTGTGCATTATCAAGACGTACAGCCACTTTTTAGCCCGATATTAGGCATTTAAGCTGGTAAAACCGCGGCATACTGACACTGTAAACTCTAAATGAAATTGAGACTTTATCAACACGAAATTTTAATAAAGTTAAAAAAAAATATATAATTTGGGTTCAACAATATTAAAACCCTCCGCTTATTTCATAAATCTCCACTAACAGACCACATCGATGCGGTAAAATGTCAACGTTATCATGATACCGCCAACTTCATTATAAAATTCACACGATTTTATGTTATTAACGATAATCAAATTGAATCCATTCAACCACAATATTACACCCCACTAATGGGCACAGGCCTGTTCTGACCAAACCTGCTGAGACCAAAGTGCGAACATTACTATGTATGTGGCAGCAGGTTAGCGGGAAAGATGGTGGATGTCCGGACGGGCCTTACATCAGATTCTGTCAACAGCAAAAGATTCCTCAAGATGGTTTCTCTTCACGCGGCGTACATACATTTTTGCCAGACTGAATGAGACACGGCAAATAGGTCAAAACACTAATTTGCAACGACTTTAATTACTCATACTTGTAAGCACATTTAATAAAAAAAATATTTAAAAAAAAATAACCCGACTGCGTGATGAACAGAAAAGATAAAAACAAGTAAAAAAATGTTTTTTTTACATATTTTAATGATCGTGGTTGACAGTGTTCACAAACGCAGTCGGGGGCATCAAGTACATTACAACCACGATTTTTATTTTGACGTTAAAAATCCTTGATTTCGATGAATATCTAACATTTATTTATTTCAACACAATTACATTGCACGATTTAGTTGTCAAGTTACAATTACATAAACACACTCAAAACTGAGTTCTTGGACGATGATCAAGCAACGAGAAATGGCGGGAGATTTAATGTTTCGAAAAGAAATGATCATCTATGATAAACTGTTATAATCCTCTTTTATTGAAACGAATATCCTAACTATATTATTTTCAGATCAGAATTCATGTAACTATCATGAAAATTGCTTAGGTATATTTTATACGCAATTTTAAGTACGGTTAATGTACTTGATGCCCCCGACTGCGTTTGTGAACACTGTCAACCACGTTCATTAAAATATGTAAAAAAAAACATTTTTTTACTTGTTTTTATCTTTTCTGTTCATCACGCAGTCGGGTTATTTTTAGGGTTTCGTACCTCAAAAGGAAAAAACGGAACCCTTATAGGATCACTTTGTTGTCCGTCTGTCCGTCCGTCCGTCCGTCTGTCAAGACCCTTTTTCTCAGGAACCCGTGGAGGTATGAAGCTGAAATTTATATCAATTACTCAGGTCTACTGTCCCTTGAAGCTGTGAAAAAATCAAACTTCTAAGCCAACGCAATCAAAAGATACAGCCGTTTATGCCGCAAATTTTCGACACTTGCAAGGGAATCAAAACCTACAGGGTGCTTCCCGTGAACTCAGAATCTTGAAATTTGGTACGAAGCAACGTCTTATAGCATAGATAAAGGAAAAATTACGAAAACCATAAATTTTTAGTTACATCACATAATATATATTTTTTTAATAATTTTAACCTTACTACCCATTTCCTCATAAACGCGTAGAGGTATTAAATTGAAATTCATACCAAATACTCAGGTCTATAATACCTTTAAGCTGTAACAAAATCAAACTTCTATGTCAACGCAATCAAAAGAAACAGCAATTTAAGCTGCATATTTTGAAACTCGCAAGTACTCGCAAGGGAATCAAAACCTAAAGGGTACTTCCAGTCGACCTAGAATCTTGAAATTTGGCATGAAGCAACGTTTTATAGCACACATAAAGGAAAAATTCCGAAAACCTTAAATTTTTAGTTACATTACAAAATATATATTTTTTAAGATCTTTGTCTTAAATTTATGCTACTCCATCTTTCCCCATTGTAATGTTATGAATTTCATTTTGCAATAAAAATACCATAGTTATGACTCGATTGTCGTAAAGAACGAACTTTGTAAACCTTACAGGTTTGTACGGAACCCTCGGTCCGCGAGTCCGACTCGCACTTGGCCGGTTTTTTTTTAATATTTTTTGTATTTTTACATTTTTAGTCTTTGTAGTGAATAAAATTGTCGTTTAAGGCCGTTACTATACCCAGCTCAGCTGTTACTATCACTCGTGCAACGAGTGAAAGAGAAAGCGCTACACACAGAACTGAACGCCCGATTTAGTATTTATCGCATTTTAATTTCTATAATAATACCGTCTAAAAACATGGCATTTATAAAGCTGTCAATGTATGCATATAATATGGATAATATTTCTGTTATATTTAGTTTTACACTGTTTGATATAATAAACTGGAGTAAAGTTGGATTAAAGGTCCGAGTTAGAGGTTAGGTACTTTGGAATTAAATTGTATCGAGCGAAGTTTCGTGGTAACGAAAGCTGTCAATATAAGGAAAATATAATCAAATATAACATAATTATGTTAACATTTCGTTTAACATTTCTTAGAAAACTATATTCATACATGAACAATTTGACGATGCTGGGTCAGGGAACGGCCTTAAATATATCGCCTGGTTTATAAAATTCACACTCAAGTAACATGAGTTAACAAATATAGTGAATTTGTATTTTTTTTTATAATACATATATTATTACAGCTTACAGCGAATTAAAATCATTAAAAGTTCCTAATTTCATTTCATTTCAAGAGGTGAAATTTCGTAAACGTTGCAGCTCAATTAAAGAGTTTTGATCATGTGACCGATTTAATAGGTTTTTTAGGATCAAGGTTACTGATAGCCAATCTCACTAAAGTTTTCACTCGACTAAGGGCTACATACGTTTGACCTTTTGCAAAAATATGTGAGCCGAGATCTACAACCGCGCGATCTAGTGTGGAACCTTGGAGTTTGTGTACCGTTACAGCCCAACTAAGGATTAAAGCGAAGGGCATCAAAATCAATCCTACAGGGTTCAATTCGTACACGAACTCCACGTTCATTGTTTTTGACTGTGAAGTCATCGAACCCAACAAACACTGGGGTAACTCTCCTGGTTCTAATTGGTCCCTACGAAGTGCAGGCCACTCGAAGTTTCGTATTGCACCCATAGCGCCGTTCACTAGACCATGGTTTATATTTATGTTACGGCGTAACATAACTCGAGATCCAACCCCAATACACAATGTGCTGAGAATGCCACCAGTCTTGTTTGGATCATCCGATATGTACCTATTCTTTGCGTGGGTACTTGCCACAGGTTTTTACTTCTAAGGAGATGTCGACAGCATTTACCCGATACATCTTTGATGACTTTTACCTAACTCTAATATTTATTTGTACATTTTATTTTAATTCCACCATCTCGATAAAATCGTCTCGTCTTGACTTCACACACCTATAGGAATCACTCGGCAGACTGCTGCGTGCAGGTTTCTTTACGATATTTTCCTGTACCAATCAGTTCAGAAATGGACTTACACCACCAGCACCATAGCCTTTTTACGTCCCACAGCTGGGCACAGGCTTCTTCTCATCACGAGAAACCTTGGGCTATAGTCCCCACGCGGGCCCAGTGCGGAATGGGGACTTCTCACAGTCTCACACACCCTTGAATTACTTTGGAGATGCGTGCAGGAAAAGCTCAGTGGTAAATTCAAATTGAATTTCGCACAAGTAAACTCAAAGGTGCGAACCCCGACCCTCTGCATTCGAGGCGGAGGTCTACTAGGCCACCATGGATTTAGACACACAAACATAATGAATTTTTAACGTCTACGACTATAATATAGAATATCCCAGTAATCAGAAAAAAGAAATGTTGTTTTCGCATTTTTCATTCCACATTATATTTAAACATGATGTTATATATATATATTTGTAATCTGTTAACTAAACCCTTCATTTTGATACCCCACACGATCGGTTTTGAGGAAGAAAAAAAAAATAGACGTTTAAAATACCTCCAAAAGACCGCCATTTTGTTTTTTTTTGGAATTTGATATACCCAGTGTCACTCTCACGATTAAGACGAATCTAATGACACCTCGCAAGCTAAAATCCATCGAGCCGTTTAGGCTACAGAGCGTGCCAAAGAAATATACATACATACATACATACATACATACATACGCTCGAAAAACATAACCCTCCTTCTGTCGCAGTCGGGTAAAAATATCATGGCCACCCCACTTTGCGATTATAAACACGTAATAGGGTGACCAGGTCGCCAAGTCGTAAAGGTGTAAAATGTTGTTTCACAAGTCCGCTAACGAAGAGTGCCCGGGTATACCCGGGTGTAGGGCGGTCGTGTCCGGGTTGTAAAAACCCGGGAGAGTTCGAGTGCGACAAGCGATAACAAGGTGGAAATACAACGTGAAATATTAGCAGTAACTCGGTGGAGCGTGTGTGGCGCAAATTGTGACACATTGCTTTCTTATTATGAGGTTAAATATACATCCATTTTATACAGGACATTTTACGGGGTCTTATTTGGATAAAAAAAGAATGTACTGTTTTCTTGATTTACAATAACGATTCTTTGACTAAAGATATTCATGTTTTCATTTCAAAACTACCTACACAGTACTATTACTTATTCTGTGCCTATATTGAATCTATTTAAAATCTTGCCCCTCACGGCTTCTGGACGAGTAAGTGGATGATTTTCTTTCAAATTGAGTTCCTTTCGGTAGGACCAATATACATATTTTTAAACTCCTGCAAAAATGTTACCTTTATTTATTAAGCAAGTTGCCAAAAAATGGGGATGACCCATTTTTACCCCTTCTTCCACCTGGTGTTTTTTTTTTTCATCAAAATATACTTACCCCTTCTAACTTGAACCAAATACCGCCAGCCTCATATAGTGGACTGGACAGCCGCTAATGCACCGTGCAGGTGCCCCCTCCTACCCTGGAGGAGCGTGGGGCTGATTGGCTTTTTAAATTGACTTCTATTTCGCGTGATTTTGCTGTTTTCTCTCTATTAGCGCGGGGATTGCTTTCTAAGTGCAATTGAGAACTGTTAATAGCATATAAAATGTTACAGGTGAATTTGAGGACCATTTCCGAGATATTTTTGTTGTAAGAGTTGTTTTCGTTTAGAGATAAAGTACGATAACATAACCCGCCCCTCCAAATTACCATTTTAATTTTATTAGTCACATTAATCGTTAGTAGCAGCCCAGTAGCAGCCATGCGTTGAGAGTCTAAGTGGTACTATATTATTGCTTTTCACTAATAAATTGAAGCATTTTGAATTTCGGAATTATAGTTAGAAATATAGCTTGTTATTAGGTAGCATTATAGTTTTTAAACGGCTGTTTTCTATGGTTTTTGAATCCCTGATTGACATCATATTTTGCAGAATAAGAACACTTTATTTATCCAAGAATTGTCTAAAGTTCATTAATGAACATACTATCAACCTCATAAATAAATGCATTTGTTTTCTTAGACCGAATCCAAGCACCCTGTGTACGTCTGTACCTACTTTAATTGCAATGTTTTAAAGTTCTACTTAAACGAAGCTTCAGAATGAACCACCGCAGTTCTTAACCTCTCACCACAGTTCAGCAGCTCTAAAATAATTCAAATAACTTAATTATTAATGAAAAATTCCTTCCCCGGCGGCTTTCGTGGAATAGTTTGAGTTTGCCGAATGAAATGGCGGCGTCGGCTCGTAGGAGGCGTTCTATAAGGTATGGAAAGTCACTCAATACGGTGAGTAGTGAAAATTAGATGTAAAAGAGATAATTTTACAGTTTTGGACTGATACAACAGAATAAACTGAAACAGTGTCACCATCTCTTGGAGGTCTACCGTACGTGTAAATAGGTAGGTACGTATGATAATTATGTTGGTATTAATTATTTGTTGTACGTGCTGTACAAATAATATAAAACAGTAGTAAGTATTATTCAAGTATTATGAATTATGACGAGATATAAGTAAATTATGTACTTCTGTTATATCATATTATTTAATAAGTATATCCAAATGGATGGATGTGTCATGTATAAAACTGGACCTATTTATGGATTTAAGGTGCTTACCCACTAGGCCGTACCATACCATGACCGTAACCGTAGCTTCGGTATACGACGGTGCTCATACGTTACAGTGTCCATGCCCACTGTAACGTATGAGCACCGTTGTATACCAAAGCTACGGTTACGGTCATGGTATGGTACGGCCTAGTGGGTAAGCACCTTTAAGCTATTTCATTGTCTCGATACAAGTTGTACAGTGCAGTTCGCGACTATTCGTTTTAATGAGGTCCAAAAGCGTACAGATATTAATGAACTCAACTGTAGACAGTCCTCAGAGAAAAAACGCTTTTTTATATTTAGTTTCCTTTTTTTATGTTTAACAAATGAACAAAATTCATAGCAATTTGTTTCAAATACAACTTACTTAACATAATTCTTGTGTTCCGGTATACGCGGCCAAGCGGCCGGTACTCCACGGCCCCTGCATAATAATGAACACTGGCGGCTGTACTTGTGAATTTGTCCGGATTCTCGCTGAATAATTGAGGTGATCGACTCCGCTTAGACGTGATCAGTCTCTGGGGGCGACGATTGGGGAACGAAACAGGTTTTCAAGTGTTCGATTCTGTTACATACAAACTTTTTGACTTATTTGTAGAAAACAAAACAATATTAGGTGTTGCTCATTAAAAATTTATTTGACTGAGAAATCCAATTTTCTATGTTTTAAACTATGCGTATTTCGAGCTTTTCAGCGTGTCTTTTTTTATAAAAAAATGAAAACACATTTTACTTTTACAATGTTTTTGACTTCGCTTTTTGTTAACTTTTTTTACCCTACTTTTCTTGTGTATAATAAATATAAGGTAATTAATATGAAATAGATTCTATATCATTTATTTAAGCTATTTTACATTTAGTTACCTAAATGTAAAATAGCTCAAATAAACTTGTAAAGATTACATTATAAGAGTAAATCTTAACAAAAGGAAACCAAAATGTAGGTACCTACTTATATCGAAAGTAATACGGTGATCGATTGTGTACCACATAACTACGTTTAGGTCAAATAACGCTATTGGCAGCCTCCTTCCCGCTTCTCGGCCGGAATTTCAAGTATCCTTTGGTATTTTTTGCAATAAGCCTGTTTTCCACGTTAAATTCTCGTCACATAGACGTAAGCTATTGAAAAGAAGGTTTTTATAAGAGATTTCCTACATCCAATAATAAAATCGACACAAACAAACTTGGGGGTGATTTATGGAATAAATACATTAGAAAATTATATCTTAGAGCTTTTGTCACTAAAATTGACACTTTTCGGACCAACTATTTTGTATGTACGTGTATTCTATTAAATCAGTCAGTATTACTAAGGTCTACTAATTATAAAAATATTACAACAGAAAATTGTATTGATGTATTACAAAAAAGTTCAGTCTATCTATATATATAAAACAAGAAACTGACTGACTGACTGACTGATCGATCAACGCATAGCCGAATCTACTGGTCGTAGAGAGCTGTAATTTGGCATGCAGATTCCTTAGGGAAGGTGGGGGAGCACTAAGAGAGGATTTCCCGAAATTCCCACGGAAAAACGGAAAAAAACGGAATTTTACTTTTTAATATCTCTGCGCATACGAAGTTGCGGGAAAAAGCTAGTAAAAATATAGCGCAATCTCATATAGGTCAATCGTATTTAAATATAGATCCAGTTACTGCTTACTACCTGTGAAGTTAACTACGTATAACCGTAAAACTACAGCTGTTTACTTATAAACTGCGTTAACTACAAAGCAATTCGCTCTCTCATTACCTGCACTGGTTTATCTAAGGGATTAGCAACTAGAAACTACCACGTTCATATAAGACTATACTGGCATCGGTAGAATGCTCCATAACACCCCCATTTTGATGGTATGTGGGAATCAGAATCATGAATCGAGAAATCAAAATCATGATGCAATTTTTTGGCTCTTTACATAGAAATATAAACCACACCCAAAAGAGTAATAACGTTAGAAGTTTGAGAAAAATTATAACTGTTTTAAAATTATAATTCACCGAAAATTGCTAAGTTGACGAGGAACTCCAAAATACCACGACATCTTTTTATAGTAGGAGGAACAAACACGAGCATAGCTTGATTTTAAGTGACCAAAATTTGTGTGTGTGCGTGGGGGTGAGGGGGACAAAAGGCTTGTCTCACTTTATCTAACTTTATAATCAAAGATAAACACGGATAAAGCCTCGGATGAAATGATTGCGCAAGTTTTTATATTGTTAACGAAAATGACCTCCAATTTTTTACCTTTGACTTTAAGTTTATTGTTTTGAAATAGATAGTAGGTACGAGTAAGAGTATTTGATCCAGTGGTAGGTACTTATTACTTCCATGCAATTTGTAACCACTGACGTTCCTACTTAATATGGATTAGACCATTCGTAATTAGTTCAGTAAAGGTTTAATTAATGTCCAGTGAAGCGTGGACAGACCAGAACAATAAGGCCTTACCACATCAAATGTACAGTGGTCAGATGTCTGTTTCACTTTGATTAATTTATTAATTACTTACTAGCAGTATTACTATAAATTTTATTAACTACTATCTTCGGTCCGCGTCTTCGCCCGCGTGGATTTCGGTTATAGCGCTCGCGCGGGGACTTAACGCTTTTCCGGGATAAAAATAATCCACTTTCGCATTTATTATATTAGTACTTATATGGATGTTGCAATCAATCAGACAGTATAATATAATGTCTGGGATAAAAGCTCGTTTCATCAAAAGCCAAAAATTTAAAAACCAATCAATACTAACGTAACAAAGTCACAATTAGTGAGCTAAAACATTTGATGCTTACTCATCTATCAAACAAAAAAAAAAAAACGAGCCGTTTGTTTTGGAGCTACGAAGATACTAACTCTCTTGGGACGTGGGTTAAAAAAGCTAATTTTAGAGCTTCCCAAAGTTCATTTGAAACATACGCAACGGACAGATCATTCCAGAAGCTCAAACCTTGATTTAATTATGAGCCCCTTCATAACGGCGAACGAATCCGAGTTGAAATCTCATCGCCCCATTAAGACGAAGACAAATATAATTACGGAACTACTGTGGCGTGTGTTTGTGCAGGGCCTCGAGTGTTTAGAATTCGTAAAGAAGAAAAGCTTTTAGAGGGTCTTTCTTGTTTGATCTCGTGGTTCGCGTTCAAGAATTAGTTAAGAAAGCAGATTGTTTCAAGAATTTTCCCTTTTTCTTATTGACATTATTATTTCATTCTTGTCGTAAGAAATAAAATGTATCTACCATGCCTTGGGGAGTTGTATCACACTACCAATCGAGCAATATTGATGAGTACAAAACATTGTTCCGTGCCAAGAACCGCTGAACAAATCGGTTTAAGTAGAATTTTGGCTTGAAATCTTCTCCGATTAAACGAACACCCCGCTGCCGAGAAGGCGTGTCCTTACGCAGACTAGCGATAATTGCTGGCGTCTGTCTCTGGGCGCTAACTTATTAGTTCTACCACACCACGCCAGCTATCAAAGCTCTTATTGTCTTTATGATACAGTATATTTTCAATTGTCACTGTGTTGTAGTTCCCATTTCTGCTCTGTCAGTTTGGAATTTCCCATGAGACTGTAGTTTTCTAGACGTCACAGACGGGTATACCAGTAATTATCTTATGTTATGGTAGCCTTGGTGGTTTGATTTAGGTACCGTCTCTCATACAGAGGATCGAATGTTATTTATCTCCGGACTCGCACCTCTGAGTATCTACATTATCCATAATGTGCGAAATTGAATTTTAACTTTCGATTTTTAAAAATCGTGAAACGAAAGATAGGTACACCAACGAAGTGATTCGAAATGTGTGTGATCTCCCCAATCCTCGTGATGGGACATGTGCCCAACTGTGGGACATACGAAGGCTGCTATTGTGATCATTGTTTATTGTTATAGGACAGTTCATTTATATTGACGACTTTATTGGACCAATGTAGTGACTTGGATCTTTCAAGGAAATGAATTGTCAAAGGTTGTGGGCTCATTAATATCGTGCTAAAGATCTTTGTCTTTGTCGATGAATATGACTAGTCTGGTCGTGCAGGTATGTATATTTATTTGTTATATGCTTTATAAGTATTCCGGTTGGCATTAAAGATGTTAACATAATTCAATCAGTTATCAATACATTGTCTGACGACTGTGATCACTGCAATTCTATTTCTTTATATTAAAGTCTTAAATTTTATCTCCGTCTTTTTTATATAAAATAACTTGTTACTCAGGATATTTTGGACGTCTAAAGCCAAAACAAAAGCCGACGGACAATCAACCTGTTTCCAAAGACAACAAACGTAGCACGCCGCCCGCCGCCGCGCCGGGGCAAAGTTGAGACGTGCTATTCTAGTACCACGAAACACCTTGTTACGTACGTAATACTAATTAATTATTTGAACTACGATTTCTGGAGAATCTCTTTGAAATATGTACATAAGCATTCATTTTAATAACTGACAAAGCATAAGCTTATTATTATCAAAATTGACTACAATGAGCGACCTCCCATGATGATACGAGAAACTCAAGTTCATTTATAGAAATGAACTTGAGTTTCTCGTATCATCATGGGAGGTCGCTCATTGTAGTCAATTTTGATAATTAATGTTCCTACGTCTACAGCTCTGTTAGTGTGACAAAGCATAATGTGTTTTTTTATATTTTTAATAGCACATCAGTTGGCAAATAAATACACCGGCCAATTTGATGGTTCTGTGATCCATGGACTTACGTAAGTAATCATTAGATCGCGAACGCGATGCCAACCCGACGACCAAGATTTCACGCCTACGTATATGTTGGTAATTTTACAGACTCTCTTATGCCACATAGTATATCTTATTAGTCTGTGCTTATGCCCTGCACCGGAACACAGCAGTGCCAGCACTTGACTGCTGTAAGGCGATAGGTGAGATGGTAAGATGGTGGGAGACATCTGGTTTTACCTCGAATTAGCATTGGGTCATACCACTTGCCAATTAACTGAACATTAATACCGGGTGTTGCCTGTTATAGGAGCAAAAAATTTTAACGTTGATTCCACAGAGTATCCACAGTTACCTCGACCTGATCCTAATGCTTCCTAGTCTTTAATATCGGTTAAGTTACAATCCACAGTCAATGTACCTACTTCAAGTTATTGAAAACAATCATGAATGAAAATGACAAATATTACTACTGGACACAATATGTTTGCAATACATTGCGGGTTAGATTAATTTTAGAAAATAACGGTTTTTTATTAGAATTAATTGAAACCATTTGGACTTAAATACTGTTGCGTTAAAGGGTCTACATTAATATTTTTGCTCCTATAACACCGTGTACATAAGGTATAAGTTTTTGCTGGAACGATGACTATCCATTCTGATAGTAATACCTATCATGAATGTAAAACTGTGTTTGTTTGTCTGTTTGTCCTCACTTTACATCGAAACAGCTGGACTTTTTTAGATGAAAAATACGAGAATGATACGGAGATGGATATTGTTTGAGACCTGGTACATATACCTGAACTCTCGTGACGATACCTATACTTATTCTTGTGATCAGGGTCAGGTGGTCAAACATAACTCAGACGTCATGTTGCTGTTACCTACTTAGCTATATATACATGTATATAGGTACAATGACAGCTAAACACGTTTAGGATTAGGCTGCACATGTCTACTTAATGATGATTGACTTGAATTCTCTAACGATTGATGATGTTGTACATACATATAAGTGAAGCGACGGAAATGATCATAATATCGGCCGTAATGCTACTGCTAGAGAATGGTACCCACGAGGCTCGCTTTAGAATAGTCTTGTGCCACTCGCATCCACCGTGCAGGAGCGATCATCTCTTGTTTGGAGGCCTAAATCAATAAAATTATCAATATCATTATCATATTACATCGATGGCTCAGCGTTCACGCTATTTAAGAACTTTTCGGCTCCATTGGAAATGCATGAGTAACTTTCTAACAAGTAGAGTGGGGTTAATAATAGAAACAACAATAAAGCGTAATAAATAAAGCTAGATTAAAGCTATGTTTCTGATAAAATGTAATTTTTTTCTTTTGTTGAAATAAACAGTTTTTTTTTTTAAGGAGTATAGATCCATTGTGACCCAAAAAGCATCGCCCAGTATTGTAACCCCCAAACGCCTCATTCGCCTCCAAATCGAGTCGAGTAAACAAGTGATCAAGCCGGAACTACCGCCAAATCGTCCACATTCGTACAGCCTTTTATACCCCAGCCTAATTAACCCTACACCTAAAATAATATCAGTTAATTGTGACAAAGTTCTGGAGCGCCCGGGGCCGGCTTTATTATACAACGTTGTCGAATTAAGCGGCGTTTAAGAGGGTTTCAATAAAAAGGGGGCACAATTAGCACGGCCATTATGGGGGTCAAAGAGGCCAGTCTCGCCTACATTTCGCAGTTTAATTTCGTCGCGGATGTTCATTGTAGGTTTGTGTCGATTGGGGGTTACAAGTTTATATAACAATTTCATATCATTTCATTTTATGTGTCGAGTGGAACGGTTGAGGTGTAATTGTACGTAAAAGAAAGAGGTTCGGTTTTCCGTTCCGAGGTCAGCTTGTATGGAGATGTGAATTTTTAATCGGTTAAACTGATGAGGGTCTTGGGTTTTTTAAGCCACGATTATGAAGAAGTATTCCTATATGATATATTCTGTATTGGAGGATGCTTTCAAGGTGTTGGACTGGAAAGGTCGAGGCATCAATGTTAATGGCGAGTACATCTCTCACCTTCGATTTGCCGACGATATTGTAGTCATGGCTGAGACCATGCAGGACCTCAGTATTATGCTCCCTGACCTCAGCAGAGTTTCCGATCGAGTTGGTCTTAAAATGAACATGGACAAGACGAAAATTATGTCTAATGTCCATGTTGTGCCAACTCCCGTAATAATCGGAGGCTCTGCGCTCGAAGTTGTTGACCATTATGTATACCTGGGACAAACAGTCCAGTTAGGTAGGTCCAACTTCGAGAAAGAGGTCAATCGTCGAATCCGACTCGGCTGGGCAGCGTTCGGGAAGCTTCGCAGTGTCTTTTCGTCCAAATTACCGCAGTGTCTCAAGTCGAAAGTCTTCGACCAGTGTGTGTTGCCAGTGATGACTTATGGTTCCGAGACGTGGGCGCTTACGATGGGCCTCATAAGAAGGCTCAAAGTCACTCAGAGGGCAATGGAGAGGGCTATGCTCGGAGTTTCTCTGCGTGATAGAATCAGAAATGAGGATATCCGCAGTAGAACTAGGGTCACCGACATAGCCCGAAGAATTGCGAGCCTTAAGTGGCAGTGGGTGCGGCACATTGCTCGCAGGACTGATGGCCGATGGGGCCGGAAAGTTCTCGAGTGGCGCCCGCGAACCGGGAGACGAGCTGTCGGTAGGCCTCCAACAAGATGGAGCGACGACCTCGTGAACGTCGCGGGAAACCGGTGGAAGCAAGTAGCACAGGACCGGTCTGAGTGGCGAGCCTTGGGGGAGGCCTATGTCCAGCAGTGGACGTCTTTCGGCTGAAATGATGATGATGATGATGATGATTCCTATATACTTATAAACGGAAGTTCAAAGAACACCAAGCTATTTTTGAGCATAAGCATACGTAAAGATCCTTATTCCATAATAAACCATTCTGTGGGGATTTGATGACATCTACATACTTACTTACCGTTCTCAACTTTCATTTTCTTTGTCAACATTTTATGCTACCAACAAAAAGGTCGCTGTGGGCTACAATCTCAATCTTTACAATTTCTACAGCGAAAACGGCAGGTCATTTGTTAAATCTATATATAATTAGTAGTATTTTGTACTCGCATAACAGGTAATCAGATAATTATTTTTCTATTATTATTAAATCTGAAATGAAACATCAAATGAAAGGTGACTTACCTCTATCACTTAAGCGAAAACTCATGGACATGTGCATACTTCCGGTACTCACCTACGGTGCTCAAACTTGGTCTTTGACAAATTCACAAAAGCACAGTCTCGGAGTTTGCCAACGAGCCATGGAGCGTAGCATTTTGGGTGTGAAATTGGTCGACCGTGTGCGGAACACCACCCAACGCTCCACCACTCAAATAACAGATGTGGCTCAGAAGGCGGCCAAACTGAAGTGGGACTGGGCTGGTCATGTCTGCCGCATGCCGAGCGAGTTGTGGGCCAAAGCGACCACAGTGTGGGAGCCCACCAACTCCAGACGGAGACGAGGCAGACCGCGAAGACGATGGCGAGATGAGTTGGACTCCTTTTTGACGAACTGGCCGGGAGCTGCTGACAATCGGGATCAGTGGAAGGGATGGGGGGAGGCCTTTGCTCAGCATTGGGACAAAAGAGGCTCCTAATAGTAATAAAATATTAAAATGGACTCATCACAGTGTAATTTCGAAGTAACAACAACCGACTGACTTCATCGAGGCGTCAAGCTCGAGAGAGCACAATGAAACACAGCGAAATGAAAACTGAAAATGGCAAAACAACCACCAATTCATTTCTATCATTTTCGAACTAACAGCGTTGGACACATTCGCTATTGTGTCGCCGGCCATTGTCTTATTATCGACTGTCGACTGTCGCGCGGATGTCGCGTCATTGGAACGAAGTCATTGTTGCGATTTTAAAAGGATTAGAAGTGTGAGGTTATTTTTGAAATTATTGTGTTCATTTATAAAAAAACAATACTCAACGGCAAAAAAGGGATGATATTCTTTGATGAAGTTAGTGAGTAGAAATAATCCATCAAAAAATAAAAACCAACTTCAAACTCCGACAGCCTACAAAGTCGGCGTCAATTTCACTATAACTTGTCATCAGCTTTGGGTCGGTTCACTTGACACCGACTGTGTAGGCTGCCGGAGTTTGAAGCCGGTTTTTCTTTTTATTTTATTTTTTCGGCTACAGTTTCCAAACATGGCTACAATGGGACGTAAGTTTCGCTGTTGTCTTTGAAATTGATGCCACCGTGCTAACAAATTTTATTTATTTATTTATTTATTTAAACTTTATTGCACATTAGTAAAACTAATACAAAAGGTGAACTTAATGCCATAAGGCATTCTCTACCAGTTAAACCTTTGGACATAATGGAAAATGTTGTGGCGGTGCAATAGAGGCTACTTACAAGTAGCCACACTGTAAAAATATAACATATAGAAGCAAATTAAATAAAAATAAATAAACTACACACATAATATATAGTATAAATATACATAAATATAAGTAAATACATAAACACACATACATATAACATATAATAAGAATGATGACAAACGAAAAAAGCGACAAGTAATAAAAGAGTAGGTGTTCAGTTCTGATTCGATAGAAATAAACGAACATGCTTTTTGAATACAAACAGGCTCGGAGCTTGCCTAATCCTGAGAGGAAGATCGTTCCAAAGACGAGCCGCCCGAAGAGAGAAAGAATTAGAAACAAAACCAGTACGGTGTAAAGCAATAGACAGGGTAAGGTTTTCGGCAGAACGCAACTGACGAATGTGGGTAGACCCCAGAAACGTGAAAAATGATTTGAGATAATTAGGAGAACGAGGGTCATACAGAATATTAAGTAATTTTGAAGAGTTCCCTCAGTTTCTCATGGATCCCATCATCAGAATTAAACCATTCGATTAAAAAAGAGTCATCGAAATCCGTTCACAATTGACGGAGTTATCGCGGAACATATATGTATACTCAAAAAAAAAGAAATAAACATCAGACGAATTGAGATTCTCCTCTTTTTAGAAGTCGGTTAAAAACCCGCAAAGCATTGGAGAGTCATTTAAGGTTTCACATGTCTATGCGCGATAATGACTACCTACTTCCTAAAAAAGTAACTGGAGAGATCGATTTCTGACTTCTTCTTAAAAAAATACTATTTCCTTTCATGTGATTAGTGCTCCTTCTGACTTTTTGCTCAAAGATCGAGACTTCGTGGTTGACCTTTGGTGTGTGCAATAAAAAAGGAGTCAGAGATTTAAAAAATAAATTGGTGTACCGCAAGGTAGTTGGTTCGGTCTTAAGTTTATCCTCTATTTATAAACACAATTAAGTTAACCCCCTAAGTATAAATCGTGAAACGCTCTACGAAATTATTCTCCTTTCCTTACACATATGCCAATTTCATTAACAATTAATGTTCTCACAATCGTACCGATTTAAATTGCGTATCAATCAACCGATTCGCAATGTCCAACTAATTTTATTACTGGCAATGCAAATAAACAAAAGCTTTCATTAACAATTCAGTTAAATATTTTAACCAATAAAACACAATGCGTTTTACGTTTTGTTAAAGTATAAATATTGATTTTTTTATCGTTTATTTAACTATTTTTTAATAATGTGTACATGCTACCGTTGCTACTGTAAAATTTAACTTTTTGTTTTGATATTAACTATTAATGCCTTCAATAGAGACCAAAAACCACTAGGTACGTATACACGGTGGGTCAGAAAATATGGCAAATAATTAACCCACAGCTATCGATTCTATATTGTATAGGTCTTTAATTTTTTTCGAGTTAGTAAAAAAAAAACATTGTATATGGGATTAGTTGTGTGAGCGACGCATGAATCCTTATACAATTTTTTTTTTACCAACTCGAAAAAAAATTAAAGACCTATACAATATACTTAGAATCGATAGCCGATACCGTGGGTTAATTATTTGCCATATTTTCTGACCCACCATGTATACTTTTGGATTATGTAATGTCTGTGTTGGAGCTATTCCTACTAAATTAGCAAAAGTTTTGCTTCTAAAACATTTCAAAGCTAAATTCGAACTTGTATAAAATTGTTAATTGGGTCACAAATTTTAATTAAGATAGGTACTGTAAAGAATGAAAAATATATTTGAAAGCCATAAAATTTACAAAAGCAAGCTCATTATGAGATATACAGTACTATAAGATACATTTCGAGGATTAAAAAATTCAGAACATCTACAATGAATGAACAATTAAAGTTAATACGCTTTTTTATTTCTTTTTGAAGTAGCTCCGTTTTGTAAAAACCACTTTAGCAAAAAACAAATTATACTTATTAAAATTGCTTCACAAATTGATATTGAACTTCTTTCGCAAGTCGCTGCTGATTCAGCAAGGACATTTCATTACCGAACCACCGGAAGGTTACAATGAGTTAAAAATAGACAATTTTTCTTAGTCATAATATGAATGTCTTGAAATAAAGTTTACCGGAACAAAAAGTAATATTTCAATGTAGGTCATCTATTTCATACGAATTTAACAACTTTAGTATGATTCAGACACGTTACCCATCCGAAATTAAGAGGTATTATTTAAGCTTTAAGTATTTGCACAAAAACAAATGTAAAATACAAATGCCGAACTTAATACCATAAGGAATATTCTACCAGTTAAGCAGAAACGTGTGGTTAGTGCGCGAGGAAAGTGAATAGAGGCATGAAATGAACTACACAACTCCGGTAGGATAAAATAAACAAATAAATACATTACATATTCTACCAAGTTTCCTGCGTTTTTATTGGCGATAGGAAATAGGATAGTTATTGCCCGCGAACCGGGAGATGAGCAGCTATCGGTGATCTTCTACAAAATGGAGCGACTGCCTTTTGAAAGTGGTTCCCCTTGTTTACGCATATATTTTTTTGGCAGAATTCAATTTTGCATAATCAGTATAGGCATAATAGTGTTTACGCCGAAACTAATCTCGCATAACGATTTTTCGTCGAATTCTATTATGCATAATCTATTTACGCCGAATACTATTCACGCATAATTTTCGAATTCCGAATATTATTTAGGCAGAAAATTACTTTCGCCGAAATTTGTTACGCCGAAAAGTACTTACGCATACCTTTATTTTCGCCGATTTAATGAAATGAGTATCCTGTATCACATCGATGATTGTCTAAATAGGGAGAGGGGGGATTTTTACTAAATGATAATTTCGTTTACTTATATAAAAAATAACCTAACCTAACCTATGCGAGTCGACTTTGCTCCAAACTTTGGTGTTACCGCACACCGTGAACTGCCGAACTCTATCTAATAAGGATAAGTATGTTGAACAAATTATATCATACAGAAGTTTATACTTAGCTAAAATCGTTTATGACATACATTTTGGGACTTCCACTTTTTGGACTAGCAATTTTATATGAACTTTGGCGCTCCCTACATTAATTGTTGTTTCGGACAATATGTCGGCCTATCAAAATTCTGCTAAATTACTAGTATGCCAAACAATATTATGCATAATAAAATTCTGCCAAGTCAACATTATGCCAACACAATTTTCGGGTAAACACCCATTCGGCCAATTAAGAATTATGCCTAATAAAAATTCAGCAAAGTCAAGATTCGGCGTAAATAAATTATGCGAAGCCTGTTATGCGTAAACAGTTTCGGACAAAAAGAATTATGCCAAATAGATGGTACCCTTTGAAAGTTGCGAGTCCGGTGGAGTCGAGCGGCACAAGACGAGGCCACAAGAAGTCGCAAGCGGCAGCTATCCCATTCATAAACATGATGTCTTCTAAGATTTGTGACATTCCCGCTAACCACAGCCTCCGAATGGGTCGAGAACGTTCCATTAAGATGTAACTAATGTTGGTTGAAGCGGTGCCAAGGACGCTGGTTTCGCTAATAGGCGGAAAGATCATGTGTCATAGAATATGGGTTGTTTAATCGTATTAAAATAGTTTTCAAATTCCCTTCTCTAGCATCTAGTAGATTTTTTTAATTATAAACTGTTTAACAGATAAAATAAATGTACCTAATATATACCTACAGGTATGTCCACGAGAGTTGAAGTCACGCAAACAAAAACATGTCTTGTAAGAACAACAACATATACCTTACTACTACTACTACAGCCTATTTGCGTCCCACTGCTGGGCACAGGCCTCCTCTCATCACGACAATCAACATATACCTAACCAACCTGAATTTACTAGCTTTTGCCCGCGACTTCGCCCGCGTGGAATTTAGTTATCGCGCTCCCGCGGGAACCATGTTTTTTTTTCGGGATAAAAAGTAGCCTATGTCCTTTCCCGGGACCCCAACTATTTCCAAGCCAAATTTCATCTCAATCGGTCCAGCGGTTGAAGCGTGAAGAGGTAACGGACGGACAGACAGAGTTACGTTCGCATTTATAATATGGATAATATGGTTTCATCATTTGTGGCCATTTAGTAATTACTTATAATATATAAAAGTAACGTGAGTTTTCCTGATGATGAAATAGCCAACAAGTCACAGTCGCGAAGTCACGACAAAAATCTACATTTTATTATTAAGATAGGATAGTTTAATTTTACCCTTACATAAGAGTATAGGTCACATAACTGTGTGTGTTATTGAATAGTTTTCCACGTCAGTGGATGGAAATGGAGTCAGCCGGGCGAGGAGCGCTGGATTGCTTGCATTTTTCAGTTCCGAGCGCTCGGGTGAGGGGCCGCATTATGATAATACTAGGAGCTGATGCGGTTGTACCCAGGAAAGTTTCAATATAAAGTTCAAAATCCCATCAAAGTCATGAAACAAATAGTAAGGAGTTATTGAGTGAAATTATACGACATGAAAAAAACATAGACACAAACAATATTGAGAAGATTTGTTATTTTGATCTGAGTGACATTTTCAAAGCTTCGAAATCTTTGCGAAAGCGGAAAAACACCTAGGTGATGGCATTTGGTTCCACCTGGATACACGGCTTCACTGCGTTCTGACTTTAGAGTTCGGGGTCGACCGTTTGTGAACTTAGACGATATTCAAATTGACAAAAAAAAAAACAAATTATAACAGACACTTGAAAAATCGGTAAAAACCGCAAAGAATACATTTATCAGAGTAAGAATTAGTCAGAGTAACTTTTCAATGACTCAATAATGGATTGTTAACTTTGATTAAGTTTTAATACGAAGAATTATGAAAATGAAGAACTTCGCCTACTTAGTTTGATGAATAGGTTAGTGCATTTCAAAGCCAGACGTGCATTTACGATATTTGAAAGCTCGTAATTTCAGGAAACGGTGAATACGATATGGTTCTATCAGCTTTCATCCGATCATATATACTACTTCCAATAATGTATTATAAGTAGGTATTGAGAGTTCATTTTAGTTTTGATTTAGAATATTAACACAACTTAAGAGGAGATGGGCGGGACACTTATGGCAAGCCGGAACAACACCTAACTGGTAGAGAATGTCTTATGGCATTACGTTCACCTTTTGTATTAGTTAATTTTTTACTAATATGCAATTAAGTTTAAATAAATAAATGACGTGGTGGCCTAGTAGAAGCCGTGGTGGCCTAGTGGTTCGACCTACCGCCTCTCATGCAGAGGGTCGGGGGTTCGATTCCGGCTCGCACCTCTAAGTTTGCTTATGTGCGAAATTCTATTTGAATTTACCACTGAGCTTTTCGGTTAAGGAAAACATCGTGAGGAAACCTGCACGCATCTGAGAAGTAATTCTAGGATGTGTGTGAAGTCCCCAATCCGCACTGGGCCCGGGGACTATAGCCCAAACCCTCTCGTGATGAGGAGGCCTGTGCCCAGCAGTGGGACGCAAATAGGCTGTAGTAGTAGTAGTAGTAAATAAATGACAGGTAGTCGCAGGTAGTCACGGAATGGTGGCCAAGGTTGGCTCGACGATCAGCAGGCAGAACATCAGGTCGCTAGTCGGTGGATGAGGCTGGCTCAGGACAGGGTAAGACAGGCAGTTGACCAACTGATAAATACGGCCAAAAAGTGAACCGTCTGACGTAGTGTTTCGACGTCAACTTAAGAACCTTTTGTTGGAACATCCGTTATATTCTGTTAAAGAATACATGGACTTAGATTTATAAATTTGTAATATATAATTTGACATACCAATTGTACCATTAATCCTATTACTTCCAATGTTAACACATTATTTCTTATTTTGGTATATGAAAAGACGATCCTAACGGTGAAACATTTTATTCCTGATTTTCATTTTATTTTTATTTTGTATTCTTTCTGACGATCTCAATGTGAAATTCTTTTATTTTGACATGTAAAATATGCTGTAATTTGATATTGAGAAATAAATGTCTATGTCTATGTCAATATGAAATTATATTTTTTCCGTTTTTTGCCATTTGGCTACGGATCCCTAAAAACCACGTCATTATGATTTTTGTTGGAAATACACCCGCTTATGTACTTGTCTATAATACTCTGTATGGAGCAGACATGGTAAGTATATAGACGTTTCCACTACATTACTTTTTTAGTCAGATATTTCTATCCGCCGTGAGTTCCTCCTTCGAACCCCAGCCAGGCTGTCGTGGAGACTCCAGTATTTTCGCTAATAGAGTGCCCACACCTGCGTCCCCTGCACTCAATAGAAAGACCTTACCATAATGCTCATATATTTGTGCAAGGATGTGTACCCATTTTCGTCCTTTAGCTTTGAAATCTATGTATAGTAAGTATGGCGCGACACAACTTAGAAGGCGCGCGGATTAAGCAATAACAGACTCTGCGTCAACGGCTTAAGTGCTTCGCCGCGCGCCTTCTAAGTTGTATTCTGCTATACATATATATTAATAAAAAAACATTTGCTCCTCAATTATATCATGAAGATAATAAATTAATAGTTTAAAAAACTAAAACAACGCTTTGACTTTTACGTGTCCACCTCCAAGCAACATCATCAGATCAGCTCGGCGGTACCATATTATTGCATTGTCATCCAAGTTACATATACGTGCCAAGTTTCATCATGATACGATAATTAGAAGTGGGTTAAATTTAGCTTGCAAGATTCCTTACATAGTGTTGTTAGTTAGTTTACATCACCCTTGGCTGTAAAGTGGGATTTTCTGCCCGCTACGCGGAGAGAAAATCTCACTTCTTGACCAAGGCAAGATGTAAAACTTTTGACAAACCACGGGCGGTAATTCGTAAAGCCCCAGATCGCATATTTATGGCCCTCACCTTTGGTTCGAGCCTCAGAAACCTGCGATCTGGGACATTTACGAATTGACCACCCTAGGTCTGTAATGTACTATTACACGACGACCTAATAAAAGCGTTGTAGGAATGAATTCTCTGTACGTGTAATAAATAGATTACTTGAATGAACTCTGAAATGGCTTCTCCTAACTACGTTTCCTCGCTGCAAGCAGCATACTTAAAAAGCCTTCAATAATAAAGTAAAGGATTCAAATAAGCGTCGAATATTTACACAAAGTATGAAAGCTAATAAGACCGCAGAAGAACTAAGAATTGAAATTCTCTAAGTTGATAAAACCGAGCACTTGGTTGAACCAAAAGATTTAAAAAAGCAAGTTGCTGCCAAGTCCCTGGCGGTTGGAATTTTAAAATAACGAAATGCGGAATTCGAGCACGTCGCTAAGAGATGGCGGCCGTGTCGCTGACACCACGCGAGAGCGCAGGGATGGCACTTGTCGATCTTTGGAACATGACGCCCGCTGCAGGCGCCTGGAGCGAGAATTTGACAATTTAAGGAAGCCTTTTAACATTTAAATAAAATCAATTTGTATAGTCGGTTACTTAGAACGGCAGTTTTATATTTATCTCTATCAGCGTTTTAGATATTGCGCATTTTTTAAATGTATTGGATGCTGATCTATTACTAATTGAAACAAATTATAAGATGTAGGTATTCATTCGTATTTGTATTGAAATTTGAAATCTGTGTCATTTCGCTAAAATCAGACTAGACTAGGTTAGTTAAATCGATGAACCTAACAACAGCTTGCTTTACGAAAAATTTAATAACATTTTGTATGTTGTAATGTGTTGTAACACATTACTTGACTACATAGTAAAAAACAAAGTCGCTTTCTCTGTCCCTATATCCCTATGTATGCTTAAATCTTTAAAACTACGCAACGGATTTAGATGCAGTTTTTTTAATAGATAGAGTGTTTCAAAAGGAAGGTTTTCGTATATAATTTGTTATAGTTTAACGCTCAATTCCCGCGGGAACGCTATAACCGAATTCCACGCAGACGAAGTCGCGGGCAGAAGCTAGTTAGAAATAAACGTTCAAAAACAGCCCGAAATAATGTGGCACATCTTTATCCAAAATAATGATGTTTCCCTAACCTCTCGAAACGGATGGTAGTCGCGCAACCCTACGGCAGTGTCGCGAGAGTCTAGTCTCACGAGTCTCGGAGACCGCTCTAGACTAGAGTAACGAACGCCGTAACAAGATTCTGGAGGGTTATATTATGGAAATATTTTCGGTTCGTGATATATGTTATGTTTCTCAGAGCCGCTTTAATGAGGTCTGCTATTTATATCTCGATGCTTACTGTTCTGTGCCAAAAAAGCTTCTAGCTCATTTAATTTGGGAAAATATTCATGATTGTTACAATCATGGTATCTCACTCAAAGAACACTTTTTTCATTTAAAAACTACGAAAATAACGATGTTATAGAAACAAAAGTTAAATACAATATTCAAGTCAAATTATGATGACCCGATGACCAAAAATGTCATCCATATATATTTTCACTTGCAAAATATTTGATGTAGATAACTTTATGATTTCTATAAATTTTTGTGTGTGTTAGGAACAATCAAACAAATTCAAGACGCAAGCGCGAAGTTTAGTCCCAAAAGGTTACAGTTACAGCATTATGTACTATCCTATTTGTATCCAAGACACTTTCATTAACGTTGTTCAATAACAATTAGTTATTCAATTAGGTACCAAGTTATATCAACATCGGTTCAGTTTAGCCGTGAAAGCATAGAATTACAAAGTTACTTTCGCATTTATAATTATTAAGTGAGGATATTAAAAATAATAATGAATCACATTTTATTCATGTAGGTACTAAAGTCTAATAAGTTCAACTCATACGTGGCCGAAGCTTACCGAACTTTATCTGAAATGAAAAAGAATATTCGTCTTGCTCGTTCTTGCGGCGACTGGACAACATTCAACTAACGGACGAATAAGTTCGCATAATTTGAATGTCTGTCCAGCTTAACCTCTAAAACTTTACAATATAAAGTTAGAAACAACGTTTGCGAAGGCTAAATGTGCCAAATGCATCGTTACACAGTTGCCGCCCTGAATTACGTTCATTTTGCAGCAACTGAGTTCGCAATGTTGTCGAGCGTGACGCCATTTTGTTTTCTATTAAATAAACAGAATTGGTTTAGTTTCGGGGTAGATATATCTATCTACCCAGTACTAGTACTATCTAAGTAACTACTTAGATTTACTGAAATCATCTTAAATAATTACTTTTCCTGTATTATACAGGTATTGTTTACTATGAAAGTATTATAATAGTACAAAATTAATCTGTTGAGTCAAAAAATTTAATCCAGTTTTAGAAGATTGAGTATAGACCAATAGTTTTAATTGCTGTAAAGAGATATAGTTCTTTCTTTTTTGTTGTACCTCTTTCGGTTTTTTATTTTTATTTTCATCAATTTGTTACATTTGTTTAACTTCAAAAATAGCAGCTCCCGTGAAAAAAAGATTGTTTCACGTGGTAAGGAATCGGAACCGCTTACCCGTATCGAGGTTTTAAAGCAGCTTTTTTAAGACGCTGATTTTTTAAATCATGTTACTTTGGTTATGCTTATCAACGGCTAAATACTTAAATGACTAAACCCAACGATTGAATTAATTCGAGTTAACTCATAGCCTAATCATTCGAATATAAACTCACAGAGCGCAAACTAAATTGATCTTAGCCGTCATAGTTCTTAGATTGATTATGATTAAAAACGGCACAGTCGCTCCATTTGAATTAATTCGAATTAACTCAAAACCCCTTTCCGTGTTTTGAACTGTAGCAAATAAAACCCCTTTCAAAACCCGATCGAAACCCTAACCTAACCCTAACCTAGCCTGGTTTAAGCTTAACTCAGACTAAAGTCTTAATCCATGTACAGGTTAACTCCATTAGATGTTAACCCAAACAAACAGTTAACACTCGAACGGTGTAACCCCTTCGAACGGCTTAAGTCTAAGAACGGGTCTTCCGGTTCCTGCTACACACTGACTAGCTTCAAATTGTAAACACCCTTCTGTACCATTGCGGCTCTCATTTAGCAAGTACGTAGGTAATTTCATATCACTCCAACCAACGGAACAAGTGAGATGGGATTTTAATAGTTCATGCACTAACTCGAGCACTGCACCAACTTCACTGCAAAACTAGATTTAGTTTTCGACATGACGTAAACTAGACATTTAAGCCGTGGTACAAATACAAATGTCTTTGTAAAGCCCTTGTGTTGTAATAGTACATTACAGACCTAGGGTGGTGAATTCGTAAATGTCCCAGATCGCAGGTTTCTGTATAAATATGCGATCTGGGGCTTTACAAATTACCGCCCGTGGTTTGTCAAAAGTTTTACGTCTTGCCTTGGCCAGGAAGTGAGATCCCACTTTACGGCCAAGGGTGATGTAAAAGGCGGTTATTACGCTAGGCTAGTGTATTGTGGTTTACCACCTTGATCTCTATATTGTCGTAGTTTTTTTTTAATTGTTATAGACGAACAAACAGGCAGACCGCCCACCTGATAGAATGTGGTTACCGCCGCCTACAGACAGCAAAACCATAGGTCTTACCATTGCGATGCCAGTCTCGAAAATCTTTAGTAACTGAAACTACTGATGTAATTTCAGCTGAGAGTTAATTCAAGATGCCTATGATACGCGCTAAAACTTTTCTGAGATCCGACGCGTGAGTGCAATATCTCAAACTAGCTTTTCCCCGCAACTTCGTATGCGCGCAAATATTAAAATGAAAAATCCCGTTTTTTCCGTTCCCGTGGGAATTTCGGGAAATCCTCTCTTAGTGCTCCCCTACGTTCCCAAAGGAACCTGCATGCCAAATTTCAGCTCTCTACGACCAGTAGATTCGGCTCTGCGTTGATCGATCAGTCAGTCAGTCAGTTTCTTGTTTTATATGTATATAGATATATAGATAAATGGGCATGAATATCCTACTGATGACGAGAGGTACGGTGGCAGAAGGAAACAGCAGGCTAATCTAAACAGTTCCTCGGAACACTCATCGTTACACAGACGGTAGAAGACGCAGAGAGATGCAACGCCCCTAATTTAGGTATATTTATTTACCCTACATAAGACCGTATGTATCCACAGAACTTTACAGAATTACGGTTTTTAAAATATACCACATTCTTCGGCGACTTTACTTAAAAGCCAATGTCTCTAAAAATACTCGAACCTCTTACTAAGCCAGTCCATTGTGGGACCGTCAAACTTGGTGTCTCAGCTCATGACACATCAACTCGGCACATTGTGCTTACGTCACTGATCATGATTGATGACCTCATGCCTTTTACTACCAAATTCAATTAAGGGTTTAGGCATCAGCGTGACACGATTGTCATCGAGCACGACTTGGGAGTCGATCAATTATGGGAAACTGAAAGTGCTTAGGAGGCTTTATGAACTTCAATTAAGTAAAAGCCTAATTAGACTCTAATACTACCTAAGCGTATTAAATTTGAGGCTGGCTGACATAAGATAATGTTGTACTTTACGATGCACCACGTTATATAAAAATAAAGAACAGAACATCTATAGAAAACTATGAAAACCTGTAAAAGAACGAAGTCGTATACACAAAATTGTTACATAAAGATTGGTTTTGTTGTGTCCATTAAAAAAAAAAACTTTTTTACTTAAATTAAATGCTCTCCAAGGAGTAATTTTACAAAAATCCATACTAGTCCATATGCATATTAATATTATAAATGCGAAAATAACTCTGTCCGTCTGTCTGGCTGTCTGACTGTCTGTCTGTTACCTCTTCACGCTTCAACCGCTGGACCAATTTGGATGAAATTTGGTATGGAGGTAGTTGTTGTCCCGAGATAGGACATAGGCTACTTTTTATCCCGGAAAAAGGCATAGTTCCCGCGGGAAGACGATAACCGAATTCCACGCGGGCGAAGTCGCGGGCGAAGCTCTTTCATAAATTACATTAACCGTTGTAATATACATACACTCAACCGCAATGAAAACCGATTACTTTGTATAGGATTTTCCATACATAGTGTAGTGTATAATAAATACTCACTTGTAAAGAGTTGTTCTTAGACTGTGAATTGTCTATTAGTTAGCCTTTTTGCATTGAATGGATCAGCGTAGTCAACTCCTTAAATCGATTTATGTTGACGATTACTCTAAACTTTCAGAGTAAATGTAGATACTAATGATTAGTATAGACTTAAATACCTTATCTTATCTTAAGAACCTGTGACAATGTGTCGGGGGGCAGAGAGTAGAGAAAGGAGAAAGATAGGTACTCACGGTTCGGCAGTCTGGACACTGGACTGGACGGTCCTGAATTTCACCATAATTTGCATCGACTAAAAATCGGCAGCCACTTGATGATATAAACGTGTCACATTATTCATATGAGGTCATAGACGTAAATAATATAGACCCGGTCTAACGTACACGTAATATGTCCCCACTTCCTCGGTGTCCAATCCAAAGTTGTGTCACCAAGCGTGCGTGACAATAAGCGTTTTTAAAAAACTTTTTTTCGAAACTGATTCTCAGTATCTAAAAACTCGTCTCGTTGTTGGAAAAATGTGACCCAGCTTTAGTGTCACGATACAAGTTTAACTTTGGATTGGACACCAAGGATGTAGGGAAACATGACATGTATCTACGTTAGGCCAGGTCCATACGAAGTATTATTTATGTCTATGTATGAGGTCCTTTGGGAATAGTTCGTTGACTTCAGGTTTTATTTGGAACAGCGCGCGCGTGTTGTATGTGTCGATCGTCGGAGAACATACGCTCGACCCTTATGTGTATACACATGAACCAACATAATATCGCAGGTATTTCCAGATAGTTCCACAAATGCTATGTAATCCTATTATGCAAAATTAATTATGTTCCGGATATGGTTCGGGGAGCATTTGGAGCTGACGCAATGGACTATTCGGCCCGTCTGGTCATTTGACGGAAGTATGAGGGCATCACGCTTTCTACAGATTACGAACTGACGAGATCATTGTAATCCCTACTGATCTCACGAAAGACTGCCTACGGGCATATGATTCACAATCAGCCGAAAAAAATGGCCCGTCAAAACGGGTGCCCGAACAACTCGGGCACCCGTTTAGCGCTTAGTAAATTTGACACTTACTTCTTACAGTGTTAGGTTTACTTTTGTATAAAATATTTATCATGACACATATTATACAGAGGAGTTATCAGCATATTAGAACACATTTTCTAATGTCAGTTTGCCCCATATATTTTGAAATATTCTCTTAGGCACTGTTCGTCCAATGCCAATGGACTTAAGGTGCTATGCCAGATTCGAAAAAAAAAAGATATTCGAGAATAAGTGAATACTTAATCAACAACTCCCTCTCTCTCTCTCATCATGAGAGGGAGAAACTTCAACAATAAACACCGATTTGAATATAAACCCTTGTTGAAAAGAACACTTGGCTGACAACTTGAAAATTGTAGTGAGAAATCCAATTAAAACAATCTAAAGTCCCATACAGGCGCCCATTAATCTTCTAGAACAACTTGTTCCATTAAATTCCTCAAAATGCTTAACGCACCATAAATAATACAGACGAAACATAACAATAGTGACGCAAGCAATTAGCAAGCTTAAACCGACGTGCTACAGTTCAGAACAACCCGCAGCGTATTTGCCATAACTTGATAGAGCTACCAACAGCGTTCCTCCAATGAAATTTCAGACTGAAGACTTGAAAATAAAGTTGAGATCTGCCTAACCAGCCGCATGCAGGACATTATAATAACAATACCAAATAAGACATTTCTCATGCAATAAATTAAATTGTAACGGCTCACAAACGTTTGCAAAGACCTCTTGTCACTTGCCAAATAGCCTGGCGTGCTTGCTAACACAATGACACTATTGTCATAAACATAGGGCCGTTTATTATGAGCGTCGACGGCAAATGCATTGGCGCGAATTCTGTACCAGAATGAAATGTGGTGTGTTCCCCGTTCGTTAATTTGGCAATTCGCGCTTTGTCTTTATGATGCAAGTAATTATGCTTCGCGTTTCTGTCGGTATTTCGGAATATGAGATGCAGCGCTTTATTAATATCGTGCTTTGCAGTGGGACGTGCGAACTCATTTCGCACGAATGCTTGTGAAATAAAAGGAGATTTTTGAGGTTATCACTATTAGAGTTGGTTCACAAATTAATATATTAATTTACCTAACCAACTACTACTACTACTACTACAACAGCCTATTTACGGCCCACTGCTGGGCACAGGCCTCCTCTCATCACGAGAGGGTTTGGGCTATAGTCCCCACGCGGGCCCAGTGCGGATTGGGGACTTCACACACATCTTTGAATTACTTCGCAGGTGCGTGCAGCCTACCTAACCAAACCTCATCATAATTAAATGATTTTACTTGGAATACAAATGCATTATACATTATTAAATATACCTTATTTGATATTTTAGCGTGGAGTAGTATATGAATACACCGTGCTGTGTAGATGATATTGCATTTCACGCTACAATCCCCTTTCCGAGCCCCTTCTGAGCTGCACGCATGGCTGAAACTCATTGCATATATATACTTACTATATGTATAGTACGAATACATTGTATACTAGTTTCTGTCCGCGACTTCGTCCTCGTGGAATTTGGTAATAAAGTATCCGTAGGAACTATGATGCGTTTTTCCGGGATAAAAAGCAGCCTATAACGTTGGCCAGTGTTATAAATTACCCCCATACCAAATTTTCGAGTTAAATCCAGACATACATACATACTATACATATAGCCCAAGTCCCAAGTAGTAGTAGATACATACATACACACATACAAAGATACATCTACAGCCTATTTGTGTCCCACTGCTGGGCACAGGCCTCCTCTCGTCACGAAAGGCTTTGGGCTATAGTCCCCACGCAAGCCCAGTGCGGGTTGGGGACTCCACACACATCTTTGAATTACTTCGCAGAAGTGTGCAGGTTTCCTCACGCTGTTACATACATACATACAGACAATTTTTTTTAAATCTTTGTTTTGTTTTCATTATCGTCTATATAGTCCCCTCGCTTTGATCAAGTTGTTTATGTATCAAGTTACAGGCGCGACTTTTTCTACAGGCTTATCATTAGTACTTATAGATATAGAATAGATGCATGAAGTTGTGTCTGAAACTTCACATAACGTAAGGCATAAAATGTATCTCAAACAAATTAATAAAATATTTGTCAAACCCGTCCATGTTTTTTTTGATCAGCATAACATCAGACTATCGGAAACCTATTCCTAAAATATGTATTTTTTTATATCAATGGTATGGGCAAACGAGCGCTCAGCCCATCTGATGGTAAGTGGTCACTGCGGCCCATGGACACTAAAATCATATGATCCCCCTTAAGAAACCATAAGATCTCGAATGCGTTGCCTACCCTGAGGCCTAAGATGGAATGCCTCTGTGCCAGAAATTTCACCGGCTGCCTTAACCCTCTACCGGAACACAACGGTGCGAGCACTGCTATTTGGCGGCAGGTTAGCGGGGAAAGACGGTGGTACCACCCCGGACGGACCCAGCACCAGGCCCTACCACTAACAAAAAATGTATTACTTAGAGCGCCGTCGTGAAGCGTAAATCTCATTCCTTTTAAAATCATCATCATCATTTCAGCCGAAAAACGTGTACTGCTAGACATAGGCCTCATTTTGAAAATGGTTTAACCAAAATCCACAATTATTCTACACACTAGACAAGAGATATAATTACACTTATCCATCTCAATATGACCAACGAAATAGGGTGAAAAAGTCTTTGACATCGATTGTACATTCAGAATTTTCACGTTTAAATATTTATTTAGTTTATAATATAGAAAAAACGTACTTAACACGTACACTCGACGCCAAAGAGATGTTTACACTTTTACACTTTTGGATCTTAATACAACGGAATAGGATGAAAACGTGTAAACTTCTCTTTGACGTCGATCGTACAAGAGAAAACATAGTGATTTGTTCCATAACAAAACCAAGTACACAAAAATGGTAACAATGAGCAATAAAGCAAATTAATTAAGATAAAGAAAACACAATACAAAATAGCGACAAAGGTTTCTGAGGCTTGCGTGGTATTTCCAATAAACAGGAACGACTTCTAAAAAGACACGAGATTGTTCCGCGACGCTAGAAACTCTGGTGTCGCAACTGTCCAATAAAAGACTTTAACTGCCTACCATATTACTATATCTTCTCCTTATAATGAAAAACTGGCCGAGATTCCCTCTAAATGGAAGAGAGTAAAATCACAGCAGTTTTAGAAAATATCGTATAATTGGGACTTCAATTTACCGAGATTCCGGACATTTTTCCGGAGTCAAAAAATCATTTTAGACGTAGAGTTAAATCATAATCCTTCTCTTGATTTTACCGTAGTGGGGTAAAAACTAGCCGGGATAGACACTCGGGAGTTTTAGTCGTAGCTTTCTATTGTGCTAGACTATCGGTCTTGCCACCTGCATGACATCTGAAACTGAAATAACTGAGAAACTCAACTATTTTTGAAATCCACTCTGTTTTTTTTTTTGTTTCCTTTTCAATATTACGGTTTAGTTTTGTTTTCAGAATGTATGCCACTTGGATAATAATAACGAAACGATGGACACCTCTGGTCAAAATCAGGTCCGTAATTAAGCGCTAGGATGGATCACACATATACATAGAGTGAAAAAAAGTTTTTAAAGTCACCGCGTTCGTGAAATCTGCCTTTGACAAAAACTCATCATGGCGATGGACGAAAAAGGATTAGCGGGAGTAGTTACTTGTAGCCTATGATTGGTCAATGTAATATCCACTCCACTTCCATAGAGACGCGTGTGAACGGAAAATCTTCCTTATAGAGATTCTACGACAGTATTGTGTGCTTAAAAAGGTAAGCTAAGCTATATGAACGGAGGCTTACACCGTGGAATGGCAAATAAAGCTGTTTATCGTGCGAGCTAACGACCCGCGCACAACAAGCGCGGGTGTGCCGCCTTAATGAGCGGTGTGGGAGGGCAGACGCGCGGGGAAAACGCTTTTAGTAAAGAATAATAATAAAGAATAAGAATAAAAACATTTATTTGCAACATCACACATTATATGTACATATCTACTTACATAAAAAGAGGAATCAAAGAGAACAAGTGATAGTTTCGAAACGATTCTTTTAGAGATTCCTTTTACTAATAATATACAGTAAGTATATAGCGGATGGACTCGTCTATCTGGCGAAACTGTCCTTATAACCAGAACAGATTTGAAACCTTTGCAAATATGGCTATTTTGTTTTATTAAGTACTAGCTTTGCCTGTACTGTCATTATTATCATTTTCTTTATTTATTTACAGTCTTAAGTAATGTTTTTATTATACAGTTATAAAAAGTAAAAGGTGCAATCAAAAATCCATCACGCATGACAAAAAGTTATCGTCATTTTAATAGATTTGTTCCACGCGGACGGAGTCGCGGGGTACATCTAGTATATATTAATAATCGTTAAGAAATAGGGGCCTATTATTACTCTGGCTGGAGATATGTTTTCGTCTAGTCTATTACTCATCAACGAGTCGCTTCAAAACCGCCCGCCTGCTTTTCCTTCACACGTCATTGCGACGAGCCAACAGCGCGTAAAACACGCGCGATATCGCGACTAGAAATATGGAGCAGCGAAGTGCCCTTTATTGAGGAGATCTTGCGAATCGGAACGCGCGCAGCGGGAACAGACCGTTTTGTCCGCCTGATGATATTAACTGATACAAAATATTTGTATCATTGACATATAATATGGACGAACAAGTGCCTAACAGAATATGTTAAAATATATGGAGCAAACTGACATTACAAAATACGTTCCAATATGTGTCAAGTTAATATTTTATACAAAAGTAAACCTAACACTATAAGACTGCTACTGCTACAGCCTATTTGCGTCCCACTGCTGGGCACAGGGCCTCCTCTCATCACTAGAGGGTTTGGGCTATAGTCCTATAAGACTAAAGTGTCAAATTTACTGAGCGCCAAACGGGTGCCCGAGTTGTTCGGGCGCCCGTTTTGACGGGCCATTTTTCTCCGGCTGATTGTGAATCCTTACTTATAATAGATCAATGATTTGTATAGATCATAAACATCCTATTTATGTTTCAAGTTTGAAATTCATGAAAGATACCAAGATCTTGATTGTTCTGAATCGATCTAGCTGGGTATCTATCTGAAGAAACTTAGTTTTAGCTATTTTCACCGAAGCAAAGCTCACTCGCCCAGGTTCTAAATTTAATGTGTGCATCGGAAGCCATTTCATTATACCTTTGTCAAAAGGGAAAACCCATCCAAAATCCTTTCTTAAGAATGTAATTATCTAGCCTCTGACGGCCCAGTCGTCCATAAATCTCAATTAGCAGCGCATTACTCACCATTACATTAGGTATCGGGGATCGAAGCGCGACAGGGGCACAAAAAGGATCTCTTTTACTGCTAGTGGGATAATGACTTTGTTTACTCATAGTGAACTTTTTATTTCGAAGTCAAAGTTAACAAATATTATGATGTGACTACAGGTTTTTTTTACAGAAATTTACCACTGCGCTTTTCGGTGAAGGAAAACATCGCGAGAAAGCCTGCACTGATCTGCGAAGTAATTCAAAGATGTGTGTGAAGTCCCCAATCCGCACTAGGTCCGCGTGGGGACTATAGTCCAACCCTCTCATGATGAGTGGAGGCCTGTGCCCAGCAGTGGATCGTAAATAGGCTGAAGTAGTAGTAGTAGTAGTAGTAGATTAAAGGAAGGTAAGAAGGCGCGATGGCCTTGTTTTGATAAGTCACACATTCTACTTGAGAGGCGGTAACGGCTTACTTACCGCCTCTCAACCGTCGAGTCTCTACCATCGGGGTTGCAAACCCGGCTCGTGGGGACTATAGCCTAGCAATTTCATAATGACAGCCCTGTGCCCCACTGGGACGTAAATAAGTAGGCTATTGTGGCAGTGAACTGACAAACAGACAGACAGCGGTACCACGGACATAAATCACCCGCAACTCGCGGCGTTATCGGCCGCGACTCGATCGCATCAATCTCCGACGGTGATGTATTACGGGATTACGGGAAGATTGGTGCTAAACGCTCTTTTCATGTTTCCCCGAATATTACAGGCTTATAGGCAATTCTTTATTGTATCAGTGCATGCATTTATCACGATCAGCGACGGTGCGATCTTTTCAGATCGCTGTCATCGATGTTATTTCGCGCGACGACGTAACTTCATAATACAGGCAATATTATGATATTTATTGGTAAAAGAAATTGATAGAATCAGGTGTTACTTTGCGGAAATCCATAACGAGATGACAACAAATTACTTTTACATCACCCTTGGCCGTAAAGTGGGATTTTCTGCCCGCTACACGGAGAGTCTCACTTCTTGGCCAAGGCAAGACGTAAAACTTTTGACAAACCACGGGCGGTAATTCGTAAAGCCCCAGATCGCATATTTATGGCCCTCACCTTCGGTTCGGGCCACAGAAACCTGCGATCTGGGACATTTACGAATTCACCACCCTAGGTCTGTAATGTACTATTCCGCTGCCGGCAAGTGGAAACGTAAAGTAATTCGTTGTCATCTATTAATTGAAGCACAAGAAAAATATTTGACACTAGGTAGCTGCACGCCTCGGTTTCTTGTAAATACCTAAAACCGTCGCGCATGCGGACCACCTGACATACTTAAGAGGGAAGAATAATGATTATATTATACTCTAATACTCGGCCGATACGGTACTCGTCCATACAAAAAATACAAAATGAGAAATCGTTTTCCCGCTTCTAAATATTTTCCAATCTCCGTGATTTTTTGGTATGTTTTTGACACAATGAAATACTAGGTTTATATGTTTTCTTTTTTTTTATTTGTAAGAACTTTGAATCCATTGCAAATTAAAAAAAACCGGCCAAGAAGCGAGTTAAACTCGCATGGAGAGGGTTCCGACTCTTGATTATTTTCAATGACGTCATTTTCAAACCGTTTCACAGGAAAAGCTCTTTTACATGATAGATTTCAAATACCATGGACTTAATAATTTTCCTGTAATTTATAGGTCAATAACTATGCTAAAAAAGGAAAACCTATAAAGTAATCATTTTTTCAATAACATACTAAAAAAATCATGGAGATTAGAAACCATTTAGAAGTCAAAAAACGTTTTCTCTTTTTGTATGGACGCGATATACTGTGCGTAAGAGGACTTAATTGCCTCTTGAAATTCTCAAACGTGGTATTGGAGATAGCTGGAGTACCATAAGAAAGTAAAAATGGGCCACGCCTTTTATTTAGAAGTTATGAATTTCAACGCAGACGAAGTCGCTGGCAATAACCAGTATATCTAATGCAATTGTAAATGAGTGAAATTCTAAGATAGCCTAATACTTTAAAATGTTTCCCGTTCGCATTTCTATCAGCTTAACTAGTCAACGTAAACAACCTTTTCAAGCTAGTTCTTAGATGCTTCTTTACTTCCCCTTATTACTCCCTCGGGCGGGAAACGTTCGGCCAGCCGATGGCGCGGATTACATTAGAAAAGGTAAATACTGCTGTACCGGCGACAGCGGGCCATGAAACCGGCTAAAGCTCGTTGATTACTTGAAAGCAAAATAGTTCGCCAATATAATATATGCACTTTTACACCTTACTCCGTTTTAATAAAGTCCAAAAGTGTAGACATATTAATGAACTAGACTCTACAATAATACGACGAAACGCTTCGAGAAAAGGTACCCCGCTCTTCCGTTGATTTGTCTTGCCAGGGGCGTTACCATCATGCCCCCTGATTGGAGAAGGAATATCAATTTAAAAAATTAATGTCACAGTAAAAAAAAATAGCATTAAATCTTCATGCTCCAATGCATAAATTTAGTTTCTGTTACTCATAACAAATACCCAACAGAAGAAATATTCTACTGCTTCTGTCCGCGACTTCGTTTCGCCCGTGCGGAATTTGGTTATTACGTTTCTGCCGGAACTAAGCGTTTTTCCGGGATGAAAGAAGTCAAAGTCCTTTTTCTCTATCAACTATCTCCATACCAAGTTTCATCTCAATCGGTCCAGTAGTATGAGCGTGTAATGGTAATCTTCTATCTATCTATCTATTTTTCTGTCTGTCTTTCTATCTGTTTGTTAGAGTAAATCTCCGAAACTGCTGAACCGATTTGAATGCAGTTTTCAAAGGTGGATAGAGTATCATTTGGTGCTACATATCTGCTATGTTTGATTTAAATCGGGTATCGGAAAGAAAAGTTATTGTCAATTTTATATTCCACGCAGACGAAATCGAGGGGGCACAACTAGTCTATAATATTTATTTATTTATTTAATTTATACAGGCAGCAATTCGCTGATGCGTCTAAATCATATTTTCACTGTTAGAGTTCATGTTAGTAAGAGAGTTTGTCTAGTCTGTTTTTGAACTGGTTAACACTTGTAGAGTTCACTGTGTCGGCAGGTAGTTTATTCCATACGTTAACAATCCGGTTTGAGATAAAGTTCTTAGCTATGTTGGTGTTGGATCTTGTAATAGCCAGTTTGTCAGTGTGCCCTCGTGTACACGTGTTGGTGTTGCGCTTGAACAGGTCTTATATAAGTACGAGTATGCATAATTATAGTTACCTACCGTACGTAAAGCAGGTCTTTGCTTCAATTGGTGCTTTTCTGTTTTACTTTGTGCTAAAATTGAGTCTCCCCTTAAAAAAGTTGAATAAGATTAGATTCATCGAACTAACCGAAGAACCACAGAAGAAAAAGGCGGCCGTGGATGATTCAAATCCAACAAAATTGATCATCGTTTTCAAAATGACTAAACCTCAAAAGATTCACAATGTCTATGCAACAACAGGAAGTTAGTTTAACTTGAGGCAAAATGCGCTGCTTCCATGGCCCGTCCTGTCCCCCGAGACTAATTCCCAACTACACGAGTCCCAAAAAAACCTGGAACAATCTGCAAAAGAACCCTTTTAACCTAATTAAGTGAAAACTTGACGTAATCAATTGCCGGGCGTGTCTGCGCGACCGCGCGGGTGCTTAGCCGACTTCGCCCCGACTTAGCGAATTTTGCCCCAACTTTGCTCGAGTTGCCCTGAGTTCCGGTGGGTACCGCGCCACAAGTGGACTTGAAGATGACATTGAGCTGCTCTCGGAGATCGAAATCAAATGTTGCTGGTTATCTCTCACTGAAAGTCTCGAGTTGAAACGGTTCGTCAGAAGACAGAGAGAGCGTGACGCTTATTCTTAAGAATAATAGGGTTTTCATGGCTTCTGTTTCTTATCTCAGAACTCCATTACGTAAAACTGGGCTGGAAAATGGTTGTTTATTTATTTTGGCAGAACTATGTATTAAAGTCTGATTTTGAAAATTAAGCTATCGAAATTACAATATATTGCTGCATAATAGGTAATGGATTGGGCATAATAAGAACTTAAAATTGGTAGTCGTGTACTCGATGACAAAGTGTCAGTGAATCCAAGAAAATGGAACGATAACCTGGTGAAAATTGGCTTGAGTAAAGCCTATGGCAGTAATGAACATCTTTGGGCTGATGATGTGATGATGCTGACGATTATATTTAACTTTCTTTCAAGGGCCGGTTCCTATATCCACGAAACGCCTCGTTTTGCCTACGGACGGTTAAAATTTGACAGATTCTCTATGGAACAAATGTCAAAAATCAACCGTCCGTAGGCAAAACGAGGCGTTTCGTGGATATAGGAACCGGGCCTAAGATGACCAGTAAATAGGTTATGAGTGAATCAAAGTTTTTACATCCTTTCCTTACAAACAGTGCGGTAGGATCTGGATCAGGTCCATCCGGAGGTGGTACCGCCGTCTTTCCCCGCTAACCTAAAGCCAAAATAGCAGTGCTCGAGGCAGCCGGTGAAATTACTGGCACAGAGGCATTCCATCTTAGGCCTCAGGGAGGGCAACGCATTCGAGATTCGAGGTTTCTTAATGAGAAATCATGAGATTTCGGTGTCCATGGGCCGGAGTGACTTAAAAAAAAAACATTTCACAAGTTGATCCCAACATATTAACACAACATGACGTACGTTGCTCGGAAGAGTTACTAACATAATTCAGATTGCCATAACCCGCGGATGCTTCTCAGGCATAAATATTATACTAACTCCGGGTAAAAGTTGATAACAACTTCCCGCCCTCATATTACGCACATAACTCTTGTACCTTTCATGTATATTACCGCAAGTTTTGGGATCGTCTTGAATAAAAATATGGTAAGGAGAGTTGATATTTTTCCCACTGCGACTGTTTCTGGTGGTATAGTTATGCGATCATCTGCCGATTGAAACTCCCCGATGAGGTACTGAGCCGCGGACTATACTTGACTAGACTATGCGAAGACTATAGATCTCCTCAGACCCATGGCAGCAAGCAAGTCTACTGTAGTAGTTGGAACTTGTAGCAGTGGGACGTAAAATACGCTGTTGTGTTGGTGATAGTAGCCTCGGACAAAAGTATTAAATAAGAAGGCCTTTGTACTCGTCCTTACGAAGTATCTGGTTATATATGCCAGTGTTTAAAGAAGATTTTAACGCACTGACAATTTCAGTGAAATATAAAGAATTACCTAACTGAATTCAAAAATGGCCGCATTTCCTGTTCGTCGCCGCGAAGCGATTTAAAACCCATTTCCTCGGGCCGGAGCCGATGGCCGCTTCGCATTCGGCGCCGCCCGATACAAAGACTTTCCAGAATATATTCTGGTGTTTTGTGCTTGTGTTGCTAATGGTTCTGCTGGGTCTTTAACTGATTTTGTACGTATAGATAAACGGACTAAAAAGCAAACGGCCCACCGGAGTGACAAGTGGTTATCGCCGCCTATCCATATCCAATTATTTATTTATTATTTATATATTTCCATATTATTAATATTATAAATGTGATGTGAAACTAACTCTGTCTGTCTGTCTGTTACCTCTTCACGCTTCGACCGCTGGACCGATTGAGATGAAATTTAGCATAGAGATAGTTGGGATCCCGGCAAAGGACGAAGGCTAAATTTTATCCCGGAAAAACGCATAGTTCCCGCTAGTACTTAGATATTTGTGAAAGCGAAGGCGTCACCAATGCGCCTCGGAGCTCGAAGGGAGGATAAAAGTCATGATACAATGAGGTTGCGCTTTCTGACATAGTTATTTAAAGCCGGAGGTTGTGACAGGCCCTACCCCCCCCCTCCCCCCCTCAAGTTAAAAAGGTAACTATTTTGTAAATGAGCCCACTCAACCAGAATACCAGTCGGAGTTGCGAGCCTTGGGGGAGGGCTATGTCCAGCAGTGGACGTCTATCAGCTGACATGATGATGATTATGATGGTCCAGATCAGTATATAGTGACCTACTGGAGGTGAAGGTTGTGGGTTCGAATATTGCTAAGAAGAAAAGTCATGCTGGCATTCCAACTGTAGAAGAGTCAAATAAATCTGTGGTTTGTATGCGGGTAGTTCATATGATTATCAAGTCATAAATGTACTATAAGCTTTGCTTATCTAAAGGCTAGATTCATTTTAATAAATTGTCCTAAAATAAGTATTAAAGTCGCATACATGTTAATACTCCAGTTTATCATAGATACAGAATCCTTGCACAGATTGCAACAGCGTCCTCAACTAACCCCGAGTTATTGCGGGAGATAATTGCAATTTAACTCATGTGGGGCTCTAAAAGCTTCCCAAATTGTTTGAGACGGGCGTGTTTAGAGGTAACGAAATTAAGCCACTCCCGGCCGACACTTAGGCCGAGATAATTTCATCATCTCGAATGAGGCGAGTTTTTGAGAAGCTCGGGAATCTTGCTCTTTTGTTTAGTGAAGCTTTTTGTGGGTGTCAGATAAAGTAGCGTAAAGACTAGTAACGAGCCATAATACTTCTCAAGCGGTTTTCTTAGACAGCGAAAAAGTGAATGTAATAGTTAAGTATGCGCGAAGGTTCAATTTTTTATCGATACTGGGTGGGTCAAAATCATTTGACGGTAATTGACCCACAGTATCGGCTGTCGATTCTAAGCATATTTTTACGTTTTTTATATTTTCTCGACATGGTAAAAAAACTACAAAATTTTGAATTGATATATTATTATGTCAACGATACACCGTCATAGTATTTTTTCTTTGACAGCTTATAACTTTGGTTAATACTGAGTGATAAAAAAAAATACACCATCGAATTCAGGAAAAGTGCGCGCATCTTGAGCTCAAATATCGTCAAATGGTTTTTAAACACACCCCGTATACTTTGGTTATAACAAATATAATATGTGTCGGCGGGGTTGAAATAAACGGAATATTTTGATATTCCGTTTCTGAAACACAAAAAGCATTTCAGGCTTTAAAAGAAACAGTATTTAGTTTAAAGTCCACTCATTAGTATCACCATTCTAAACTAAAAATTTTGCTCTATAAGTCTTTTTCCTCTCTTGTCTCCCGCTGAATAGATTCTCGTACAATAGGTTGACCAATCATGGCTTTTTACTGGGTATTGCGCCCCCGGACAGACTATACCTACAACCCAGAAGTCGTCAATAATAGAGTTATTGGTAGGTACTTTAAATTTACTGATGCAATCAGCTATATCTTTTGCCTCATTGTCGTTTCCCAAAAGCTCAGTCACTGGTCAGTTAGTCGTCAAAAAGAAATGAGTCTATTCATACAGATATACGGTACAGACGGCGATTTTGATTTGATGTGAGCCACATTGATACTTGCCTTCTTAATTTTGTATTTTTATGCATTTACTAAGTCAGGTCTGACATTAGCACACTATCTTGCATAAGGGACAGACCTAATAAGTATTCTTCTTCTTGCTTTCACTGGCTTGGTTTACCTCAAAATAACGTATTTTTTACTAGAATGAGTAAAAACGAAAAATGACGATGAAGTAAATCAATTTTGTTTCATAACGAAAACTTTTCTATTTCATATTATTATATTTTGAATTCATCAAGCAGTTGATAACAAAATTTATTCCGTTCCTTTAAGGAAAAGGAGTTTTATTAAGATGATTTCTCTTGAAACATCCAAATTGGCTTAAATTTTACGTCGAGAAAATTTACAATTTAGCTTAACACGTACTTGTTTGTACTTTAAGTGTTAATTTCCAACTTCAAGACTATGACAGCAAACATCTGAGACCCACAACGTATGGACTTCTCAGATTTTGCATTTGTACAGGTTGATCAATCCAAATGGCTCAGTGTGGAGAAGTCGGAAACTAATAAAATATAGTGAATTCTGTTCCTAGGAACCATGGTGTCGATTTTCGTTAAAAAACGTCATATTTTTTACTTTTATACATAACCGGGAATCGGACCTGGTATTTTTTAAAGGTTCAAAAGCTATGTTTATTCCTCGAATTGTTTCAGACTCAGACTGAGGATGACGCGTTTTTATTAAAACTGCCAGTCGTTTACTACCCACCCACGGTGTTCAAATGGAGGGCATTAATGTCGTATTTAACCCCTCGTGTATAACAGTTTAGAGCAGCTGTTTCTTGTGGTGTTATCCGAGGCATCGCATTTGCACAAAATGGTCGAACACGAACGAACTGTGCGAAAAAATATGTAAGAAAAAACTTTCAAAATGTATTTCTGACCATTACTTTAGCGGTTATTTTGATGTTGGAGTAATGATCAAAGCTGACATGGCAGCTCCGATTTCAAATTATTTAAGATAGTAGAAAGGCCATAAGATATAGGTAGGTATGTTAGCAAAAAGGTGATCATAATTATCTAAACATGATCTTATTGTCATGGTGACTAACAAGTGGCTGCGCAAACAAAGTGGTGTGTTTGATGTGGTCAAGAGAGTCGCCAAACTTAAGTGGCAATGGGCAGGACACGTGGCCTGTAAGTCTGATTCCTGGTGCAGAACTCTTTTGGAATGGAGACCTTGGGGATACAAAAGACCGCGGGGTAGACCTCAAATGAGATGGATAGATGACATCCAGAAGTTGGCTGGCAAGAGCTGGATACACGCAGCCCAGGATAGAACCAAGTTGAGGTGGTTGAAGGAGGCCTACACCAAAATGGTTGAGGAAGGCTGAAGATGATGATGATGATTATTTTATTGTCAAGACGTGAGGGTGCTTGTTTGGCAGATGACATCACAGACCACCAACATCAAAAAAATGCTGATAGCCCCATTTACATCCTATGTGTTTGAGGTACAAAAACAATCTAATTGCAAGATGTGTTTGAAGCGAGTATCACATAAAGGAGGGATTATCTAAAGCCCTCAGAGAGCAGAAAAATATAAGCTTTATAGACTGCGGAATGGGAGATAAAAGCTCTAAATCCAAGGGAAACAAAGCCGACCTTTTAATAAAGGAAATATGATTGTTTACTCTTGTTTTATGAATCCACACTAATACTTAATTATAAATGTGAACGTATGTGTTTTGTTAATATTTTAACTGAATTTTATATTGTCATAATGGATATATTTGGTGGTCTGGAGGGCTTATAGGCTACTTGATGGTGTGAACAGGGGATAGAAGTTTAAATAGTATGAAATTCAACGCATATAACTCTGGTGGTATTACGTAAATAAGTGAAACAACTGTCACCAACTATGTATCACACAGCGTGCTGAGTTGGCGTCGGAGCTTTTCTAAAAACGCGCAAATCTGCAGTTAACTCAATGTAGATGCAGAATGGCTTCTGGCAAGAGGCAGTTTGGCGCGGGAGCGCGTCGCGTCGTGACGATAATTGCGATTCTACGATTACCTATCTAGAAACAAAATAGGGATGCAGTGCCATTAAAACAGATTTCGAAATATCCAAAACGAGGAGGTTCTCAATTTGGGTGTATGTTTTTTTTCTATCTTTATTAGATCTCCAATCTCCGTCGATTGTGGATTGATTTCGAACATGAGAAAATCAGGTAACTCCCTTAAATTGGTATTAAGTATTTTGACGATTTCATCATTTTAATATGTAAATTAATTTTGGTAAGTATTTTTTCTTTAATCCATTCTTAATACAACAATGTTTGAAAATAGTAACCGAAATAAAAAAAATGTTTTATTAGAGCCGCTTTGAAGTCGGTTGTAAGATAATATTTCAAAGATACATTGTGTTAAATCCATTCTGCTTCATAGAAGTGTTTCGTTAAGGAAAGAAGGATTATTGAGGTAAAAAGGAAGGTTTGATAAAGCAACTTGTAGCATCAATGGATATGGAACCACTACTATATATACTCACCGAAACGTAAACTACCGACCGGGAAAATACATACATAGGTACTCCTATGAAGCCTTAACACAAAAAGACACAATATGGAGGTACAATATCCTTTTTTACAATAAAATACTTTAAGGATCCTAAAAGTAGTTGAGTAGAAAATGATGTTCCAGGTTTGAAACTGAAGATACCTATTCTATTCTTATTGTTACAAAAACTTGATGAATAAATAGATGACGCACATGATTGTACTGCGTAACAACGTTACCAAACATATTCACCGCAAATTGTTGTTTTAAGGTGAAAGATAAATCCATACCTGAAACAAAAATAAGTCATGATGAACTATTTAGTTACAAATCGCATAGAAATCACGTAACCAATGAAACAAAGGGAGCAACAACGACAACATATTTGTCGCGGTTTGAAACAGCGGGGAGTTTCGATGTAACTTCTGTGTGTTATGATCACATTGAACTGGATCTGGATTGAAGTTGGATTGAATGCAGACTGCCGGGTGCGGTATCTTATATTTTATATACACTCTTAATCTATATACGCGTGTCGGTAGCAAAATGGAAGTGCGAAAACTTTGTCATTTTATCAAGAGTCCCTAGTTATGTGTTGGCACAAGCGAAAGCGAGCACAGAAACACAGGATAAAGCTAAGAAAACAACTTTAGGCACGCTGACTAGCTGTCAAAAAAAACAAAAAGCTCTCGTTTGGAAATGAAAAAGTTTTGGCACGTTAAACAGGTATCGAGATGTTTACTTTTTGAGCACTTGTATTTAAAAAGATATTCCAATGCAAAAACAAATCAAGTCACAAATCAAAAAAACATTGGAACAAATTCCAAAACAAATTGCTTTAAAATTAAATACATTGAGAAGAAATATAGACGTTAATGGCGGCATTGAGAAATCAGACGGCACGACAGCGGGCTCGTCAAAAGAAATCGAGAATTCTATTTTTTATTTGAGTTTCTTTCAGTGTAGCTCTGAAGCGACTTTGTACTGGAATATAAAAAAATATGAATAGACTTAAAAACTGTGATTCTTTTAAATGATGCTGTGGTAAAATATTATAGCACCGCACTAAGGAATTGTTTTTTTTTTTGTATTTCAACCGACTAAGAGTGTCACAAGGAGTTTCTCCTATTCAGAAAATAAAATCAATGAAATGAATGTTTATTTCACGGTGCGGAAAAGCATATAAAATGTTATGGTAGACCTGTATTTATATTTCAATAAATTAATTCAAACAGTGTAAACTGTTTTGTAGTTTAAGTTTTTGTATTCTTTAATAAAAAAAAACAAAATTAAAAAAAAAAATATTGCCAATAAAATGAACGGCGTAACTTATAATGAACTTCCCTACTAGTACCAATATACGTAGTGCGTTAATAAATTCCATTTCATAACTTTTCTTTAGGTTTGGAAACCTTTATCGAAGTAGTCGATCTGATAGTTTGACTTCTTCGTTAAGAAGTGATACCTTAAGACCAAGGAGGTCTTAGGCGAAAGCTATTGTAAGTATAGTAGCCTTTATTTTTTATCGTCCATCCCGCACTTTAAATAAGCATCAATTACCATGAAACAAATCCGCAAATTGCTTTCGCCTTGCTTTTTAATCACAATACAAGCGTTTATTTTTTAATTGCCGCGTTTCCGAGCCCGCCTCGGCAGCAACAATTACCGAAGGCGGCCGCGGTCCATTCACTCCTTATTTCCATTCTGCTTCGTTCTGCTTCGTTCTATTACCTCCTTTCATCGTTCTTGGCGTCCAATTTAATCGCGGTTTGGCTTGGCTCGTAGTCTAGCTTCAGATGCGATTTGAATTACATAGTTTCACTAATTTTGCGTTTAGTGCTAGGGATTTTGGAGCTGCACCTAACGTCTTTGGTTTGAGATTTTCAACCTTAGAATCAACAACTAGGGAAAATGATTTCACTTCTTTTAATGGTATCTATTGGTTGGCGAACGAGCACACATGCCTTCTGATGGTGAGAAGGCATAACGAATCATAAGATTGCGAATGCGTCGCCAACCCGAGAAATAGCGTTCCCGCTGGAACTATAATGCATTTTTTCGGGATAAAAAGTAGCCTAAATGCTGACCAGTGTTATAAACTACCCCCATACCGAATTTTGTTGCAATTAGTTTACTAGTTTTTGAGTTAAATCCGGATATACATACATGTACTCGTACAAAAATACAGACTTTCTTTATAAAAATCGTAAGTCCCCTCGACTTGATAGTTTCTTTCAAATTTCAAGTTTCAGACGCGACTTCTTCTACAGACTTATTATTAGTATAGTATATGTGATGGTAAATTCAGGTAAGTGGGTTATTACCGGAACACAACACTGCCGTCCTAAGGAAAAAGGCGACCTTTCGACAAAACACACTTTGGAGATAATCGCAAAAAACTGATCAAAATCTTCTTTTTGCAATTTCTACGAAGTTTGCAAAGATATTTCAAAAATTTGTTTTGCATTAGAAGTATTGATTTTTTTACTTATTTTAAATAATAACATAACAATTTATAAAGCATCCGTTTATTTTTTAAACGGGTTTTTTCATTTTTGCTTAGTATAAAAATAATATTTTGTACTTAAAAACAAGGAAGAAGACCGTATATGCTCATTATACCCCCTTTTTAGCTAGTATAGACCACATACATCTGCAATGGAAACTATTCCTTGGCCGTATCACACCTCATGCTTAATAAGAAAGACGTATATTTGATTTATACGTACTTTTTGCCTAGCACGTCATTCAAAAAATTATAAGGATTACTGCGAACGTTAAAATTACACCTGTGTACTAGACAATAAGTACGTATACCTTCAAAAGTCAAAGAATATACGTTCTTTTTACCTAGCATATCAAGGTGGAAAGGTTTGGGTACGTGCAAGGTAAAATACGTATAATGTATTGGGGGAAAATGTACAAGGTAAATTATAAATTTAATAAATCGATCAAATAACATTATAACATAACTACGTTTGAACAATCACACATTCCTAAAAAATAGTTGGTATTTTCATAATAGGGAACATTTTACATAATAATATGATGATGAAGTTCTTTCTAAACCTAAAATCTGTCGATAATAAAAACCGCCTTCAAACTTCTACAGACTGCGAAGTCGGGCCAAGTGAATCCACCCAAGCAATATGATGTTCTAAGGAATGGTTAACTTAACAATGTCTTCGCAGTCCGTCGAAAATCATTTATTTAAAAAATTTAAGCGTTTTTTTATGTTTTCTCTCTTGATTCGTAAAAAGTGTTTTATAATCCTGATCTTTTTGATGACGACAAAGAGAGATAAAATACAAATATAAAGATAAGATAGGGAAAATTACGTACACGTACCAAGTTCTCTGGATCCAAGAGAAGGGTGATCAGCACTGGTGCACAATTAGGTGGATACACCAAATCGGCAACACAGTGCAATGGAAGGTACCATCACTACATAGTATAAAACAAAGTCACTTCCTGCTGTCTGTCCCTATGTATGCTTAGATCTTTAAAACTGCGCAACGGATTTTAATGCGGTTTTTTTAATAGATAGAGTGATTCAAGATGAAGGTTTTAGCATATAATTTGTTATAGTTTAACGTTCAATTCTCGCGGGAACGCTGTAACCAAATTCCACGCGGACGAAGTCGCGGGCAGAAGCTAGTTTATAATAAACCTTTGTTCTGGACAAATATGTTTTCATCATGATCCCGCTGCCAGCGCACGTTTTCTACGACTCTTGCGCATGTTGATCTTCACATGCCTGTAGGACATGTTTGTTGTTGTGATCAGCCGACACCTTAACCGAGGACCTGTGAACGTAGCTTTACTTTGGCGACATTTATTTATTTAATTAATTTTAGACAGGCAGCGATTCGCTGATGCGTCTAAATCATATGTTCATGTTAGTAAGAGAGTTTATCTAGTCTGTTTTTGAACTGGTTAACACTTGCACACATGCACAGTTTCGGTGTCAGTTTGTGCACATTGCACAATCAATTCTTGTTTTCCGGATAAAGCCTTTGGTGGGAAGTCACCGGTTTTCTTGACACTGTCTTCGTGTATTTATTCTCTTTCGAGACATTTGAGAAAATTTCATTTTATAATTAAAATGTTTCTTTTTCGGCTATACCCAAGTTTTAAAACGCATGTAAAATTGACTCTTTAAACGTATTCCATTTATACCTATATATAAAATCTATTTTAGGCAGTTGTTTGCATTCTAGGTAGGCTATTTGCTTGGAAGCCGAAACAATTATCATGTGTATATGTAAAAATCTCACAGTAAAAAAAAATACAAACCTTCCTACGTGTTGAAGTCGTTACAAATTCATAATCAAGCGTCGCTTAGTGAGTGATGAATGAATCCTTTAATGTTCTGAATCCCCATATGGCTTCACTCATTTAAAAAGAAAAAAAAAATATTGATGCGAAGGTACATAAAAAAGAGTATATTTTTTGATATATTTATCTTGTATCACTTTATTCAAAGTTTACTTGACTATCATCTTGTTTAATATCCATTGACGAAGATAAATTCCCCTTAAGATGAAGTACCCTCTTTGAAGTACAATAATAAATTAATTTATATAAAACAAATGAATAAGTTGTATGTAACACTTAATTTCATATCATACTTAATTATCAGAACATATAGACTTATCGTCTAATCGCAGGTTTTTCGTGTGTTAATGAGCTCCAAGGCACGTAAACGTCCATCTCCTGTTACGAGAGCGCACTGAAGGCAGCCAGACACTCACACAGACCGAGCGCGAGCGCAACCCGCTTGCGGGGGGTATCGTCATGAATGAAAATTATACGTCCTTCTTAGCTAGTATAGGCAAAAATGGATAGTTGGATAGTATTTCGTTGTTGAAAACCAGGCTTGTCCTTACTTAGAATGCCGTATAACAGTACATACGTTTTTTTAGACTAGTATTCATAGTAATAGTAATAATATGCAATGCTAGACTTAAACGCCGTATATAGTCACTTACGTTCTTTTACCTTAGCATTTTGTTCAAAATTGAAACGAAAAGCTTAGCTTAAAGGCGGTAAAGTAGCATATACGTTCTTTTAACCAAGTAATGAGCAGATACGGTTTTATTGGGTAGTATAGATCAGTATTTTATATTACTCAAACCAAAAAGTACAACGTATAATCTTAATATACGTGTTTCTTATCTAGTATAGTCATTATACTGCCTTCTTAACTAGCATTCTCCAGAAATTTGAAGAACATACGGTCTTTTGCCTTACCGTAACTTTGCAACGGAGCCTCCTATCGTAACCTGGATTAGATAGGCCGATGCGGCTTGTTCTCCTCATCACGAAGCTTATAATAACTCAATTTGGCCAAAATGTCGAAAAGTCGCCTTTTTCCTTAGGGCGGCAGAACAGTGCGAACACTGGTTTAGAGGCAGGTTACGTGGTAAGATGGTGGGAGCTATCCGGACGGACCCTACATCATATTCTACCACCAGAATAATTGTTCTTTTATCGCTCAATAACCCCTACGTAATGAGAGTATTGTAAATATCTTGGGATATTTTTCACACAAATTGACCCGGCCCCATTCTAAGCAAAGCTACTTATATAGGTTATTATATAAGGTACTTATATAGAGAAATACATACATATATAAATACGAAAATTTCTGGCACAGAGGAATTCCATCTTAGACCTCAGGGTAGGCAACGCATTCGAGATCTTATGGTTTCTTAATGGGGGATCATAGAATTTCGGTGTGCATGGGCTACAGTGTCCACTTACCATCAGGTGTGCTGTGCGCTCATAACAGACCAATTATTATCGCTCGACTGTAAAATGTAAATTTTATATCACAATTCAAAACCAAGAAAACTGTTTAAGATGCAAATACAGTCTGATTGATATTCAAATAGTTGTTTTCAGTCTTTATTATAAAGTTCGGAATTGATTTATGTAAAGTTTTTTGTTGAACAAAATAATATGCTTGTAGCTTCGACGCACAGACATTTTTATGTTATTTCAGCTCAATTCAGATTCAGCCGGATGAAAACACATTTAAAAAAAACAGATAAAGGAAGAAAATAATAGTGTGAAATTTAATTTGAATTTACCACTGAGCTTTTAGGAGAACGAAAACATAGTGAGGATACCTGCACATACTGGGAAGTAATTCAAGGATGTGTGTGAAGTGACTAATCCGCCCTAAGTCGGGACTATCTATAAAACAAAACCATCCCGTGATGAGAGAAGGCCTGTGCCCAGCAGTGGGACGTAAATAGGCTGTTTATGGTAGTGGTGGACACCATTTCACATTATATAGCATCTACTACACAGCCTATTTATTTGCGTCTCACTGCTGGGCACAGGCTTCTTCTCACTACGAGAGGGTTTGGGCTATATATAGTCCCCACGCGGGCCCAGTGCGGATTGGGGACTTCACACACATCTTTGAATTACTTCACAGATGCGTGCAGGCTTTCTCACGATGTTTTCCTTCACCGAAAAGCTCAGTGGTAGATTCAAATTGAATTTCGCACATAAAGTAAACTTAGAGGTGCGAGCTGGAATCGAACCCCCGACCCTCTGCATGAGAGGCAGTATGTCGAACAACTAGGCCAACACGGCTTTTTTGCATATGCATGCAAGAATTTATTAAAATACAAATCAAAGCCAACTTGCGGCATGACACACAAACATTTCATTCCACGTCCCAAAAAATATGACATGAAAGCTACGACGATGAAAATTCCTCATTTCTAACGAACGAAATTACATATAAAACGCCTAATGTAAAACAAACGGAAAACAAATCACATGAAATCCCACAAGTCCCATATATATAAACAGACGTAACCTTTAAACATGAAATAACACATTAAAGTCACGATTAATTACGTGCCGTAACGTAATTATTAATTTTGCGTCGGCGAAGGATGTATTAAGGTCGGGGTATGGAAACGAAGACGCCTCTTGTAATTAGAATGTACTTTGGAGCAAGGTCTGTTTTATGTTGAATTGTTATGGATTCTACGGAAGTTAGACGTAATAAGTTATTGCAAATACAAATAATTATTCAGCAAATATGCCACAGCCGAGACATTTTAGTAGTCATTTATAAAAATTTTCATAAGATCCATAATATGTGAGAATGGGTTTATTTGTTTGTCTTCCATTCACATCAAAACGGCTGACCCGTTTGATGAAGGTAGGGAGATAGTTTGGAAACCTCGAAATAACATATAATAGGGCCTACCCTATTATATGTTAAAAGTAGGTACCTATACCCTATATCTTGATATTTTATGGGGCGGATTTTCCACGGATAAAACCATTTTAATTGGTACTTTATCACTTTTAAATATATAATAAAGAAAGCTGATATTTGTTTTACGAAAATTTTTAAACAAATCTATAGCTCGACTGGGAATTCAGCAGACCTCGCCATTATCGTGGTTTAAATAGTAAAATAAAACATTCATCTGGCAAAAATGAAATACAAAAAGTAAACATAACCCATTGCCATTTAGTGTTTTTGTTTAAAAAATAATAACTGTGTAAAATTTTACACTTTCTAAAATAAGTCGGTTTATATTTTGGCAATTTGCAGACAGAGACATTTAGAGTTTCCTGCTCAAACCCGATAAGTCGCCGTAAGAAAACAATAAAATTTGAATTTGTCATAGAACATAGAAAGGTCACAATTGTAAAACAAAGTATCTCCACTTATTGGGCTTCAGCAGGGAATCCTCGCATGTTGATATTGTGCCTTGCTGTAGCCAGATGAAACGCAGGAGTTAGCGCTCTCATAGACAGGTCTGCTGATTTTCTAGTCAAGTATTTAGAACTTGGTAAACAATAAAACATGTAATTAAGTTTACTTATTTACTCACTAAAATACTCTTTTAGATATACAGTCTTTTAGTTAGACTTGAAATGTAGATTAGCTTGAATAAACAACTTGGAGCTCTTAGATAAGAAACCAATTTCAAAATTTACACACGTATTTTTTACAGTCTGGCTCATGAATAAAGAACTGCGCTCTAAGGGTTTCACAATATTTAACCAAGGGAGTACTCGGCTCCTTTACACAATAAGTTATTATATTTTGCACTAAAATAGCACCGTTAACGTTTTGTTTTATTGATTGGTTACTAAATACCGTGTGGTAATTCGTGTTTTTTTTGTCTAATTTAAGTGAAGGTTTTTGTTTGTAAGAAAAAATATACAAAAATGACGGTAACCAATGATGAGAAGAATTCATTATTGTACCTTAATTATATTATGTTTTTTATTATGTATATTTTTAATGATGCAGACTTAGCCTAAACTCTCTGTAAATAGGCTTGCGATGGTAGTGGATACAGTCGGAAAGCAACAAAGTGATAGTGTGTGAAGTTTTCACGGCTTATGCGGAAATATAAATGGCAAAACATTTAAAATGCCTAATAAAACAAGCCATGTGCGTCAGCGCTGCGCGGCGATAAACAATACAGGCGATAAATTCGTCGAAGCAATTTAAGTTGCGAGAGATTTATCGCCGCTCGGATGTCGCTTAATGAGCTCTCCAATAATAACGCCTTTAATTACTTTAGTTTCGGCTTCGAGAAAATCTGAAGACCAATTTTATTCTTTATGCAGTTGCAATTATAGTTAGCCAAGCTCTTTACCTTTCTCTTTTACATTAAAATCGTTTCAGTGGTCTACCGATAATAGAGCAACAAGGGTACAAGAGTTAGGTATTATAGAGTTAGGTAGTGCCGTGCAATAGTGTGCGTTTGTCGGCAGTTAAAATTGTACAACAGAATAGGTCTATACTTATATTTTCTGTTTACATGCCTACAGATTCCAGTGAAAATTTAATCGAGTTTACGGACTGTCTTAGCGAACTAAGTGCCATTATAGAAAGTCAAAATATCGAGTGCGTGTATATGTTAGGGGACTACAACGCTCATCCGGGTGAGTCTTTTGCGAATGAACTACTTAATTTTTGTGCGGAGCAGTCTTGGTCGTGTGCGGACTTAGACGTACTGCCGTCGGATACTTTTACGTTTGTCAGCGACGCGCACGGGTGCCGGCGCTGGCTAGACCACTGTGTACTAACTAACGCGGCTAAGTTGTCTGTTACGTGTATATCAGTGTTATACGATGCTTATTGGTCTGATCACCAACCTGTCCTACTAGAGTGTGACATTGAACTTTTGACACCTAAGTTAGCATCACATAGTTTAACGAGTCCAAGTAAGGTAAGGTGGGGAGACCGTAATGATGATCAGATCAATATGTATCGTGATTATTGTAATATAGGGTTAAGACGAATTGATTTCGATTTAAACTTTATTAATTGTGCTAATGGTATGTGTTCAGACGTAAAGCACAAGGCTATACTTAATGACATGTATAAAGAGATTATTTGTGTGCTTTCGTCTGGTGCCGAGTTATCCTACGTCAATAAAAAATGTAATAAGGCTAAACACGTAACCGGATGGAATAAACATGTTCGAGTGGCTCATGGGGAGGCTCGTTTATGTTTTCAGACCTGGGTGTTACACGGCAAGCCTCGATCGGGTGTTATCTATGATCACATGTGTGACTCCAGAAGGGTGTTTAAATCTAAACTTAAATGGTGCCAGAATAATGAACAACAAATAAAGCTGGATATAATTGCACAGCACCATCATAATAAACAATTCGGTAAATTTTGGAAAAATACCAATAATCTTAATTATAAACAGAGTCTTCCCGTGAGCGTAGCAGGGGAGCACGAACCAGTTGCGATCGCTAATCTGTTCTCGCGACACTTCAGACCGGAGTCGCTGTTAGGTTCTTCGCCTCAGATGCATGACGCAGGGTCGTCCGAGCCTGTGTCCTTGAAATGTAATACGCTGTTCACTGCTAAGCAAGTTGCAGGGGTAATTAAAGCAATGGTCAAAGGTAAATCTCCAGGGCATGACGACCTTAGCGTCGAGCACCTGAAGCATGCCGGCGTCCACCTGCCGAGGGTTCTTGCCATGTTTTTCTCGCTCTGCCTCAGTCACTCATATCTACCAGAGGACCTTATGCGCACCATTGTAGTTCCAATAGTTAAAGATAAGACGGGAGACCCCTCCAGTTTGTCCAACTACAGACCGATATCACTGGCTTCTGTGATTGCTAAGGTTCTGGATGGTTTGCTTGATTGCGAGTTGGAGAAGCACTTGTCCATTGACGATGCGCAATTTGGCTTTAGATCGGGTTTGTCCACGGAGAGTGCTATACTTTGCCTCAAGCAGACCGTCCAGTACTATACAACCAGAAAGACTCCTGTGTTTGCTGCATTTTTGGACCTTTCCAAGGCCTTTGATCTTGTGTCATACGGTCTGTTGTGGGGCAAGCTAAAGAGTGACACCACCCTTCCACCTGAGATTACCTCCTTACTAGCTTACTGGTATAACCATCAGAAAAACCGTGTGAAATGGGGTGCCGTACTCTCAGAGGAGTATGTTTTGGAGTGCGGTGTGAGGCAGGGCGGTCTTAGCTCACCGAGGTTGTTCAACCTTTATATAAACAAGTTGATCGAGGAGCTCAGGAGCACGGGTGTTGGATGCCACGTAGGTGGGGTGTGCGTTAATAATATAAGCTACGCAGACGACATGGTGCCTCTGAGCCCTTCGATTAGAGCCTTGAAACGCCTCACGTCTATTTGTCAGGCATATGCGGAGTCACACGGTCTTAAATATAACGTTGCCAAGAGTGAGGTGATGATATTTAAACCTAAGTCTAAGATCTACAGCAATGTGCCCGACGTCACACTATATGGCACCCCGTTGCGTAGGGTTTCAAAGTTTAAATATCTGGGTCACTGGGTGACGGATGACCTAAAAGACAACTGTGACATCGAGAGGGAGCGTAGGTCGCTGGCTGTCCGCTGCAATATGTTGGCCCGCAGGTTTGCACGATGTACTAACGCAGTAAAGGTGACTCTTTTCAGAGCGTACTGCCAATCGTTTTACACGTGTAGCCTGTGGGTGAACTTTACGCAGAGGGCATACAGTGACCTGCGAGTCCAGTACAACAACGCCTTCAGGGTGCTGATGGGGCTGCCGCGGTACTGCAGCGCGTCGGGAATGTTCGCGGAGGCGCGGGTGGACGGCTTCGCGGCGATCATGCGCAAGCGCTGCGCCTCCTTGCTAAGCCGCTGGTGCGCCAGCTCCAACAGCATCCTGGAGGCGTTAGTCGACCGGTGGGACTCGCCCCTACTGTGCAGGTGGATTAAACTGCACCAATAGGGTTTTTTTTTTTTTTTTGTAATTTCCTAGTTTTAAGTATTTACTAATATTATTTTTAAGTTTTTGTATAAGTTACTAACAACATATGGATACCCCTGATGTCCGAAATAAAATTTTATTATTATTATTATTATTATAAGAATTTAATACTAATAGGTATATTTTAATTTTCGAGTACGTTTCTCAAGTTTTAAAATGACTACTATTATTTCAGCAAATGAAAGCTTACCCAAAACCATCATGAGTCCGACAGAGACCACTTTGCCATCAGGTGGTCCATGTCTCGTTTGCCAAACAATGTCATAAAAACAAAAATGAAAATTTACAATTTATTTCGTAAATATGAAATCTCTTACGCTTTTTGAAAAATATACTCATCGATACGATAAAAGTTACATAGCAATAATAGTACTCTGAAAGGCAATATGATTTATTCCAAACTTCAAAATCATTACACATTACTTTACTGGATTATAAGCATTACCTTCACGGACTAAAGCTCATTTATGGCATTACCGGTAGTGGAAGTGGCTTCGAATAGGTAGGTATCATCAATATTTACGTTACATTGGAACTTTGTCCGCTTTTTCGCCAAGTCGTTGTTAAAAATGTCATCACGATTTCATTAATCAAAGTAACTTGGAACAAGATTATAGAACTGCTGCCGAATAAAACTAGGATAAATAAAATCTGAAGAACAACATGTTGGCAAGAAAACGATGTCAACAAACATACTGACTGACGCCAGTAGATAGCTGCCAAATTATTCCGAAACAAGAAAAAGTAATAAGTGGATGTTTATTCAAGCTTTGTAGCACCAGAGAAAATTGATGACTTATAAGGGCTTACGAAGTAACCAACATTACCTACCTTACCAAATTATAATTATTATAATAGATAGAGAATTAGGATATCATATCAGTGACCAATTGGTTATGGAAGCTTTACGTCATCAAGACATTTTTCGTATTCTTTTTAAACCATATTAAACCACTAGGTATCAAACTTTCTTAAAAATGTACGTTAAATCGTTTAGCAAAGAGAAGAGTAGAAAAACATTGAAGGCTCTAACAACCCGCGCAATTCCCAATCTATTATCCGATCCGAAAAATTCAAATAAAACTCTCGACGATGTGAAACAAATTACCCCTAGTTCAATTATTTAACAGAATTAAAAGATGGCGCCGCAATCGCGGGCCGCCGTTTAATTTAATGTGGTCGGGAAGGGATCATCGGAGAGGATCCCGTCTAAGCACCGTTACGGGCTACGGGATGCGCCCCGGATCCTTAGGGAGGATATTAAAGGTTTCTGGGAGCCGTTGCGAAAAACTTAGACATTAAGGAAGTAATGTTTTGATGACATGTTGATATCTTCGGGACTTGAATGGGTTCGAAGATATTGGTTTTCCTTGTTTGGTAGCGATATTTTTTTAACGTTATTTAAGGTTAAAGAAAAATGTACTTAGTATATTTTTGCAAGTGATCGTCATTCAATGTAATGTGTCATAACACAAAATAGTTTATTCGACATTTGGATTTTATATTAAAAAATAACTTAAAAGAGATCTATGCTCTGAGATTTGTAACTTTTATTTACGGTATTTGTTGAAATCTTCTATCGTTAAGTTTAACAGGTCAAAATAACTTTACGGACACTTACAGATTTTATGATGATTTATTAAAAAAAATTAAAGTACTCCTTTCATCGTATTTCATTGTACATTAACCACCACCGCGCAACGGGCCAGCGCAATCCATTCCACTCAAGCGCACCCCTAAAATGGCGGACTTATTCGAAGACATTCAACGCGACGACATTCTAGAGCAATCCTAATCTACCCCACGGGATGAGGAACCGACTGCCAGAGGACAGTTAATGACACTTTGCAAAATTAAAAACCCGAGGGTTTGACAATTTGTTTAAATTAAAGAAATGCCGAGTCGACTTCGGATCGAAATAACGCGGTCAGCGTTCTGTTTTTGCCTTAGAACGGGATCGGGAAGACATGCACGGGAGGTCGCGGTCGGAAAGCGAATTGGCTAATTTGAATCGGATTTCCATTTAGTCTAAAACTCTAAGGTCTTCAAACGTTTTAGGTTTAATGGATATTGACGGTGCAAATGAGGATTATTGTATACATAACTTGTATTAAAAGTAATGTAAGTAGGTATACGAAATAATAATATTTCGCTTAGCTAAATAATTAGTTGTTGTCATAATGAATCAAATCGAATGAAAATTCAACAATTGTAATATCCATAGAATATCCATCTGTCCATAATATAATATTACAATGTGTATTTCTGTCTGATACTTATAGTATATTTATTATGTATTTTATACATGTAATGCAAATGTAAAAATTGTAACTAGGTATGTGGAATTTTTGAAAAAAGGCCTTCTGCTGAGTTTGTTTCGGCGCCTCTGCTCAAGCAATGGGTCTAGGAATCGCTGGTAAATTCTTTTTCTGACGTGTAAAAGTGCCCCTGTGTGGCCAATTCGATGAATAAATGATTGAATTTTGAATTGAATTGAATTGTTTTTTTTTTTAATTCTTCACTCTTAAACAGCTGGACCGTATTTTTATGGATTCAAGTCTCAGGGAAAGATCATCATCATCATCATCACTTCAGCCGAAAGACGTCCACTGCTGGACATAGGCCTCCCCCAAGGCTCGCCAGGGAAAGATAATAATTTATAATTGTGAGTTTCTATCCCGCATAGTCCCTCGGCTCGGGAACGTTATACCTAATCTAATTCCACGTGTACGAAATCGTGAGCAGAGGCCAGTATTACAAAATAATTAGACAAAATGAATGAGTTGTAAACGTGTGTATGTACAGTCAAGGGCATTAATATGTATACTTTTACTACCTTTGGACCTTAACACAACGGAACAGGATGCAAAAGTGTACACATATTAATGCCCTTGACTGTACTTCCGTTTACCTTACCACACAGACGTTCCTAAATTAAATTACCCTTCAAATTGGCTCACAGTATTAACTTCCAAGTATACCTCAACCGGCTAGGGCCTGAACTCGCGTATTACGTCAGCTTATTACAAACATAACTCTCCTTTTCTAAGCGGGTAAGGCCCTCGTCGAGCCTTCCGTAATAATCTGGGATGATTTTTTTATAGCGAAGCGAAATTTCATGAGAGTTTTACTTTATTAGTCAGAAAATCAGGATTGGCTGGACGCTTGCCCTGAGTGCTTCATGGCGCTTATCCCGGAGTTTTATAACATATTGTTTGTGCAGATGAATAAATGCTCCCTTTTTTATTAAATTAGAGTACCTACTAGTTTCATTTATGACGGTTACATGTAGTCCTCGAGGAAATTAGGCCGGACTGCACGTGTACCGGCTACAATGAAACACGACACAATTGTCTTTAAGTGGCAATTTTTGATGTTGTTCATCGTCTGTTTCATGGAGTGTGGAATGTGTCTTGGTAAGGAGCGCAATCTTATATGACGAAACAGTTGAAAATGTGTCCAGCGGAATTGATAAACAACAAAACAAAACACACTCTCCTCACAACCGTTTTCGCTGCGTTTTCCAGGTCTCAGGTGTCCGCCTAGGTGGCTTGACACTTGTGGCGACCGCAGCGCCCCCAACCTACCCGATTTGGTGTCCACTTTTGGAACTACAAAGATCGCGCTCCTTTACTTCAACCCTCCATAGTTTGTTTTATACACCTGTCTGTCACAGAAGTAATGTCTCGTCTTCCCCGGCTGTCATTGTCCCATTCGGCCTCTTAAACATCCCGTCGGCCGACTGTTTCAATAGGTAGCCTCTCAATCTGAAAGTATTACACATTTACTACTCGTAAGTATCTAATAGAAAAGGTTATTATATAGTATTATTATGTATTATAAATTATTATGTACTTAGGTATCTATACAATAGGAAACAATGTTGTCAAAAGCCAACCTTCCCATTCCGGAACACTAAAATTCAACCTTTATAACAATTAATTCTACACAAAGTAGATCCCGAGCAATAAAACTACCCACAAACAACGCTCAAAATAAATCCAATCCCAGCGTTCAACGGGATATTCTTCACGGAACCCTCATACGTACCCTCGAAGGGTTCAATTAAATAATAAACATAAGCTATTAACCGAGGGACTGGATTCGATAGTTTTAAAGGTTTTAAACGTGTTTAACGATTCATATAGATACATAATTATAGGTGATCGGGATTGGTTTCTAATGAATATTTTGAGCTTGTTCATAAATTTTCAATTACCTATTTGTTTCTATAGTAGCCATACTTATTTACTGACTTTATTGTTTCGATAAGGAACTTTAGTAAAGAGCCATGAATTACGGGAATTATTAACTAATTATTGAACGAATATTCTTCGTTAATATTATTTTGTTAAGAAAGAGTAACGTATATTTTTAATAAACGTTACTCTTTCTTAACACAATCTATTTAAACACAAAGGCACTAGGTTATTTCTATTATTATCTTGATTGCGTATTACGTAACTTAATAAGATACCTCGGTAACAATAGTTCTGATCTCAATTAAGGCTTTGTCTAAATCCTTTGTGGAGAAAAACGCGAGTGGCACAAAACGTTCGCCAACAGAATCATTTTTGTGACTATAGACTGGTAAGTTTGATAGAAATCCGGTGGCCCTTATAGAATAGAATAGAATTGGTATATATTTTGAAAAAAAGTGGTATTAACAGTGCAATTAACATATTTCTGGATTGGTTGTTACATACTGTTACGAATGGACTGATAGGTATTATTTTTCTAATAGCTATGTCTGCTGGAAGGTAAACGAGTAATCATTGGTACCTATCTATTGACCTATAATAAGTAATAATAATAACATATGGACGAACAGTGCCTAACAGAATATGTCAAAATACGAGTATATGGAGCAAACTGACATAAGAAAATACGTTCCAATATGCTAATAACGCCTCTTTGGGTCGGGTGCCCGAGCTGTTCGGGCATCCGTTTTGAAGGGGCCATTTTTCTCCGGCTGAGTGTGAATCCTTTGGTATCCCTATGAGGTTCACCGTATTCCTGCTCACTTGTTGGCGCCACTATCTTTAAGGTATTGACTGAATAGTGACACTATTGTATGTAATGACGAACTTTGACATCTCAGTTTGACATTTGACGTTTCGGAGACCTCAGTGTTGCCAATTTAGCGTGTAATATGACATATAATGTGCTAAATTGACAACATTGCAACTTATAGAAATCGAGTGCCTCTAATAGCGAATCCACTCGCGGTGATCCTTATTGTTGTAAAGTGGCGGTGCGGTGGCTGGAGGATGGCGCCACCACCGCCACCACAGCCTACTGCTGGGCACAGGCCTCCTCTCATCACGAGGAGAGGGTTTGGGCTATAGTCCTCACGTGCAGTGCGGATTGGGGGCTGAAGGATGCGGTTGTCATTGTCACTATGTGTCTACTCTCGTCACTGAGCAAAAGTTACAATCGTTGAGCAAACGCACTGCGCGCCGAATTCAGCAACATTGTGCATTGTAACTGATATTTATTCGGCAGAGAGCTGTAAACATTTACGACCCCGGACGGAGCCGAGTTTACAACAATGTGCTACAATAGTCTGATTGGCATTGGGCATTTTGAGTTTTGTTTTCTGTTTACCTAATTTAGAAAGTAATTTGACGTGTAGGTATTTCTGTTATTTGTCAAACCGTAAAAAATGGTAAGTATAGCTTGTCTGTAGACTAAGAAATCTGATCATAACGTTCCTTTCCTTTTTCTTACATTGAAAAAATGATTTTTTTTGTCGAAAAAATGCAAATTTCAAGAATCGCTGAAAATACCAAAATGTGTTAATTAAAGTGCATTGCATGAAGTTGATGAAATAAAAATAAAACTCGAGTTTTGAACGTCACAATGAAAGCAACACCGATAGTAACCCAGTTACGCAATAGCGGCAATCCCGGAAATATATCGCGTAAAACAAGTAACAAAGAGGCGAAAGAAGTGAGCACGGAACAATGGCCCCTTTTGTTTGATAAACAATCCAATTAGTTGCGAAAAGACGGCGTTGGGGGCCATAATTAAAAAAAAAAACGGGACAAGAGCGAGTTGAACTCGCCCGTAAAGGGTCCCGTTGAACATTATACATTACAATATTCCATACCATTTTCTGTGCCCTTTTTCCACATTTTAATGTTAAGCAGTTTTGGAGATCAGGTGGGAGTTCAATTATAGTCTATTTTGAAACTCTCACAACAGGTTCTATGTCTCATGGTATCTCGTAGTTCTCACCTGAAGTTACCGCCCAAAAACCGGCTTCCTTTTTACAATCCAACTATTTACATCCCACGTCTGCCTGATCCGTCTGTCTGTCTGATCGGTCCAGTCGGTAGTGACCCTGCCTTCTGTTCCGATGGTCGCGGGTTCAAGTCCCGCTCGGGGCAAAGTTTGTGTGATGAACACGAATGTTTGTACTCGAGTCATGGATGCTTAGTATTTATATATGTATGTATTTCTCTATATAAGTATGTATATCGTTGTCTAGCACCCATAGTACAAGCTTTGCTTAGTTTGGGGCTAGGTCAATATGTGTGAAATGTCCGAAGATATTTATTATTTATTTATTTATCTCCAGTCCGTCGTCCGTACACCAGGTTCAAATTAGCCTTGACTGACGTACAGACGGATATGAAAGTGATCCTCTAAGGGTTCTGTTTTTGGCGAGCGGAATTCTAAATTCGAATTGGCTGTGTGACGGGGCCACAACGGACGTATACCGCCATAGAGGCTGTATACTGAATAGCTTTGATGTTTAATAAAACGTTGAGCTTACACGGCTCGTGCTCCACCAGAGCTTTCAATCAAGCTTTGATTCCAAAGGTTTCACAATTCCATGAGGGATAACTTATAACATCATTAGAATTGGATTTTTCATTTACGAAAAAAACATTAACACGTAAACTTAGGTAATATTTTATATTGAAGAATGTCAAACAGCATTTATGTTCGCTTCATAAAAACATAGCAATATCAACATGTCATCAGAAAAAACACGTGTATGTTTTTTCTTGTGGAATGTGGATTAAAGCTTCATGTCAAATAAACAAATCAACGTTTTATTACATCCGGATATTGATGGAAAAAGGCTCGCATCCAAAATATATCCTTTCATCTAACCGTAGGGAAACTAATCGTACTTGTACAGTTAGTAGCTTGAAACGAAAGGTTAATTCAGATTGGTTCATCATCATCATCATCAACAGTCCACTGCTGGACGTAGGCCTCACCCAATGCACGCCAATGAGCTCTGTCCAAGGCGTGCCGCATCCAATCTACACCGGTCACCTTGCGCAAATCGTCACTCCACCTGGCAACAGGGCGCCCTACACTTCGCTTGCCTTGTCGTGGTCTCCACTCAAGAACGCGTTTACTTAGTTCTCGCGATGTGACCGGCCCACTGCCACTTCAAAGAGCTTATTCTTTGGGCTATGTCGACAACTTTCGTTCTCTGTCTGATTCATTGCGGATCCGATCTTTCAGAGAAACGCCGAGCATAGCCCTTTGAGCTACCTTAAATTGGTGGACCAATCTCACCGTAAGTGTCCACGTTTCGGCTCCGTAGGTCATTACGGGTAGGACCCACTGATTCGTACATTATTATTAGACCTTTGACTACCGCGCCAATTGCAACCCAACCAACCAATCACAGCAGCCTATTTATTCCCACAACTGGGCACAGGTCCCACACGAACCCAGTGTTGAAAGGGGACTTCACAAGTGACTTTGAATGAATGAATGAATGAATGAATGAATGAATGATTATTTATTCACAAGAACACAATAGAGGTGTTTACAATGGTAAAAGCAGTTAAGCATGTTGCTACATTATGTTCTGCCGGGGCAGGCGTGTGAATATTTAGGTATTATTCTATATATGTATATATTAAAAAAAAAAAACTTTTACCTTCACTTAAGGAGCTGAGTGGTAAATTCAAATTGAATTTCGCACGTAAGTAAGTAAACTTATATGTGAGCCAAGTTGTCACTCCTCCTCCTCAGTTTAGTGTGACAATCAAAAATCATTTACCTACTCGTATTTTGTATTAAAATGTCGTACAAAATAACTAACGGATTAATTTTTCAGATAGGTAGTTATTTTTTGCGTGTTGGTACGTAGTTTTGATATCTATATGTTAAACCCGCTGCCGATCTGGTAAACACAAATAAACGCATTCGCGCAGCATCCGCCATTTATATGTTAAATCTTTATTTTACTAGCACCGGTTCAACGAGTAAAAATTTTAACACCACGTCAGGATTTGCACTGAAAATTTCAAGTGAAATCGTGTTTGGCTTCAATAAGTTTTGTGGTGTTTCCGCCAAAATCAAGGTAGAAAGTTCTCCCGCCAGGTCGATAGAACGTGCACCTTTTTAGGCTTCAGTTCAAATCGGAATTCGATTGAAACACTACCTATTTGAGGCATTTTTGTTTCTGTTTCGTCGCCTCACCCGAGCCGAGCGAAAAGCTACTGCGCGCCGTTCGCGCACGACTCAGAATGGGGGCTGACGTGAAACAGGTCAGTGAAGATGGAATTATTGGAAACAACGTCGCAGCGTCTTAGTTTTCTGTTTGGAAAGTATTTGTAGCGGGGAGTCGAGCTAATGGCCTGGAATATTCGGATGAATGTTACCCCGATTGGAAGCTATGGGAGACTAAACAATAATAAAGGTTTTGGAAAAAATCTACGTTTACTTAGGAAATATTTACGTAGCGTAGCACGCCTAACGTCGTAGCATCTGGTAAAAGTAGCACGATATAGAGCTAAACCGGATTTGCATCATAAACTGTAATGCAGGTGAAATAAACATCACTGTTATCACCAAGCGCCTTTCTACTTAGTTTAATTCGACAGACAATAGTTAGAGGTATCTAATAGAGTAGGTAATAAAAAATGCTGTGACATACTCAGAAGAGGTTAAACCTAACCTCAGGACGTCTTATGTCATGAAGGATTTTTATGTTGGATCGCTGTTTTTCACATGAAATTATGTTAATACCTGTCTTACGTCGTTTCCAGAAATCAGTGTAAATATAATCTCATGGTAACCTCAGTCGCGGGCCCCGAGGCCCCGAGGTCCCACAAAGGGTATTTCAAGACCCTAAGACGGGGCCCTTTCATTGGCAGCGCGGCGATGAAATAAAATCTACCGTGCGATCTCGATGAAGTGCGAATTAGACGCGGCAAGGGAAATGTGACTTTCTGTTACTTTCAGTCAAATACATAGACGTAAATAATATAGACCCGGTCTAACGTACACGTAATATGTCCCCACTTCCACGGTGTCCAATCCAAAGTTCTGTCACCGAGCGTGCGTGACAATAAGCGTTTTTTTAAAAACTTTTTTCGAAACTGTATCTCAGTATCTAAAAACTCGTCTCGTTGTTGAAAAAATGTGACCCAGCTTTAGTGTCACGATATAAGTTTAACTTTGGATTGGACACCAATGAAGTGGGGAAACATGACATGTATCTACGTTAGGCCGGGTCCATACGAAGTATTATTTATGTCTATGGTCAAATAGTTCTTATAAGTGGCAAATCTGTACTAATAACAAGTCTAACGAAGATCGTTTGTATGTATGTATCTCCGAGTTTAACTCGAGAACTACAGTTCGGAGTGCTACACAATTCTTAGAATAAAGTAGCCTACGTATTTGTTTAAATAGGCTACTTTTTATCCCGCTAAAAAGTATAGTTCCTGAGGAAATGCACTAACCAAATTCTATACGTCTACTAATCGAAGACTTTTTTTAGTCTAAGTCCCAAGCTCAAGCTTGTTTATAATTTGAGTATTGAGCACAGTCTCCACAAACTTATCTACTCCATCAGCTTACTCCCTAGTGTCGTGCCTACAATTAGCGACATCTATACGCAAAAGCAGGGTGGCGACGCGCTCGTATTGAAAATGAAGATTAGGCTCCATTACGAGGGTTAGGGGATGCTGCGACAGGAAACAGTGTGAATCTTGCTTCTCAATGAATACGAAGGAACTTGGTATAGCGGGGCTCATGACATTTTTAAAGAAACATTTTAAATTCACCGAAATGGAGATTGATGTTGATTGGTAAGATAGTCGCGTTTAAAATTATATGGAAAACTAAACTTGGTAAAATATAACTAACGTAAACAGTTATTCTGCACGTGCAATATCAGGAAAAACATTTTCCAAGTTGCGGTTTCGAAATAAATAAACTCGAACTTTTTAAACAAAAACGACTGACCGCATTTTATACGAAATTTAGTATCATCCGCGGCCTGAACTCTAGTCCGAAATTGTTTAGACAAATATCTAGTTTTACGGCTAAAACTTTCCGACGACCTTTTATTATTTCGCAGTGCCAAATAAAGATAAGCAACAACACGAAAACTGCAATAACAGATAAAATTACGGCCGTCGCCCGCACACGACGCGCTACTCAAATAAAATCCACGATTATGCCCAAAAATTACAGCCTCTTCAATTGTTTAGAAACATCTCCGTTCTGGCTTTGAAATTAACTTTGTCCAACAATTATTTTTGGGACTATAATACAAATAAAACAAGTAGACGGTATGGAAGGCCGACAAACGCATTGACGACGACTTTTGGCGCAAACTTCGTTAATAAGGCTTCGTTTCCACGAGATTTGAGCGAGGATAATGAAAAACATATCCCTCGCTCATCTCTGGTGGAAACGCAGCCTTAATAAACATTTTGGGATATTTCACACAAATTAACCTAGCCCCAAAGTAAGTAGGTAAGGCTTGTACTATTAGGGTACTGGACGCAAGGATATCAATATACTTATATCTACTCTTACATTATCTCTGTAATATATAAATCACCTCACTGAATGTATCAGACGCTGGATAAGTAGATAAGTTCAATTTTCAACGTGCGTGTTGTAACAGTGAATGGACTGCTTTCTCTGAGCTAGTGGTGCTATCTGGGAGCACCCTTATCGGGGTAGTTAAGAGTTCTGGTGTTATGTTTGTTTGTTCATCCGTTCCACAGTTTCATGTATCATTTCACGATAGTTCCAGTGTTATTAGATATCATATCGAGTTGAAAAAAATTTACCTGTGAACACGGCGCAGAATATTATATGGTTTAATTTTATTTCGAATTCCTAAAGCTGGAATTTAAGTTTAGAGATGTTTATTTAGTCTACAAGTTTATCATGATAAACCTGAAAGTTTGGATTACTTAGGTTATTTTCGACGGATGTGTTTTTAACGCTTTGCATGTTTGAAACTTTTTTACAAAAATAATTATTTATTTATTCATTTCTTATCATTATCATTATGATCATCCGTTCCCTGATCGCATAGGCCTCTAATACCGTTTCTCTTTTATTTATTACTGGTTATCACCGCTTGTTGTAATGTAAGTAAGTAAGTTATACTTTATTGTACAAACTAAAACACAAAAATACAGTTTACAGTAATAAAGAGGCACGTGTACAAAGACGAGCTCATCCCTTTAAGGGATTTTTTTGTATGTGTATCTTGCAAGTAGATTTTCAATAAGACTAGGTATGTTCCTGTATCTGTTGATAGTCAGATTAAGTAGGAATATTTTTTTGTATTCTGCTATGATTAGCATTCATTTCAATTTCCATTGTTTCTTATCGTTGAAAGATAGCGATTCGAGAACCGAACTAATTTTCATAATTCAAACGACACTATCCGTTCGAGTAAAAACCCAAGTTCTGAGAACTCGCGGCGCATTCATCAAAACGCCAACACTTTGCATTTGAATTCACTCGAGAGATGGAGAAAGTTCGCGAAGTAATAATAAAATGAGCGGGTCTCCGCACAGTGGCGTAGCCGACCTTTCTAAAAGGGTTGTTATTAGTTTTAACCACCGCGTACTAAAAATCATTAGAGAATCCATCAAAGCCGAAAATCGTGCTGCTGAAGGGCCAGTCTCAAGATTCGACACAAAAGCTAGTCTTACGTCGACCGCATCCTTGCATTACAATCTTGTCACGACAGTCGGTCCAATTTATGACTCTTTTTAAAATGCTTTTGTCGATTACACTAAATATACATTATAAAACAACCATTGCTAGATGCTCACCACCTAACTCTTTTATGCCATTGATTGGCAAACATACAGATCACCTGATAGAAAGTGGTCACTGTGGCCCATATGAACTTAAACAATCATAGATTGGGAATGCGTTGACAATCCTGAGCCTTAAGATGGCATGCCTCCGCACTAGCAATTTCACAGATTTGTCAATTTGTTTGTAACGTCCTTTAAAACAGCTGGTTGTTGCAGCTTGACCTAATTACTCAGCACAGGTGTTGAAAGTCCTGCACCAGTGTATCATCGTCAGGCCGTTCCATAAATTTGCCTATCTCCCCCACTACAACCCTTGTTTGCGACGTAAATTAAATTTTTATCGCTGCACACCCCATAAAGCTACGCTTTCATATAATTTTTGTTCACTTTGTTTCTGTAAATTACTCTAATCTGGAAGGATTTGCAGGCTTTTAGCCTTTTTACGGCTAACGAAGTTTGCGCCTGACGCTGAGAATTTTCTGGTGTATATTTTATTTTCACTACTGAATTTTAGTGGTGGTGAAATGTGACATTAAAATTGAATTAAAATCAATTGAAAAACCTTATATCTAAAATCGAAAAAACTCATACGGTCGAATGAAAGAAGTGACTGAAATCCATAAGAGTTTTTTAATACACTAAAAGTTTATTCAGAAAATATTAAGTTAAAATTTTTAAAATAAACTACAAATAGCATTTAAATTTACAGAAAAAAATTAAAGCTAGATGGAAGCGCTCGAGGGAGGCAACGGGAGACCCTCGCGCCGGCAGCATTCTCGCGCAAAGACTGGCTATTGCCATACAGCGAGGGAATGCTGACTGCGTGATGGGAACACTTCCGAAAGGCCCTAATTTAGATTTTTAGGTTATTGTTTAGCTTTAATTTTTTTTGTTTTTTTAAATTGTTTTTATTGAAAATAATATCTTGTTTTAAAAAGTTAAGATCGAACCAAAATTAGCAATGTATAGGTACATACGTATAGATAGATACCTACTATGAATTCTTTTTAATGAATTAAAACCCCACATGAAAAGATAAGTAGGTACCTAACGGTTAAAGCTACTCTCACAACTTCAAACCACGACCAGATCAGGGGCTCCATTCGAAGTTTTAAATAGATAAAGAGACATTCACAATCACGCGCTAAATTGAACTTTAAATCTAGCTACTTAAAGGGCGCCGCGACGCGTGAGCGCAGGGATTGTGAATGACTCTTTCCCCATTTAAAACTTCGAATAGAGCCCAAGTACGTGATTTGTATACAAAATAGATTGTTTTCTCACCTTTTTACGCAAGGAAAACTTGGGACCCAAACGCAGTGCCCTGCGGCACTACTTTATTTGTTTGTTTACCTTCAGTAGCGCGGAAGGTAAACGGACGAAGTGGTGGAAAATATCTGCGGGCTTTGATCTTATTATACATATTTTATTTTGGAAACGCTCCATGTGATGTTTGCGTTCAATTAGAACAGAGAATCCTGGATATGAATGAAGATGCATTTATGCATCAGGGAACTTTAATAGAAAAAGAACATGTAGTCAGTCGACGGCAGTAATATAATTGTATTATGTATAGACGTTTTCACTGCCTTTCTTTATAGCAAGTTTATAAAAGCGAATTGCTTTGTTAATAATAGAGAACCTAAGCGACCGAGATTTAGGAAAAAAATGATAAAAATGAGTTTTTCCAGATATGAGACCTAGATCGATTTACGGCTTCCCCTTTTTTACCTATATTATAATTTTCGTCCATATAGTTTAGATCCATTTCTGAAATCGTTGGTATAAAATGAATATACAAGATTGCGCGTGTAAAGTATTAGAAAATATACCTTTAAATAAGATAAGTTTTAAAAGTACGAGTACATAAAGTCTACGGATTTTTTGAAGAATTCATACTTTCCTCAGATAAGTTAAAAGTTATACCGTGTCTTTAGTTTTATATCAAAAAAAAAAATGAGGCCTCTGGTAATCAAAATGCTGGCCTCTATCTCGCACAGAGACTGAGCATTGCCATTCAACGTGGTAATGCTACCAGCATTTAGGGTACCATGCCACATAGTATAGGACTTTTAGATAAGAAGTAGTGTTTTTGTTATTTAACTTATATTTTAATAAATAAATAAAAGATGGTATAGAAAAAAAAAAGTTATAAGAAACTAAAGAAACCCAGCAGATATTGACCATGAAGTAGAATACTTGATAGTCCGACAAGCAAACTCCTATACCTATCGATAATGCTTAAATCAATTAATCTGTAATCAGGAGGTCTAGCTTGTTAACAGCCCACATCGAATGCAGTGATTAACGGATACCAATTCAATTATTCAGTTTCACTTATCGGCCTGGTTATCCAATTACGGTCAACGTATTGAATGACGAGAAATTGGGGTGGGTCACAGCGATTCCATTTCATATTCTGATTTTATTCCATTGCACTAAATTTTTTCGCATTACAAAGTAGGTACTTAATCGTAAGTATGTATTGTAAGGCAAGTAATGTATCTCTGGTGTTGACTTCAACCGAATAAATTGTGAGCTAAAATTAAACCCTATAATCAGAAGTAGGACAGAACAGGTTCGTTATTAATTATAACATGTCTTACCAAAAAGCATTATAACTTATAATATTTTTTGGTAGGACACTGTCTAGTCATAGAAGAATGATGGAACAACAAAGATATACTAAAGTTGAATGAACATAAACACATTCGTGATAGTCTCGCGAAACCTTAGTTTACCGACCTACACTCACACACTAAAAACACACTCGTAGCTTTTTAACAGAACTTTGCAGCATCCAAAACCAAAACTAATGCATCCACAAAAAGCGACCCACAGTCAAATAACCCAGTAGCGTAACTCACACAATAAGATCCTTCCGAACTCCAAAATTTGAAAGCAAAAACTTCCAAGTTAACACAGTTCGCTACTCGGGACTGTCACTCGCATACTCGCCTCAAAACCAGTCATCTTAAGTCTCGAGCTTGATTCTCCATTGCCGGTTCTCTATGGTAGTCGCCTTAGGGGTTGAAACCGCGTGAACTGTGGGCGCGCTTGAGCTCGTTTGGCCCGGCTAGGCCGAGCGCCCGTTGAGTTACTGCTCTTGTTATTGGAGATACTTTGCAGTCGTGTAAATCAGGTTGCTCGGTGACTTGCGTAACACTTAAGCTGTAATGTAAATCGAGACGTTTACAGTATTTAGGGGATTGGCTTAAATCCGTTTGAATTCTGTGAAGTGTATCGGGATTGGTGAAGTCAGATTGATGATTCGCATAACCCAGCTGTTGTTGAATATTGTCTACCGACAATTCAAATACTGAAATACATTTTATATATTAATCCAAATTGGTATTTTGCCATGCTTTTTAATACATTTCTTTTATTGTTTCGTCGTTTTAATGAGTCGTGTATATTAAAAGTATTGTATCGTGTATTGTAATGTATTTACCAACTATCTATCTTGTCAAACTCTGGGTTATTCCAAGAGTGTTGATATAAAAAAAAAACACAATTAAATGTGGAAAAAAAATTAGTATTATAGCCGGGCGAGGTGTGGGACAAGGGAAACTCAACCTTAAGAACGAGAACTTTACTACACTATCGGGTACAATACGTGCGCCACCGTACTGACGAAGTGAATCCCAGCTTAGGGTGGAAGTTCACTGCGGCAGCCACGGAATTGTCCAGATACTCGACACTAAAACGTCTCAGCAGAGGTGAAAGCGTATAGCGTGCTAAGTACCAGGTCCTAACCGGGAAAGTACGACAAATAATTGCATATGACCGCAGGTCACTGTTTGGTGGAGACCAAACGATAGCGCGTTGTAATGGACAGCTAGCGCCATCTATCGAAGACCGCGGTAAACTTGAGTGTATCGTGTTACAGTATTTTTTAAATAAAATAAAATCGAGTCAAACGAACGAATTTTTAAAAGTAACAAAGCATTTTTTTACTTAGTTATGCCTGACAACAGTAACAACTCTTTATATTTTTTTACCTATTAAATCACAGTGGCATCTCAGAATATAAGAGAATGCGAGGATCGCGTGATACTTAAACCAATTAAGAACATTAACGGAGTTAAACCAACGCGCGGTGAAACAGTTCAACTGATTGGTTAATTCGCACTATGCCGTCGCTATTAGCATTTGAACCGTTGTTGTTAAATGAACTGAATTAACGTTTAAATCCTGGACCTGGGAATGATCTGGGCTGTTCGCGTTAGCTGTTTAATGAGTTACTAGCTTTTGCCGCTGGCTTTCATCGTACAATTATGACTCTGTAGTTGAAGCCTTTCAATAATAAACTCATCGAATGGGAAGCATATTTAGATAAGTACTGTCATTAATTAATATTTTCATTATTTTTTGTACCTAACATATATAAGACCATCTCTAAGATCTTAGATTTAAGTTTAAGTTAAGGACTATACATCCCTTAACATGTTATTTTAGTATGTACGTATACATGTATTTTTATACATATTAATGCAAGTGTTCAATTCAATTCAATTCAATCATTTATTCAGCAAATTGGCCACATAGCGGCACTTTTACACGTCAGAAAAAGAATTTACCAGCACTTCCTAGACCCATGCTTGAGAAGAAGCGCCGCAACAAACTCAAGCAGGAAGGGATGTATAGTCCCTAACTTAAACTTAAATCTAAGATCTTAGAGATGTATAGTCTCCAAGGGTCCAGAAAAATATATATATATGGAAATGACCTCCATTGTCAAATAAATATAAATTCCATAGATGTCGACAGTCTCAAAATGTCAATAAATAATGAAATACATCATGTATAAAAGAGTTCATTAATACATGTCAATAAGAACATGATGAGGTCTCTCGCTTAAAATGTTTGACTTAGTATTTAAAGCTAATGATTATTTTTAAAAGTCCTTGCAAGCATGATGATGAGTGTAATATGGATAAGTATGTGTACATTTTGAAAAAAGGCCTTCTGCTGAGTTTGTTGCGGCGATCTTCTCAAGCAATGGGTCTTGGAAACGCTGGCATATTAATTTCTGTTAAATTCATTTAAAAGTGACGTGTAAAAGTGCCCAGATGTGGCCTATTTGCTGAATAAATATTTTGATTACTTACTCGTATTATGGTTTGGAGACTACCAACATATTTTTTGAAATTTTGTTGTGTGTATAATTAATATTATAATGTATAATTGGCTATGGGTGAAAAATGACAATGTGCTCGATTATTTTTTTAAGGATAGGAATAACCTTCCGTATCAAGAGAAAAAAATCTCTGAATTTTCCGTGCCGTAGATTCTGCGTAAAAAATAAAATTGGTTTTGCGTTATGACGATTGAAATAAAGGTGTTTCCTTGGTCCAAGTATGCAGCACTACTTCGTGAAAAAAAGTGTTCATACTATTGACATTATTGATTTTTTCAAGAAGTAGTGCTACATACTTGGACCAAGGAAACACCTTTATTTCAATCGTCATAACGCAAAATCAATTTCTTTTTTTTACGCGTAATCTACGGCACGGAAAATTCTGAGATTTATTTCTCTTGATTCGGAAGGTTATTCCTATCCATAAAAAAATAATCGAGCACATTGTCATTTTTCACCCATAGCCAATTGTTTTGTAATTTTGGTTGGTAAATGAGCAGCAGTTTATGTGAAGATTCACTCGATTTCAGAGTAAGCGTCGCTCCATCTTTGAGTTATAAATATTGAGGAGATGTCATAGAAACTAATATATACCTAGTACCGTGAATGAATAACAGAAAATAATAAATCACGACGCCTATGCACCCAGTTCCTATATCGTTCCGAATAGATCGTCTGAATCACTGGCTGAACAGTTTATGAGGCGACATTTACATACAGACGGGAAGTCCCCAAGTTATTGTTAAACGTATTATCTTAGAAGACTTGGGAATATATATCTGTCTTTCGATAGTTTGACTTAGGTAGGAGAGGGGTTGAATAAAACGAAATGATAAAAGGAACTCCACCCGGTATCTGGGGAAATTTTTATTCAGTCAATCAATCAGTCAATAAATTTTATTTCAGATATAAACCATAGTGTTAGTAATTGTGGAAGTAAGGAAATTGAAAGAAAAAAAAAACGATTTTTTTCTTCGTATCCACCACTGTATCAGCCTAATAATTCCCGATGCTGCTAATAGAGCCTGGTGCTAGATCCGTTCGAGGTGGTATGCACCACCGTCTTTCCCCACTAACCTGCCGCCGAAATGCAGTGCCCGCACTGTTGTGTTCCGGTAGGGGGTTAAGACCGCCGGTGAAATTTCTGGCACAGAGGCATTCCATGTTATTCATCAGAGTAGGCAACCCATTCGAGATCTTATGGTTTCTAATGGGGATCATAGGATTTCGGTGTCCATGGGCCGCAGTGACCACTTACCATCAAGTGGGCTGTGCGCTCGTTTGCCTATACCGTTGACATAAAAAATAAAGCTGTACACAGTAGGTATTTCTATCAGGGTGCCCTCTATTTGGCATAATTCTTTTTGTCCGAAACTGTTTACGCATAACAGGCTTCGCATAATTTATCTACGCCGAATCTTGTCTTTGCCGAATTTTTATTAAGCATAATTCTTTATTGGCCGAATGTGTGTTTAGCCGAATATTGTGTTGGCATAATGTTGACTTGGCCGAATCTTATTATGCATAATATTGTTTGGCATACTAGTAATTTACCAAAATTTGGATAGGCCGAAATATTGTCCGAATTTATGTCCGAAATAACAAATTATGTAGGGACGGTGTGCGCGGTAACACCCAAAGTTTGGAGCAAAGCCGACTCGCATAGGTTAGGTTAGGTTATTTTTTATATAAGTAAACGAAATTATCAGTTAGTAAAAATCCCCTTCCCCCCAATATCATGATTGATGTTATACAGGATACTCATTTAATTAAATCGACGAGAATAAAGGTATGCGAAAGTAGTTTTCGGCGTAACGAATTTCGGCGAAAGTAATTTTCTGCCTAAACAATATTCGAAATTCGAAAATTATGCGTGAAAACCATTCGGCGTAAATAGATTATGCGTAATAGAATTCGACGAAAGATCGTTATGCGAGTTTAGTTTCGACGTAAACACTATTATGCCTATACTTATTATGCAAAATCGAATTCTGCAAAAAAAAATTATGCGTAAACAAGGGGAAACCTTTCTATCATCACGTGGGCTCAGTGTGGTAGATTGAAATCCACGGTAATCTTGCGTTTAACTCGGGTCAAGCCAGGGCTGACTATTGTTATGGCCAGTGGGGCCTTAATGAATGCAAGACGATATTTGAACGCACGTGTCTTTGTACAGTCGAGTTCGCCAATATATACACATATTAATGAACTCGACTGTACGTGGGGCGGTTGGTCAAACTAAGACACAGAATATTTAATAGTACTACATACAGAATGGCCACTGAATCACCCGCCTGAATCTAGCCGGCGCGCAACTCGCGCCCAACTCGCCCTTGCCGTCATTTGATTCATCCGGAGACGGAGAGTGGATCATTTGCCCGCGTAATGGTACAAACACAATTACAAGTGTACAGACGTCCTCGCACGCGCACAGACGTCCTCGCAAAACATTGACGCGTCATTCGAATTGTTTTCGAAATCGTGCTTTTATAGGCCGTGTCCGCCGTGTGCCTAAGGCCTCTTTCCTAGTCTAACATTGTAGTAATAATAATACAGGCGTCACCGTTCTGAATTGGAAGACCTATATCATAACTATAGTTGTTAACTTTTAAAATACATTGAAGTTATCACGTAGAAAGCGAAAATTACAAGTTTAAAAAATTTAACTGTGCACTGCTTTTTATAAGAAAACGTTAAAATAACGGCCAAGGGAAACTTTTTTTTATAGTACAATTTTATCTTCACGAAAACTCTATATTTCACCGAACAACAAAGTTAAAGCTGCAGAGTGACAGGTGAAATACCTATTAAATAATAAAGTTTGAATCCCGCTACAAACTAGGCGGCAAAACATCTCAAAAGTTTTTTTAAAACTTCTGCAACATTCTCTTAGACAAGCAATAAATTTCCGAACTCCGCAAATAATCCGCGCATATCGTTTGAATGTACTTTTAAATAAATCACATTGGATCTAAAGCGTTTACCGAAGTGAGAATACCTTTCGCTTGTCAGGGAAAAGGGGACTTTAAAAGTTCCCGATAAGGTGCAGATATCTTCGTGAAAGTTGGAAGGTAGAATTAATATGAAACTAGGGCGCAATTTGTGAAACTCGATTTTGTTTCGATCCGTAATTCAATTAGATTGGTTCGATAATGGAGGGGTTATCAATTACCGGTATCCAATGCAGGCTTTATTAGCCCTTATTTGAATGTAGGCTTGGGGTGGGTTTTCTTTGAAACGTTTTATCGACTTTTTGTTTCTACGGCTCAATCGTTGCCGTTTTACTTTTGGAAAATCATCTCCGATAGATGAGAAGGTAACAAAAGAAAAGTTATTTGACATCGTGCTAAAATTTATTATTTTTTGAGGAAGGCAAAAACCTATATGTATATGTACAAATATAGGTACCTAATTTAACACTCTTGGACTGAGGTTCAATTCAACGGAATAAAGTACACAAGACTTAAAGGCCTCGACTGTACAAAAATGAAATTCCTATACAACACCATATAAGACTTAAGTAAAATAAAGATTATTAAAATGGCTGTCAACGTCCACAGAAGGAAAATCCTCCCTAAAACATTTTATAGAATAGCAGAGAAACATTTTCCACATAGAATTACGGTGGAAAAACCTGACACGTAAAGCTTGGTTCATATTATTAACTGTATACTGGAAAATCTTTTTAAAGCCATGAGGAAACAAATAGTATGTGGAGAATTCCAGAATATGATCTACATATTAGAAACACGCGTAATAATAAAAATATCTGTAGAAATGATTCTACCCGCATTCTTCGAATTAAAAAGCGGTAAATTGCATGTTCGAACAAGTTCTGCAGATATACACAATCTTAAATAGTTGCATTATAATTATAGTTACTGGGGCTCCAAAGATTTGGTAAAATAAAATTGACGTTAATAGCTCTATAGAATTTATTTATGAGTTCACCGGCTTCCTCGTCTCTAAGGAGAAAATATGTAAGGAATCTAAACTAATGGTGCTTCTTCCATAAAAAGACACAAAATAAATACGTTGAATTGTCAGTTTTCAAGTCGTTGACGATAAAGTGAAAATGTATCTTGATTGAAACAAACAACAGTGACATAGTGGCTCAGGGAGCGGTTACCTTGCGAGTCTATTTTTGCATAGTTTAAGACAGTTTTTAAATTTTAAATGTATACTATACTTTTGGAACTTGGTTACGAAAAATCACGAGAATCGATTTAGAAAAGCGACCTTTTTACGGTTTTTTTACAAAACTGAAGTGGAGACGCTTCGCTTGCTCGGTCAATGAGAAGGATGGTCCCAACAGAACAGTCGCACATAAAAGGCTGGTGTGATAGTAAAACCGAGATTTATCAAAAAGGATAAGTAATATTCTTTCAGCACACGCGGAACCCAAGAATTGTAAACAAACCAATTTAAATTCCTGAAATGAAACAATAAATTAGGCGAAAGGCAACGTTCTCCAATAAAACAGCATTACGAAGAACATTAAAATGCCGGCCCTTAATAACAATTACCAACTTTGTGGTGCGCACACTTCAACTTTTTTATATTCCACAGTGTACCAATTACGATTATTTTTCGGAGAGTTTCGGTAATTAAGGGATAATAATTTTGGAGAGCCCAGACGCTTCCAATTATAAATATTTTAATGGGCAACTTAACATAATTGAATTATTTGGTACTACGTAGACGGTCGTTTAGAATGATTTAATTATTACTAGCTGTGTCCAACTGCTCACGACTTCGCGTGGAACAACTATCGTGAAATAACGGTGACTTTTTCCGGGATTCGATTGTTATGTAACAAATCATATCGAACGGTTTGCTATGATACTCTAAGATGACCACATGTGAAAATTCCATGAAAATCCGTTCAGTTCTTTTTGGATATGTTCTCGTACTTCAACGGCCAAGCTAACGGACAATACCACAAATGGAATGTCACACTGCCAAGATAAACTTACGTAATGCAGTCCTCTAAGAAGTACTACGTATACTAGGACAGACCTAGCACCAGGTCCTACCCAAAAGATGATCTGATAGGTGACATACTTGTAACATCAACAAAAACCATGGCTATTAACTAGCCTCTAAAGAAAATCCGTAGCTTCGGTCTTTAAAATAGAACCTGTAGAGCGCAATCTGAAGGAATCATCCGTTCGAACCGAGAGATCACGTCGGATGCAATTCCGGATAGTCTGCCTCCGAGATATCCACAGCACACAGTTTCACTGAAGCTAATCATTATTTGGTGTATTGGAGGATTTTTAGGGCCATGTAATACTTTATTCAACACCGCATACGGAACAGTACAAACATAAACGTAGTTAAAAGCAGCTGGTGAAATTTCCCCATTAAGAAACCATAAGATCGCGAATGCGTTGCCTACCCTGAGGCCTAAGATGGAATGCCTCTGTGGGCGGCCTCGAAATTCTATGATCCCCGATCATAGGATTTCGATGTCCATGGTGATATGGCAGTGACCACTAACCATCAGATGGGCTGTACGCTCGTTTGCCTATACCATTGGTATAAAAAAAGGAAGAATTTGGGGGTGGATGTGGGCCAAATGTATGTAGCCTCGGGAAAAAGGTAAGTACATACTGATCTTTTGTAACGGCCCTTTGTGTTTAGTTATAGTTCAGTACCAGTGGTGAGTTGGAATTCCCGTTGACTCCAGGAAGATGCGAATTTGGGTCCCTCATACGTTATGAATGAGGTATCCAAACTCGCGGAGGATATTATGCATCGTCGTCTCCTCAGCTTCATGACTGAATCTATATTGGTTCTCTCTCATTCCGCATTGGCCTGTGTTTCCTCGTATTTACTGTAGTTTGTAGTTACTAGTCAGGCTCCTGGTTACCGCACCTGTTTTATATCTTTGGTTTCATAGGAGGCAGGAGCTCTTTCGATATTTTCTTAGTGTAACCCTAAATTAGGGTTTTTAAGTGTTTTTGTCCTGGTACAGACTTCCACGATTCGATGGCGACTGTAAACCGGCATGAAAGTAACCTACGTATGTCCTCCCCGGGGCTAGTTAACTCCTTACAAAATTTCATTTAAATTGGTCTAGCGGTTTAAGAGTGTAGAAGTCACATTATGATTACAGGCAGACAGATAGACATAGTTACTTTCGCATTTGTAAAGTATGGATGGATTCTGACCAGATAGGATACAGAATATATGTTTGTAATGTATAATTCTATGTCGGTCTGTGTGCTGTGCAGGTGATATTTCACCCTACTATCGGCCTTGCGCCGGTAGATAGTCACTGAGTTACTAACAGAGCGGTGGGATCCTCGCCGCACCTTACCAGATTTATTTTGAATGTTTTAAGAGTACATTTATTTGAATAGTATAACCATACTGTACTTACTATAGATATCTTTGCTTGAATACTAATTTTGGTTAATGGTAGAATTGATAGTAATATTATAAATGCAATAGGAATAGTGAAGTAAGTATAACTAACTGTAACTTCTTGGACATGAAATTTGGTATAAAGATAATCCGCGTCCCTGGGAAGGTTGGAAAGTAGTTATTCCCTTTATCCCAGAAAATCGCATACTTCCCGAGGGAACGTCATTACTGAATTTTAAAAAAACACTTGTTCGGAAATGGCAAACTTTTCGCATGCCAAAAATTGTGCAGGTATTGAAATGTTTGCTGTTTGAGCAGCTAAATTAAAAAGCTTTTCTTCGTTCTACACGTACGAAAACATTTTGTCGGGTTAACGCTTTACACAAGATCCTTGTCAAACAATGCTGTTTAAAATTTTCCAGTTAACGTAAAGGTTTTTGTTCGACGGTCCAACTCTCTCGACTGGAGCAGCTACTTAAGTCCTCGAGGGCGGAAGGGCGCTAACAAAGGGCGTCATGGTTCGGTCGCCGATCTACTCGGTGCTCGCAATCGCAGGGAAATAAAGGGGATTTGTGTATCGGCTCGTTCAATGTTGACTGACGCGAAGGTTCTTGTATTGTCAGAAAAGATAATTTCTTCGTGGTACGGAATTTTCTTTAGAGTCTTCCTAATTGTATTATGAAACATGCGACTTGAATGTTCAGGACTTTTAATTCCGATAAACATAGACTTTTATTTCTCAATATAAATTACACCATTATTTACATACATGTCAAAATATGTGAATGTACACTGAGATCGTCTAAAAGAATACGAATCAAAAATAAAATGAAAATCAGGAATAAGTTGTTAACAATTGATAACACAAAATAATAATAATATAACAATTGATAACACAGAATCTTGATTTTTTCAGCGACACCGCATTTATTATTAAAGTCAATTGAATGCACAGACAGACGGACAACAAAGTGATCCTATAAGGGTTCCGCTTTGTATCTTTAGGTTCGGAACCTTTTTAAGTAGTATTAAAATGAAAATTGCACCAAATTGTGGACCAAATATCTGTCTCCTAGGCAATTTAGAGCGACATAACTTTTATTAATATCGTACATTGTAGTTTTATTCGGAATTTCTCGTTCATATTTAGTAGAGTAGAGTCCCGGCGGTCGCTTAAACATGAATTTACTGCCGCGGACGCCGGGCAAATAAGCAGGCTTTTACTAGTATATTTGCATGTTATAATCCACCTTTCTGGAATAGCGTGTATTCGTTTTATTTTACACTAGCTACTGCCCGCGACATCGGTTAGTTATCGTAGGAACAGTGCGTGTTTTTGGGATAAAAACTGGCCTCTATTCTTTCTCATATACTCTGAACTATGATCTTACCAATTTGCATGAAAATGGAATCAGCAGTTTAGCCGTGCAAGAGTATTAGACAGATAGATCATCATCATCATCATGGTGGCCGCATAAGTATCCATTCTTGGATGTAGGCCTCTTCCCTTTGTTTCCACTTCCGGCGGTATTGCGCCCCTCTCATCCAGTCCCGGCCTCCGTGTCGTCTGATGCCATCGGCCCAACGCTGTGGGGGTCTGCCGCGCCCTCTAGTGTCGGCTCTGGGTGTCCACTCAAGGACTCTTCGAGCCCAGCGACTCACATCCATCCTAGCAATGTGTCCCGCCCATGCCCACTTTTTCTTTGCAATAACCACCATGACATCCTTCACTTAGTCTTGCTCCTAATCCATTCTATCCGTTTCCGGTCACGCAGGGTGATACCGAGCATAGCCCGCTCCATTCCTCTCTGCGCAACACGGAACTTTCCAGCCGATCTCTGTCTGAGCGTCATGGTTTCAGTTCCATAAGTGAGTACGGGCATAACACATTGCTCGAAAACTTTAACCTTTAGGTGTAAGGGGATGTTGCCACACAAGGTATGTTTATTGGCTCCAAAAGTGGCCCAGGCCTGGGCTATTCTTCGCTCCACTTCTGCCGTTTGATTTTCGAAGCCCAACGTAATTTAATGACCAAGATAGATATATTCTGTCACTATTCCCACAGGAAGCTGGTAGTTATCGACATCCGGAATATTAGTCATAATTTTAGTAGATAGATAGACATAATTACTTTCGAATTTGTAATATTAGTTGATATATGGAAGTGTGGATACGAGGTACCTAGTAATAGGTAGTAGTATCTAAACAAAGTATATACCGATTTAATTCAGCAAGTAGTTTCCAAGGCAACTACCCGAAGCGGACGATCGCAACTATACCTACCACAACGGGTAGAATAGAAACAATCAAAACTTAATTAGAAGTATTTTCCGACAAGTTCCTCTCTTTCTGATATATCTGACTGTTACCTCTTCAGGTTCAAAACGCTGGACGACTCCGGGACTCGTCCCTGGAAGATATACATGTAGGAACGAATGTGTGATGGACAGCTGACGAGTGAACGGCTTGATGAATGAACGAAGAGCGGAGAGCGAAGGGAACGGATGGAATGAATGGGACGGACGAATGAATCGAAGAGATTAAGACCGGAGCCCTTACTTAATTGTCGCTTGCATTGCAATATTTGTAACCTCAAACTGTATTTCTTTTATTTTCCTTTGTTTTTTCAAAAATAAAACTCTGTTCGGTCGAAGTCATAGTTTCCTTCATCGCCCCACGCCACATACATATAGGCTGGGTACCGTTTATCCCGGAAAGAAGCACAGTTCCGGGATTAGACGGGACTTCTATATAACCAGATTCTACACACGGACAAAGTCGCGGGCAGAAGCTATTAGTCCTGAATAATTCTACGATAATAATGCCAGCACATTTAATTTTACCCAAGCGATCATTTACCGAAACGGCAATTAATATGTGCAAAGCCCTCTGATGTACAAGTTAAGTCGGTATTATTTTTAATTACGAAATCATTAATTAATAGAAAGTCGTCCGTCAAAATCGAGTTCCGATTTCATTAGAGTAATTGGGTTCCGTAGCTCAACTTGTTTATTTAAAGGGAATTACTGAGCTTAGTAGGTTCGTTCGATTTAAATTTAATTTGGCCTCCAGCGGCGGCGAGGTGGTACATTACTTTATTAAGACCTCCGCCGGCCAGGCCGGCCACCAGAGAGCAGTACTAAAAAATTAAAATTAAATCCTTCCAACTTCAACTGACAGTCGTTACTGTCTCTGTCGAGTCAATTAAGTACAGTTTTTTATAGATTTTATCATCCTACAAGGAATTTTTCCTAAATTAACCAATTAGTACTTATAAGCTAAGCTGGCACAAAAAAATCAAGACCGTATGTCAGTTTTATGACCACAAGTAAGTAGTTAATGGTACATTTTGATGCAAGTGCGATAAGTTTGTCATTTCATCACGAGTCCCTAGTTATGCGAGTGACGAGTATACTAGGGACGAGAAAAACGTGCAGCTTGGGCGTGTATATAATACATAAACTGTACTTCACGTGTCGTATCGTGATAAAATGACGAACTTTTCGCAGTTGCATCAAAACGTACAATTTCGATTTCGCCTTCGTAGAAAGAGATTGTAACATAAGAGTCAACTTTGTGTGTATTGTTAGTTTGTAGGTATTGCAGTGGGTTTCTTCAAAGGCAATTGTCCAAGCTGCAGGACGAAACATTTCGGCGACGTCCGATGAACGGCACAACTCGCGCAGTCTTCTCGAGCAAATATATCACGTCATAACGCGTGTTACTGTTGAATCGTGGTTGAATCGGTGATAAAGCGCGATTTAAAGCTCCATTCGGCGCGATGAATGGAGGCGGCGGCCATTTTGTCGAATTAAGGCGACGTGCGCGGAGGCGATACATTCCGCGGACGCAAATCGAGTTTTTCGATGTTGGCGCCTCGTCAAGACGGAACTATAGTCACAGAGATCGAATCAACTGTTTTGAGTCAATTGCCAGCCGGCAATTTACTTAACTTTTACCTATAATGAGGAGACTAAGCAGCATCGTTTTTTTGCATTGAGCGATTTTGAACTCAGTAATAAATTGACAAAAGAAAATGATCGATTAAATCGAATTTAATGACGAGTATTTCAATATTCCGATTGTTTTGCATGGGTACATTTAACATGTTAAAACCAACAAAACTGCACAAAAAAATTTGAAAAAATACTTACGGCACAAAATATTCGAAATAAAATTGTCGATTAGATCGATCGACATACGGAAATGTTATCAACGATTACAACAATTTAACGAACTGTATTTAGTCATACTCTAGTTTTGAAAAGAAAAGGATGTGACACGTAAACTGTTACACCAAATAGTAGGTAATACGTTTTTAGTTTTTTTGGGTCTTTACAGATTTTAAATGTCGGCTATTTATTACTCATGTCGCCTACTTGTATAACGACTTAGTTCAGTTGACTACCTGCTTTGCCGGAGTGGGATCGGGTCCTGTTCTATGACTGTTCTATTCGAGGCTACCATCGCATGAGCATCTAAAGATTGTAACTGACTTTATAATGCACAAGAATCGTTCATTTTGTACTATTATGAACTGTAAGATAACATGGTCTGAACATTCTTACGATTGGTATAATATAACTCAATACTCTGAAATACAGTACTTAATTATTATAGATATATCGATATAACGAGATAAAAATAACTTTTGATATTTTTTTTGTTACAGGTGTTCTCTTACCTTCTCGAATTATATTTAAAAAAAAATATACAAAATTTCTCGTGAAAATATTTAAAACTGCACTAGTTTCGAGAATTAATGAGGCATAAAAACTTACTTTCCGCATTAAAGCAGATACAGTAACTCAGGTGCTTTCATGAAAATTATTTAAGTAATGAAAAATAAAAACGCTAAAATAAAAACCAAAATAAACCTTTTACATATCTGATACAAAAATTTAATAGTGACTTGAAAAAAACAGCACACGACCAAAGGCTAAATTTTACAAACATTTTGAATTACTTTGACACGCATTTTCCTTCACCGAAAATCTCAGTGGTACTTAAATCTAAATTGAATTTCGCACATAACTGAGATGCGCGAGCCGGACTTGAACCTCCGACCCTCTGCATCTAAAGCGGTGGGTCAAACCACTGGGTTGTACTTGCTAGCCTAGCCTTGGTAGTAAGCTGCTAGAGTATTCCGCTCACCACTTATCCTTTCCACCATCTCCAGGGGATGTATTATTAAGTGTCTGGGCAGCCCTTCTTTACGGCCCGGTGGCGCCAGGCTGCCGTTAGCTATCTAGTTACCTACTGTTCGTCTGTTGCAGGTTTGGTTGCTTTGTATTGTATTTCTGCAGTGACGTGTGAAAAATCCACTAGAGGTGCTAGAGGTGTCCAAAGCGTTAAAAGTAAAAACGAAACTGACAAAAGGAAAATAATAATAGGTACAGGGACAGACGTCGAGTTGCAGAAAACCAGCCCGCTCAAACCTATACCTTTAAATACTCATAGCATCAAAGTAAGGTGTGTACACCAACGTCGCTAACGTGTGTACATAATTTGCGAAAATACATACATTTTAAAGAACACGATGAGTGCCAGCGAAGTTTAATGTAAGCTTGGGATCTACTCGTGTCATTATCTCGCTCACTTGCCAATGTAGAGCATTCCCGGCGCTCCAGAATGTTCAGCGGGCTCGTTGTGAATTCATACGACTTGGTTCATTATCCTCAACACAACCGGCACTGTTTGATGAACTATACCTACCTTATATTGACATTTTGAGACTGTTGACATATGAAATTTATTTTATTTGACATCGAGGCTATCTCCATTACAATTATTATTATTATTTATTTTTATTTTTGGACCCTTGGAGACTATACATCTTCAAGGTCTTCGATTTAAGTTTAAATTAGGGACTTCAATGTAATTTTAGTACGTACCTATATATATATTATACATATAATGCAAATGTAATTTGAACTACCTATGTGGAATTTTTGAAAAAAGTTGCGTCGGTTCTTCTCAAGCATTGGGTTTAGGAAGCGCTGGTAAATTCTTTTTCACCTCACTGGCTCGAAAGTGGTCGTTTTGCAGCTTGATATCCGAGCGCAAAAGTTGTTTTTATCCGCTAGCGTGGAAAGTGTTTTTGAAATTCGAACGACGCATGACGCCACTGTCACAATAAAAAAACAACGATACGTTCTGAAACGCAATTCGTCGTGAGAGTTTTATTAAAATAAAGGTTAAATTTACTTAATATCATCATTAATAAAATTATATTAATAATACACCGTTTCAGATGTATTTCATTATTTCACTATGTTTTATCACAAAAATACTTAAATATATGTATATTTTAACTGTATTCAATGAATAATTGAATCTTGAAGTACGAGTAGGAGTGATTTGGAACGCAACCTCCGGAAAAAAAAAACATTAAAAAAAAAAATTAAAAATAAAGTTTTAGATTGCTGGTTTTGTAATTTAGATTACCTATACGGAGTAATAAAGAAAATATGAGCGATTCTAGCGATGAAGATACGAATTTAAGTCCTCCAGTGTTAGCACAAACTGTACGTGACGCCGAACTAAGTCTTCTTCCCGAAAAATCGCGCGTGAGGTGAAAAATTTTGTGTTGCGCTCAGCAGCAAAGTCGTTTGCTGTCTCGTGCCTTGAAACCCTCGTTACACTCAGGATTCTATATTTGAACCACTCGCTTCGCTCGTGGTTCAACCCTAGAATCCTTCGTTAACTCGGGTCTCAATCACGCACTCACAGCAAACAACAACTTTGCAGCCTTGCATAACAAATAACTATTTCTGACGTGTAAAAGTGCCGCTGTGTGGCCAATTTGCTGAAGAAATGATTGAATTTTATACTTGAATTTTATTTCTGATCGAAAAATAAACTTTCATGCGCCACTTGTTATCAAAATGTCACTAAACGCTTTTTTGTTTTGATGACAAGTCGCGCACAGAAGTTCTTGATTGTGAGAGTGATTTGGGATATATCAAAAGCTTGTAAGCAAGCGAGCTTATTTTAAAAAATCGAGCTATTTTGATATAAAAATAGGACCGGCTGTGTTGGGGATCTCAAACCAAGATGGCATTCAGAATGAGGCCCCAGGCTGGTAGCTCGGATGGTCGGCGGGTGCTGCAGTATTGCCTTACGTACCTGTAACAGGAGGTATGGGTTAAATTATGACCTCCATGCGATGATGGGTGCCTTAGGTGTATTAATATTAAGTTTACTAGGACCTCGGGGAGGCAAACTTTTATTATAAGTATAATTATTATGTCATAATCATAAGGATCGTTTGCGAGATCGAGCTCTGACTTGAGATCTAGCGATCGATAGAATAATGAAACCTGACATACTCATGCGGCGCAAATCGTTCTGCAAAATAAAATAAAATTACATCTTTGGAGCTGTATGGCGGCCATTTGGCCCCGTCGAAAAAGTATGGCATAGTGATTTTCGTGAATGGCTACTCGACGATGATTATCCGTGCAAAAATTAGCCTGGTACAAATGGTTCAATTTTTGGTTTTTAATTAACATGTTTTCGTCGGTATGGCGGGATGTAGGCCTCGCTGGAGAAGTATGGCATTACGCGATCGCCTACTTCGTTTTTCATCGACTATCGGAAAATACAAGATTTTTTGTGGTACAAATCGTTCGACTTTCGTAATTTATGCGACACGTTCGATTAACGCTCACGCGATTGGGCCCCCGGTACTGGCGCTATGACCATGATTTTCCTTTTCGTCATTGCGTAATTATATCCCTGTAGACTCGCCAGCCTGTTACAAATGGTTCGGAATTCAGTGTCAGTATCTCCCGGCCTATCATTTAATATGAAAAAAAATGAACGATGCATTCAAAAAAATTCGAGCTTCCATTTTCATTTTAAACCAATATGAAGCCCTCATGAAACCCCCAAGTGACAGCTACATAAAGGGTCGCTCCTAAGCATATAACCCGGCTATATTGTCGCCCGCGGCGCCCGATATTATTGGCCGCCGTAACTCGGCCGGCTGGCGCTTGCCGATCGGAATTAGTGGTTACGGGACCTAGCTGAGCGCTGATAGACATGCCATAACCTGTCTAAATTACGTAGGTTCAACAAACAGTGGTAGCTTTGTGGCTGAACTATTACTGCCTCACATGTATGTACAATAGTACGACAAGGAGTTAAAATTCGACTAGATTTTCTGTGCGAAATCCAATTTAAAAACACTAAGATTTTCTGTGAAAGATAACATCGTGGAAAAACCTTGTACGCATCTGCAGCCTGTTCATGTCCCACTGCTGCCCACTGGTTACCCAAACCATGGTTCTCTCCCTCCTCTCATGCAGAGGATTGGGGCTTCAAATACGGCTAGCCCTTGTAAGGTTTACTAATTTCCCAAATTTGATTTGAATTTACCACTTAGATTTTCTATTTTGTGTTCTATACCTATAGCAACATCACGAGAAGCTTTGGGCTATAGTCTGGACTGCACACATATCTTTGAAACCCTACAGCAAATGAGTAAAGACCCAAAGATTAATGGTAAACTAAAAATTTATCTAAAGTTACTCAAAAATCGGTTGGGTCCAAGTTCTTCTAGACCCGCCGTACAAGAACCAAGAAAATCTCAGACTCAACCCTAAAGCTCATGGAGGTGAGGCGTGAGATGATTCTGCAGTCTTCAGGTGACGCTAGTCATTATCGGCAGCTCAATAGGCAGATCTCGAAGTCTCTGAAGCGTGATATACGCCGATTCAATACCAGCAGTATTGAAAAGGCTATTGAGCGTAACAGAGGCTCGAAGGTGTTTGCCAAAGATCTGTCTATTGGCCAAAATGAAATGAAATGAAATGAAATATTTTATTCATAACAATTGTTATAGGTCAATTACATTAAATAAGAATACATTATTTTCAGATGTACAGCATAGTACATTAATACTTAATACAATTACGTTATTAAATTAATAAGTAGCTTATAATGTAAGCGGTAAGTCGAAAAAATCATTATAATTGTAAAACAATTTTTCGTGCAGCCATATTTTAAGTTTATTTTTGAATAGCGTGGTGGAGGCTGCATCCATTATATGTTTAGGCAAGCGGTTGTACACGCTGGGCCCCGAGTAGTATACGCAACGTTCGGACTTGGCGAGCTTGTGCTTGTCCGCGACTAGACGATCTGCGTGCTCGTTGCTGCGGAGAGGGTATTTAGTGTTGGACCCTTGGCGCTTAAACAGATGCAAATTTTCGTGCGTAAATTGTGCCACCTGGTATATGAATAGGCAAGGTAGAGGAAGAATGTGAAATTCTTTAAAGAACTCCTGCGCTGGAGCATCGTCTGGCACGCCAGCCATGGCCCGCACTGCTCTCTTCTGCATCGAGAACACGCGGCGCCACTGTGAGGATCTCCCCCAGAGCTCTGTCCCGTACGAGAGCAGCGAGTGCACAGTTGCGAAGTAGCACTCGCGTAGCGCCGCGCGCCCCGCCGTGCGCGCCAGCCGCCGCAGCGCGAAGCACGCGCCACCCAGTCGCTCGCATAGCGCCTCCGTGTGCTCCACCCACGTCAGCGCATCGTCCACGTGGAACCCGAGGAGCCTCGCGCAGGCGACGCGCTGTATAGGGGCGTCGCCCGCCCGCACGCTGAAAGACGGGCTCACGTGACCGTTAAGCTGAATCGCCAGGAAGCACGTTTTGTCCTTGTTTAGGGCCAGGCCGTTCGACTTAAACCAGTCGTGAAGCTGCCCCAGAACCTCATTGAGCGCTGCCTCCAGCTCGTGCCTCTTACGTGTGGTGATCACTGCTGTAACATCGTCGGCGTACATGTATATTTCAGCATTTTTTATAGCCTCTGGCAGGTCATTAAGCAGAATGCTGAATAAAGTATTCGAGAGACACGAGCCTTGAGGGACGCCCATTATGTTACGGAGGTCCGAGGATAATGCCCGACCTTCATCGCCCACGACGACCTGGGCCCTGTCCGTCATGAACGACAGCACGAGGTTGAGAGCCGGGCCGCTGATGCCGTAGTGGTTCAGCTTTTCAGCGACGAGGGTATGGTCCGCAGTGTCGAAGGCGCGCGACAGGTCGCAGCACAGCACCGCCACGTGCCGCCCCGCCTCGCGCGCGCGCAACACGCTCCGCGTCACCTCTCGCACGAGGTCGGTGGTGGACCGGCCGGCTCGGTAGGCATACTGACTGTCAGACAAGATGTTTCTTTTAGCCCAGAAAGATAGGAGTCTATTATTCAGTCCCACCTCAAAGGGCTTACTGGGCCCTGGAACAATAGATATTGGGCGGTAGGATTTTGTGCTCGACTTCTTCCCTTTTCCTTTATAGAGTGGAGTAATTTTAACCCTCTTCAAGGTTTCGGGGTATATACCGAATTTCATACAGCAATTGAATAGATGAGATAGAACGTAGCTAATTGCAGGACTGGCATATTTCAGTAGGTTCGCGGATAAACCGTATATATCCAAACTGTTTTTAGAAGCTATATTAGTCTTAAATATTTTGAAGATTTCGTCTGGAGTGAATGGCGTTAACCATATTGACGAGTCGCTAGCGGCGCGCTGGTTTGCCATGAGCGCGAGGCAGGCGCGCGGGTCGGCGGCGGCCGCCGTCACGAACTCGCGGTTGAAGGCGTCCAGCAGCTGGCGTTTGCTGGCGAAGGGGCGGCCGGCGGCGTCCAGCACCACGTCGGTGAAGTCCACGCGCTCGCGCGCCCCTCGGCCCAGCTCCAGGTTTATGGCGGCCCACATAGCTTTGCACTTGTTTGGATTGCTGTGAATTAATGAATTGAAATACGTGGTACGCTTAGTTTTAATTTTGTGATTGTAGGATTTTGATAATTTTGATAGGGAATCGGCTAGTTTGGAGTCTTCTATATTATTTTTGGATAAACGAATAAGATCATAAACGAGCAATTTCATATTAATTAATTCGGAGTCTACCCATGGATTATTTTTGGAGTGTATCACGACGGATTTGACTGGTATATGTGTCAAAGCCAATTGACAAAGCTGAAGACCGAAGACGGCGGGATCGTCTCATCCAAACCGGAGCTGTTGGGAGAAGTCGAGAAGTTCTATGGGCAGTTATACACGACAATCCGAACACCCGTCGCTGATCCAGCTAAAGACCCTAGAGCTAGATTAACCCGACACTATACCGAAGATATCCCGGACGTCAGCCTGTACGAGATTAGTATGGCTCTCGAACAGCTTAAGAACGGCAAAGCCCCCGGTGATGACGGAATTACAGCTGAACTCCTGAAGGCGGGTGGTAAACCAGTCCTTAAGGCCCTTCAGACGCTGTTTAATTCCGTCATCCATGAAGGGAGAACGCCGCGAGCATGGAACAGAAGTGTGGTGGTGCTCTTCTTCAAAAAAGGTGATAACACCTTGCTGAAGAATTATAGACCCATCTCACTTCTGAGTCATGTCTACAAGCTGTTTTCGAGAGTAATTACGAACCGTCTCGCGCGCAGGTTTGACGAATTCCAGCCTCCCGAACAAGCCGGTTTCCGAAAGGGCTATAGTACCGTAGACCACATACATGCGTTGCGGCAGGTTATACAGAAGACCGAAGAGTATAACCTCCCCCTTTGCCTTGCATTTGTGGACTACGAGAAAGCCTTCGATTCGATCGAGACTTGGGCTGTGCTGCAGTCTCTCCAGAGGTGCCAAGCTGACTACCGGTACATCGAAGTGTTGAAGTGTTTGTACGAAAATGCCACCATGTCCGTCCGACTACAGGATCAGACCACGATGCCCATCCCACTGCAGCGGGGAGTCAGACAAGGAGACGTAATCTCTCCGAAGCTGTTCACCGCTGCATTGGAGGATGCCTTCAAGGTGCTGGACTGGAAAGGACGAGGCATCAATGTAAATGGCGAGTACATCACTCACCTTCGATTTGCCGACGATATAGTAGTTATGGCTGAGACCATGGAAGACCTCAGTGCTATGCTCGTTGACCTCAGCAGAGTTTCCGATCGAGTTGGTCTGAAAATGAACATGGACAAGACGAAGATCATGTCCAATGTCCATGTTGTGCCAACTCCAGTAATAATCGGAGGCTCTGCGCTCGAAGTTGTTGACCATTATGTATACCTGGGACAAACAGTCCAGTTAGGTAGGTCCAACTGCGAGAAAGAGATCAATCGTCGAATCCGACTCGGCTGGGCAGCGTTCGGGAAGCTTCGCAGTGTCTTTTCGTCCAAATTACCGCAGTGTCTTAAGTCGAAAGTCTTCGACCAGTGTGTGTTGCCAGTGATGACTTATGGTTCCGAGACGTGGGCGCTTACGATGGGCCTCATAAGAAGGCTCAAGGTCACCCAGAGGGCAATGGAGAGGGCTATGCTCGGGGTTTCTCTGCGTGATAGAATCAGAAATGAGGATATCCGCAGTAGAACTAGGGTCACCGACATAGCCCGAAGAATTGCGAACCTTAAGTGGCAGTGGGCGGGGCACATTGCTCGCAGGACTGATGGCCGATGGGGCAAGAAAGTCCTGGAGTGGCGTCCGCGCACCGGTAGACGAGCTGTCGGTAGGCCTCCAACAAGATGGAGTGACGACCTTGTTAAGGTCGCGGGAACGCGGTGGATGCGAGTGGCACAGGAGCGGTCTGAGTGGCGCGCCTTGGGGGAGGCCTATGTCCAGCAGTGGACGTCTATCGGCTGAAATGATGATGATGATGATGATGACTCAAAAATGTGAGCCGCGTTCAGCTTGACCCGGGAGGGTTTACATGGGAGGCGGAAGATCAACCTTCAAAGCAGTGCCACGGCTATTTTTCAAAGGAAAACGCAATTTTCCGTATCTGAAGGCTTCTATTTCGTAAACGTAAAAAGTCGTGCGCCACTCGATAGAGTTGACAAATTCGAGGGGGTCGTTTGTCAAACCAGTCGATATGGCAGTCGACATCACGACGGCACCCCGCAGAATAGGACCCCGCCTGATGTGGCGGGGATATGATGGAAAAACAGTGGAGAAATACGACTTTTGGCTCGCTGTACTGCTTTTAGGTTGCATTTGTACAGTCGAGTTCATTAATATGGGTACACTTTTGGACCTTATTATAACGTGGTAAGGTGCAAAAGTGTGTATATATTGGCGAACTCGACTGTACTCGGACCTATGTGTTCGTTAGTGATATTGTGTTTTTTGAATTAAATAATTAAGTGTGAGACGATCTTAGTTGCCCTTCTGTCAACATGTTTTTTTTGTCATGTCATGTAGGTGAGTTATGCATGTTAATTATTTAATAGTTATATACATATAGTGTTGTAAATGAATTAACCTTTAATTTAGGTAACTTTTCATACACTTAAATGCTCTTATTAACTACGTTTTTGAAAGTTGTTATAACAATTTGATAATGTTACTCATATAATAGTACATTACAAACCTAGGGCGGTGAATTCGTTAATGTCCCAGATCGCAGGTGTTTGTGACCCGAACCGAAGGTGAGGGTAATAAATATGCGATCTGGGGCTTTACGAATTACCGCCCGTGGTTTGTCAAAAGTTTTACATCTTGCCTTGGCCAGAAAGTGAGATTTTCACTCCGCGTAGCGTGCAGAAAATCACACTTTACGGTCATGGGTGACGTAAAGTCAATTTTCCTTCTTGGTCACGAGGCTGCGGCCATCATTGCAAATTACCGGGGTAGTTCGTTTCAATTAAAGCGGGAGACTTAATGACTGCGTCATTTCCTCGCCAAATTAACAGGTTTGCGGTAAAAGTAGCTTTATACATTACTAGCTTCTGCCCGCGACTTCGCCCCCGTGGAATTCGGTTATCGCGTTCCCGCGGGAACTATGAGTTTTTTCGGGATAAAAAGTAGCCTATGTCCTTTACCGGGACCCCAACTATCTCCATACCATATTTCATCCAAATCGGTCCAGCGGTTGAAGCGTGAAGAGGTAACAGACAGACAGAGTTACTTTCGCATTTATAATATTAGTATAGATTATAATAGGTACTAACTTTTGCCCAGGACTCGTATGTCCATTTTTCTCGTTCCCGTGGGAAATACTCCTTTAGTACTCCTTACACTCTACAAGGAGCCTGCATGTGAAATTTCAGGTCTCTAAGACTAGTAGTTTTGGCTGTGCGTTGTCGTCTGTAAGTCAGTAACGAAAGAGTTTTATATTATGGATTTGCTATGATTGCTGTTATTAATATTTTAAGAAACAACGTTAATAAGTATGAATCATTCTATATCAAAATTCATCGTAATTTCTGCTTCTATTGTATTAGAATGTACTCCATAGACATTTTTTATGTGTTTTTACCAAACAAGCATACAGGCCAACTGATTGTAAGTGGTTGCTGCCGCCAGAAGGAATCATGTCCACTATCTTATTAAGATAGTAGATATATCTAAACCTGCGGAGTAAGATACTTTTTCGCCGGTAATTTCACCAGCGAGCGTTTTATAATAAGTTCTTCGCCAAAGTGACAGTTTGTTTTCCATCAATTTTCTTGAACATTTTATACGAAACAGGAAAACCTCTAATTTGGATTTTTCATCGCGTGAGTGAACTTATAGAATTGTCATTTTCCCATCGAATTTACCTCCTGCGAGCGTCACGCGCTGCGTTCGTCAACAAATTCATTTGAAGGAAACCAGTGGAATTTTTCTCATTTCCTCTGGAAAAAAAAATACATGAAAAGTTCCTCTCGTTTTTAGGTCATTTATTTGCACGCTCAATTTCCTCTCTCTCCCTAATAAGTGAAATATCAACAAACAACGGAGAAATATGTTTTTTTGAGTGTAAAAAATTACTTGATTCCTTTTTGAAAACATGTTTACGAGGGCAAACAAATCCCGTGGAATCTAAAACAAAGAAACGAAAACAAGTTGCAAATTTCAAAACATTCCATAAGTAAATTGGAATAGATATGATACCGGTATGGAATGATACCGGTAAAAGAACGATATCGTCGATATTTCGTTCGCGCTCGCGCAGTCGTAGCGTGCGGTACTCTGCAACTTTCGTGACCGGTTATCACTGCTTACCGTGTAGTTGCTCGTAAACAACTTTTAGCCGTACCTACGTTAAATAAATATTATTTATAAAGCGCATTACATTACTTTTTTGTTATTCGCGGAGTAAATTACGTGATTCGCTTTTGCAAAAATGGATTGTAATCAGTGTAAAGAGACTGTGGCAGACGGTGCAAAGTGTAGTTCATGTAACGGATACCTTCACTATGGATGTGCTGGGATTGCCGAGGCCAGCTATCGTAAGCTGGGAGTTGAGAAAAAAGCGGCATGGCGTTGCCTTCAATGTCGTAATGCTGGAGCAATGAAACCGCCTACAACCGACAGTTCGCAGCAAGCGATAGCCTTAGTATTGGATGAAATTAAGGCACTGAGGGTGGAGTTCTCCACAATTAAAACCGATATACATGCGACCTCGGTTGGAATGCAAAGTCTCAATACCAAATGGAGTGAAATGGAATCGCGTTTTTCAAACCTCGAAGATCGTCTGGTTGTCATGGAAAATAAAATGGCCAGCCTTACAAAATTGCAATCAGATCTGAAAACGGCGAATGATATAATATCACATCTTCAAGATGTCAACAATTCTCGAGATCAGTATTTCAGGTTGAATAACGTGGAAATCTCAGGTGTACCTGTCACGAGCGGTGAAAATCTCCAAAGCATCCTACATTCCATATGCACTAAAGTGGGTATTCAGCTCGACACCAACGATGTCGACTCCATACACCGCGTGCGCAGGTACACAAACGGAAATGTCGTCGAGGGCGGCGGAGACGGCGGCCAGCAGGCGCGGGCTCCGGCGCCTCGAGCGCCGGCCATCGTCGTGAGGTTCACCCGGCGCCTCGAGCCCGGCCATCGTCGTGAGGTTCACCCGGCGCCTCGAGCCCGGCCATCGTCGTGAGGTTCACCCGGCGCCTCGAGCGCCGGCCATCGTCGTGAGGTTCACCCGGCGCCTCGAGCGCCGGCCATCGTCGTGAGGTTCACCCGGCGCCTCGAGCGCCGGCCATCGTCGTGAGGTTCACCCGGCGCCTCGAGCGCCGGCCATCGTCGTGAGGTTCACCCGGCGCCTCGAGCGCCGGCCATCGTCGTGAGGTTCACCCGGCGCCTCGAGCGCCGGCCATCGTCGTGAGGTTCACCCGGCGCCTCGAGCGCCGGCCATCGTCGTGAGGTTCACCCGGCGCCTCGAGCGCCGGCCATCGTCGTGAGGTTCACCCGGCGCCTCGAGCGCCGGCCATCGTCGTGAGGTTCACCCGGCGCCTCGAGCGCCGGCCATCGTCGTGAGGTTCACCCGGCGCCTCGAGCGCCGGCCATCGTCGTGAGGTTCACCCGGCGCCTCGAGCGCCGGCCATCGTCGTGAGGTTCACCCGGCGCCTCGAGCGCCGGCCATCGTCGTGAGGTTCACCCGGCGCCTCGAGCGCCGGCCATCGTCGTGAGGTTCACCCGGCGCCTCGAGCGCCGGCCATCGTCGTGAGGTTCACCCGGCGCCTCGAGCGCCGGCCATCGTCGTGAGGTTCACCCGGCGCCTGCGCAAGGACGAGCTGCTCGCGGCGGTGCGCGCGCGCCGCGGCCTCACCACGGCCGACCTCGGGCTGGCGGGGCCTGCGATCGACCTGTACGTGGCCGACCACCTGACGCCCGCTAATAAATTGCTGCTGAAACGTGCTAGACAACTAAAAGCTGAGCTGCAATATTCATACTTGTGGATCCGAGATTGCAAGATCTTCATGCGAAAGAATGATAAAAGCAAAGTCTATTTTGTTAGCAAGGACTCCGATCTAACCAAATTGAAGTGACTTTTGTTTTCATTTTTCACGCCGTTTATAAAATCTTGTTTGCACGTATTTATGTACTGTAGCATTATTATGGATGTAAGTTTTCATCGGAAAGTGGTTATCGCTGGCTTATTGCGTAATCATAAGTTGAATTGTTTTGATCTGGGTCTCTGGAAGTCCCTGCGTTGTTGCAGAGCATATCTATTCGCGTGCCCCTCAGGCGTGAACGAGCCTGTCGTAAGAAAAGTTTATTTTCCGTTGCCAAGAGTAATACCTGTTACGGGAGAAATTCTTATATCAGACGTTGTCGCGGCCGTGCCTAGCGACGGTGAAGCGGAGGTGGGAGCGTAATGAAACCTGCTCCGCGGCGACGCGGCCCCCGCGCCCCTCGACGGCTCATATAGGCCTCCGCCCGGCGCCGTCCCCTCTCTCTCGCTACAATCGCCTTATGCGACACACGCAGCACACACGCGTGTGATTATTATATTTCAATTGTTTTATTCATTTTATAAGTCCATAAGTATTGTGGGACAGTATTACATCTTGTATATAGCAAGAAGATTTTTTATTTACTCCCAAGACCCCCAGTCTTGTACATGGTGACCCATCGACGTGATTGCGTAAGCTTTTACGCCCGCTGCGCGAGTCTCCCAGAAGGACGGACAGAGGTCACGGATTGCTGCCACGTGTCGGAAACGCTTGGACTGCTGAGCAAATCAACCGATTTGGAGGATATTCCGACTACGCAAAAGCTAAGATAGCATTAGAACGCCGTGTCATCCCAACTGAGTCGTGGAGGTCCACGACGTCCCTCAGGAGCCGCCGCCCTCGCCTCAAGCCCGCCGGCCGCCGCCAGGCGCCGCAGCCACGGTTTAGCAGGGAAGTGAACCATTCCTTTGTTCCTTTCTTTCCACTAGAACTTTCCACTCTCTTCGACTATCAAGCTCTGCCACTCTTGATCTTTCTATGCCAAGCTTTAGTCGCATTTTTCTTATTTGCCTGTGTTGCGCAAGTGATCTGATTTTTAGGCCTTTCCCCAGTGCCAGCTATAGCTATATTATAGACTGGACGCTTTTAATTGCCGATCATTTTCACTCGCTCATAGTCTTAACTTCAATCTTCAATTCATTAAAGCGTTCTGCATATTTAAATTAGCTTAACAACGCTTACCTATTTGAGAGCTATTCGCAATATTTCCCATTATTAAAGCCCAAAATCTGCCTTTCTTTAGTGCCTATATTTAATTACTTCCATTAAGGGCTTTGATTTTTGCCACTTCATTTGTTAATTAAATCTGTGCTCACCCCATCTTTTTAGCTAAAAACTAAAAATCATATTTCCCTGCGTAAAATATTCCATTGCATTACGTAACTCGGTACTTCGCTTTGCTTAGCAGTGGCGGACCGGGTGGCTCGGCCGAGTCCCGTTATCTCTGACGTCAGCTGTTGCCACGCCGGCGCTCGCTGCGCCCGCGCCGACCCGCCGCGGTGAATGGGAGTATAAGCCGAACGAATTTACGTATTCCTTTTATATTATTTTCTTAATTTGAATTTAATCGTTCCTCCATTTCTTGTTGTTTTTAAGACATATTTCTAGTAAATATGACTTCTTACGTGAACACTAGAACGTCCATTAAAGGACGCATAACAAAATTCAAAAATTACATAAAGGGCTTAGAGAGAAGTGATGAAATTTCCTCACAAGAAATGGACGAACTTTCATTGAAGCTGGATCGTTTTCGTGCATTGTTCACGCAGTTCGACGATGTGCAAACGCGCATCGAAATTGACAATCCAACTGCAATGGAAGCTGAACTTGATACAAGGGATGAAATGGAACAAGACTTTATTTCATTAATAGCTTGTGCTCAAAAAATTCTTGACAAGGATAAGGCTGATTTTACAAGTGTTAAGTCCGAAGTTCCAAGTCAATGTAGCCATGATAACGAACTTAATTTCAGACTGCCTTTAATAAAAATCGCTAATTTCGATGGTTCGTATTTCAAGTGGCTCGAGTTCCGAGATACGTTTGAGTCGCTCATTCACAACAACGAGCGAATCAAACCCATTCACAAGTTTCATTACTTGAACTCGTATTTAGAGGGTGAGGCATCTCAGGTTGTTAGCAATTTGGAGGTGACCGAGACCAACTATATCGCAGCTTGGCGTCTCCTCTGCGAGAGATACAATAACAAAAAACAATTGATTAGCAATCATTTAAATTCGCTTTTTAATTTGCAGCCCATAGGCCGTGAGTCAGCCAAGTCTTTGCGGTACCTAGTTGATCACGTGTCCAAAAACCTGCGAGCGTTGAATACATTGGGGCAACCCACGGATCACTGGGATACTTTAATTATTCACATGGTCTCGGCTAAGCTCGATAATAATTCTACTTTGAAGTGGGAAGAATTCAAAAATATTTCTTTCAATGAGGATAATATGCCTTCATTGGCCGATTTTAATCGATTCTTAAAGGGACGTGCTGATGTTCTAGAATCAGTACAGCGCAATAAGTTAGATAAATCATTTAATAACAATAATAGCAAGCGCGAACCCTTTGTTTCTCACAAGCCAGATAAGTCTGTGAACATGAAAACTTTCACGATTTCAGCCACTCCCGGTGCTTCTTCCCCTCCTCCGGCTTCGTGTGTCTTCTGCAACGGCGGTCATCGCATTTACGACTGCGCGTCGTTCCTGTCCTTGAACATCGAGGATCGAATCGCTGGCGCAGCGCGGTTGAGACTCTGCTTGAATTGCCTCCGAAAGGGTCACACTTCACACCGTTGCCGGACAGGACCTTGTCTCACTTGTAAGAAGCGCCATAATACTTTATTGCATAGGGAGGTTCCTCAGGCTGTAAATGCACCAGTTATAGACTCGCCGCCGCCACCGCCGCGGAGCGAGCCCGGAGTCGCGTCCAATCACATGGCCGTCTCCCATTCGACTCAAATATTGCTGTGTACAGCGCTCATTGATGTTTACAATCCAGTTAGCAACGACCGCGTCACCGTACGGGCGATGCTAGATTCCGGAAGTATGACGTCACTAATAACTGACGATTTAAAACAAAGATTGCAATTAACGCCGCAACCTAATTCGGTTAATTTGATGGGAGTAGGTAATATGCCTTTGTCTGGAACTCCTGAGCGTTGCGCCGTTCAAATAAGATCTAAACATGACAACAATATTAATTTCGATATTTCATGTTTAGTTTTGCCGACTATTTCAGGTAATTTGCCGCATAAATATATTGACGTGTCTCATTTAAATTTGCCGCGTAACATCAAACTCGCAGATCCCAATTTTAATCAGCCCGGTCCCATTGATGTTTTAATCGGTGCTGACATTTTTTGGAATTTAATCGGATCCGAGCAGATTACGTTAGGCCAGGGCATGCCAGTTATGCGTAAGTCGAAGCTAGGTTGGGTACTTGCCGGGCCCGTGTGCACCCGGTCAAGGTCAGGCGACAATACCTTTGATTCATTTTTGCAATGCAATACGCTGTCTACACTTGACAGCTTAGACGAGTCGCTGACCAAGTTTTGGCAGTTGGAGCAGATACCCCAGCCTATTCAACCTTATTCAGACATCGAAACTGAATGCGAACAACATTTTATTAAACGCGATACGTATCGCGACGAAAGTGGTAGATTTTTTGTTCGCTTGCCATTAATTTCTGAACCTGACTGTTTAGGCAACTCATATAGGCTCGCTAAAAATCGGTTCTTTGCTTTGGAAAGGCGATTTAAAAATAATCCTGAGTTGAAGCAACTTTACGAGAAATTTATTAAAGAGTATTCTGACCTAGGCCACCTATCTGTGTCTGAGACGGCCATTCCAGAACTTTCATACTTTGTGCCCCATCATGCCGTGCTCAAGCCCACCAGTGAGTCCACTAAAATTAGAGTAGTGTTCAATGGCAGTGCTCCGACCACATCTGGCTATTCCATTAATGATTTACAGATGGTCGGACCCACGATTCAGGACTCACTGTTCAATATTTTGTTGAGATTTCGCTCATATAAATACGTCTTGACTGGCGATGTCGAGAAAATGTATCGCCAGATCATGATACAAGAATGTGACCGCGATTTACAACTAATTCTTTGGCGTAATCATGAAAATGAGCCTTTAAAAACATTGAGGCTCAACACGGTCACTTATGGCTTTTCGAGCGCTAGTTTTTTGAGCACGCGTTGCTTATGGCAATTAGGCGAGGAATGCAGCGATGAAAGAATAAAAAATATCATTCAAAACGATTTCCTGGTCGATGACTTGTTGACAGGCTCAGACACAGAAGAGGACCTGCTTTATATTAAGAAGTCTGTAGAGAGTGCTCTGTCTGCGGGCTGCTTCCCGCTGCGGAAGTATAGGTCGAATTCACCTGCTGCTTTGTGCGATTCACAGAGCCCTAAGCCCGAAGGCAGCCTAATAATTAGCTCGTCGTCGTACACGCTCGGAGTAGGCTGGGATTCCGCTGCAGACGTCATTCATTTCCCCACCGAGTACACGGTCAGGGACGAGAATCCCACTAAAAGGTCAATTTTATCCGACTCGTGTAAAATATTTGATCCCCTTGGTATTTTGTGTTTGCTAACTATAATACCAAAAATTTTAATTCAAAAATTATGGGTAACTAAAATACAATGGGACGAGCGCGTGCCTTTGGATATCCAGACTTCCTGGAAAACCTTTGTTGACGGATTGGCCTATTTAACTTCACTACAAATGCCCCGTCAAGTTCTTTGTGAATCGCCCACTCATATTGAAATGCATTGTTTTTGCGACAGTAGTGCAGCGGCATACGCTGCGTGCATTTATTTAAAATCTATGAATGAAGAAGGCGACGTTGTCGTTCGGTTATTATGCGGGAAGGCCCGCGTAGCCCCCGTCAAGGTAGGAGTGGCTACGGGCGCTACGAGCGCTACGACTGCTACAAGTGCTACGAGCATACCCCGGTTAGAATTATCGGCGGCACTCTTGGGCGCTCAGCTCGCATCAGCTGTTTGCAAAACGCTACGTTGCCAGATTTCACAGATAGCTTACTGGACCGATTCATCAATTGTTTTAGCGTGGCTTAAAACCAGTTACAATAAACTAAAAACGTTCGTTTCTAATCGCGTAGCTAGTATTTTAGAGCTCACTGAAGGCAGTGAATGGCGCCATGTGCCCACATCAATGAACCCGGCTGATTATGCGTCGCGTGGTGTAGATGCCTGTAGGCTGACCGATCTGGATCTTTGGTGGAACGGGCCGTCATTTTTACGTGAGCCACGGTGCAATTGGCCGCAATTCGCTGCGAATATTATTAGTGACTTACCAGAATTAAAGGTTAACGTTAATACTGCATTAATTAATAAAAACGGGGAAAATGCTTCAGATTTTATTGCGTTCGACAGATACTCAAAGCTTGTAAAATTGCAACGCGCGTTCGCTTATTTATTGCGATTTATTCATAACTGTCGGCACCCAATTAATAAAAATAGCGGTGTTCTACAGCCTGAGGAACTTGACGCTTCTTTTAAACATTTATGTAGGCTGGCACAGCAGGATATTTTTCCCCAAGAATTGAAAGCTCTTCGCGACAACCAACCATTAGGCCCAAAAAGTCCAATTTTGTCTTTGAATCCCTTTTATGACAAGGATTCCGATCTTATAAGAGTTGGTGGACGCTTGAACTCTTCATTTTACGCTTTCGAAAAATGTCACCCCATTCTTCTACATGCCAAACACCGGCTAACCAAGTTGCTGTTCCAACAGGAGCACGTGCGTCTCCTGCACGCCGCTCCTCAGCTGCTGCTGGGCTCGGTCCGGGAGTTCGTGTGGGCCGCGGGCGGGCGCGCGCTGGCCCGCTCGGTGTCGCAGCAGTGTGTGCGGTGCCGCCGCGTCGCCGGCCGGACGCACGCCCCTCTCATGGGCCATCTCCCCTCTCAACGTGTCACGCCTGACTTCCCATTCATTTGTGTTTGCGTTGATCTAGCTGGGCCATTTTTTATAACTGATAGGCATGGAAGAGGTTGCAAAATTACCAAATGCTACCTAGTTGTTTTTGTATGTACTCGTTACAAGTGCGTACACTTGGAGGCCGTGAGTTCTCAAACCACGGATGCGTTTATTCTCGCTTTGCGCCGTTTCATCTCTCGCAGAGGCAAGCCTCGCGAGATATTGTGCGATAACGGCAGGAATTTCGTCGGAGCGGCCAGGGAACTTAGCGATTTAATAAAGTCTAGTTCTATTTCTGAATTTGCTTCGGGTGAGGGGATTAAATTTAAATTTCAGCCGGCTTGTTCTCCTCATTTCAGCGGCCTGGTCGAATCCGGAGTACGGTGCGCCAAGTACCATTTAAAGAGAATTTTAGGAAATGCCCATCTAACCTTTGAAGAGTTGGCATCCTTATTTAGTCAAGTAGAGGCCATCCTGAACAGCCGTCCTTTATGTCCTCTATCTTCTTCGCCCAATGATTTCCAACCTTTGACTCCAGGTCACTTCCTCATCGGCCGTGCGCTGACGTCGCTGCCTTCGCCCAGCCTGGCGGAGATAACCCCAAACCGCTTAGATCGGTTTCAGAGACTCGAGGCGCTGAGGCAGCACTTCTGGCGCCGCTGGCACTTCGAGTACATCGCAGAGCTTCAGCAGCGGACGAAGTGGCGCGTTCCTGGCAGATGTCTGCAACTGGGCGACCTGGTGCTGATGAAGGAGGATAATGTTCCTCCCTTAAACTGGCGGCTTGGACGAGTAGCCAAGCTGTTCCCTGGAGCTGATGGGATTTCCCGAGTGGCCGAAGTTGCCACGACTACAGGCACTTATAGGCGGGGTGTAAAATACCTCTGCCCTTTACTGGACGAGACGACCAATAATTTGAAGACTGACGTCTCCAACGGCCCCCAGGATGTCGCGGCCGTGCCTAGCGACGGTGAAGCGGAGGTGGGAGCGTAATGAAACCTGCTCCGCGGCGACGCGGCCCCCGCGCCCCTCGACGGCTCATATAGGCCTCCGCCCGGCGCCGTCCCCTCTCTCTCGCTACAATCGCCTTATGCGACACACGCAGCACACACGCGTGTGATTATTATATTTCAATTGTTTTATTCATTTTATAAGTCCATAAGTATTGTGGGACAGTATTACATCTTGTATATAGCAAGAAGATTTTTTATTTACTCCCAAGACCCCCAGTCTTGTACAGACGTGCATGTACCCTTTATAATGAAAAACTTACAGACATAGATTTGTTTAATGTATCCTTGCCGGTATTTAAGAAAAATGTATCCAAATATTTAGTTTAATGTTATTAATAGCATTTAAGCACCCTTTTTCATTTTTAATGGTTATTTGTCGCTTAGTATTCACTTTAAGAATCATTACTCTCTTAAGTTTTGCCTTTTATATACCTAATATAGGGGACTATAGGTCTATAATTAAGTTAATATGTATTTCTTAAATTTATGTAAACGACTGTTTGTCTCTGAAATAAAATAAATAAAAAATAAAAATAAATAGATATCTGCCGGTATCGGTGGAGCGTTATGACCTGGGTAGATAATAGCTGTTATCGTCCCGGCCGGAGGCATGGCAACAAACGGCACTGCAGCGTCACATTCGAACGTCGCTACATGAGAGGATAGTGAAATACCTCTACCTCACTGTTGTAACTGAGCTACTAAACAACCAATTGGGAATGAAATTGCTGTGACGTGGTACTGTTTTACTAATAGTTCTTCTTCCGGTGCCATCTCCTATCGGAGGTCGGCGATCATTATGGCTATTTTTTTTTTCGAGACTGCCGCTCGATACAGGGATCTGATGCTCATCCCAAACCAGTCTCTGAGGTGACGGAGCCAGGAGGTTCGTCTTCGTCCGGGCGGTTTTCGGCCCTGTATTTTGCCTTGCATGATGAGCTGCAGTAAATTATATTTCTCATTGCGCATTATATGCCCCAGATATTGTAACTTTCTTTTCTTTATAGTTTACTAATAGTTGAGGTGTTAAATTAATATGCGTTGTGTAATTTTACATGTTCAATTCATCATATTAATAGAGACATATAAAAGCTTTTAAAAGATGATAAAAAAGATAAAGAAAAATGTTCAAGTGCTACTCTGACGGTAACGATCTGAAGAGTATTTTGTCGCGTCGACGAAAGGAAGTTATTCCAGCCAACACCTTGAATAGGGAATAAAAATAATTTGAGTGACATCCAAAGCGCCCAATTTATAAACTGGCATTAATTAAAAAAGACATCGTTAAACGACGCTTTTAGCGGGCATTTCGCAATTTTCCGTCAATTTGAGGAAAAATGTCGAAATGACGGAATTGCTCTTTTCATAATTAATGAGTCGATGACGATTGCTTCCAGGCAGAAATGGAATTGACACCTTCGTTTTATTGCGCGAACATCTGCGAAAGTAGGTGAACGGTACGAGCGCTCGGAATTGCCTACACGTGATTCCATTGTCCAGCGGCCTGCTTCTACAGAATATAAAATCGTAATATTGGCTTTGAAAATTACTTTTAGTATTTTGTACTTTTCCTGGAGCTTACTATAGTCTAATATTATTCCTGCTTTTAACATCATAATTTTTGAACAGCTAGATTTAAATCTGTTCAGCTGGATACAAACAAACTAGACAGTTGGACCGGTACGATCCTAAAAACCACTTTAATAACTTATTTGTTCTATTCAAAACGAAAAATTGCTGCAAATTATAAACAAAGAGCAATTTAAATATGTTTTAAAGAATCGTAGTAATTGCGATATTCCCCCAGAAGACTTAACAAGTGGCGGCAGTGAGGGAACTAGATTACTGGATTATTAAGTTCTTTGTTTCTGGGAACGTCTTTGAAATTTAAAATGGTAGCATACTTACTGCATTTCTTCAAGGATTATTATGTCGTTATGTATTTTGTGACTTTTATAAAAATAAATTTATAAAAATAAAACTAAGTAGTTGTGAATTAATATTTTTTTTTCTATGATTTAGCACAACTACCTACTTAAAGGGATTTTCAGTATTGGTAAGAAGAACACATTGTTTTTTTGGAAAACTCTGTATAAAGTTTTTTGGACTTATCCCCCATAATTTGGGATGTGTCCGCATGCGTATTTAGTATTTGGATTTTATTTGACTAAACCACTAAATCAAATGATATTGGTTATTAATTTGTTTTCAAGATTTGACACATCCTGATATCAAAGATAGAAAAGTGAGTCGGTATTATGTTTATTTTGCACCTTATCTTACCTAAATCGATCGTTTCATTTTGCATACATATCCCCGAAGGTACAGAAATAGTCAAAGGTTTCATATACATATAAAAATATTAAAATAAAGGTATTCATAAAAACTAGTCTAGCCAATCTACAGATATACTTGTGATATTGATGTATATAGAGAAAAGGATAGAAACACATACATTTCCATACACAAGTAGAATCCATATATACACAGGTGTCAGTAAAGTTTCGTATTTACAGGCTGTCATCGCTCAACCGTCCCCTAATGTCGTCGGACAGGTGGCCGGTTCAATTCCCAGTTGTTGGAAACTTTCACCGTCCGTTTTGTTTTTAGTTCAAAAGTTTAGGAAAGTTTTGATAGTTGTTAGAAAAAAAAACAAGTTAGAATGAAAATTAACGTTAAAAACACATGCTTTATGTTGAGTGGGTGGTTTTCTGACGACTACCTGTCTATCAGGTGACTTCCGGATGCGATGTAAGAAAACAAACGAGATTTAAAATTTTAATTATCTAAATAAAATTAACATTGGCTTGTGCTTTGTGTCCACATTCTGTAAAATCCACATGCAATGAAATGAAATAAGTTTATTTGGCAGCAATAAAAGATAGGTAGATGAATTGTTATTAGGATACAATATTTGTTACAGAACTAAAGAAACAAATATAAACAGATTCAAAACTGAAACAGTAGGTATTGCTTGCCAAAAAGGTCTTCACTCAGCTTTGGTGTCCCGAACGAAATTTTCCGTTTCAGGACGCTGATTTTCAGTGAAGCACTTCAAACAATTTCTGTGTTCGTTTTCTTCTATGTGTTCTTTCTTTCTTTATATGTAGATACATAATACACGTTTACTAACTTAACCTCTCGTCATTGTAGAAAAATATATCCATAAATATATAATTTATATATTTATTTTGACGACAGGTTTGGCTCAGTTGGTAGTGACCCTGCCCACTGTTCCGACTGTCGCGGGTTCGAATCCCGCTCGGGGCAAACTTTGTGTGATGAGCACAAATGTTTGTACTCGAGTCATGGATGTTTGGTATTTATATATGTATGTATTTCTCTATACAAGTATTTATATCGCTGTCTAGCACCCATAGTACAAGTTTTGCTTAGTTTGGGGCTAGGTCAATTTCTGTGAAATGTTCCAGGATATTTATTTATATCCCGAATGAGTTGTATCCATCTAGTTCAATTCAAAGTTGAGTTTGATGACAGATGCAATGATTTCAAAAACCATCTTAAAGAAATTTTTGTTTCTTAACTATTGCTCGATTGGCGCTAGGCTCGTAAAATTCGCAAAAACCCGCGTCATCAGAACGGAAAGACAGACAGATCTCGATATATATATCGAGAAACAATCGGACGAGGGTCGCGATGACAACACGATGCCCGGTAATGTACGACCGGTTTTTAATAGCAAAGGGTTTGGGATATTCGATAAAAATGGAGATTCGGCGCTTGCGGGGACGGGGCGGGGAGGTCAAGCCCCTTTACTTTTTATGTTATCGGCAAGCCATTTTTCCACTTAAATAAACTACTACTACTACCACAGCCTATTTGGGTCCCACTGCTGGGCACAGGCCTCCTCTAATCACGAGAGGGTTTGGGCTTCTTGCGGATTGGGAACTTCACATACATCTTTGAATTACTTCGCAGATGGGTGCAGGTTTCCTCACGATGTTTTCCTTCGCCAAAAAGTTCAGTGGTAAATTCAAATTGAATTTCGCACATTGAGTCACTTCAGTAACACCGACGCCATATTCTTTGAGAGCTTGGCACGCCCCAAAACTTCACCAGGACTAGGCAGCTTTGTGAGCAGTAAAAAATACTTACATGAACATTTTTTTTATTTTTTTGAATAACATCATTTATTTTCATGAAAAGTTTGAAAAAATATTATACGTCGAGGCTTCCTGTGAAAGAGAAAATTGGACTGACTTGGGCATTTTTGACTTCGCTCTACCAAATCCTTTGTTTCAAAATGGCCCAAAGATTAAAGCACGATCTCTGTGACCTTTTAGACTTAATATCTAAGCTAGGTTAGCCGTGATATGTAATGATATGTAATGATAGTGTCAGATGTTAGATTGTGTTTGGCGAGTGAGCGTTAGCATATGAGCAAGCCGTAAAAAAAGGACACGTCTGGTGGCAATCGACATAACGAACAACACACGCGCGTCTGTAAACAAGTGAATCGGCTGCTATGCTCTGTGCACACGTTTCACGAGGCAGTCGTTACAGACCCTTTTGCCGTCGGCAATAGGGTGATAATAGATTGTCTGGGTTCTTTGTTTTGTTGGTAAATGACAATGAAATGGATTTTTGCGATTTTTCTCGCTGCGCCAATTAAAAGGATGTTGATGGCCTCGCCCACAGAATCCATTATTCTGATTGATACGGCGAATGCCAAATCAAGGGTTTGCATTGTTTTGTGGCAGTGTACCAGTGATTTAATTACCTATAGGGAGAAATTACTGAAACCTGATTTTTGGTGGGTTTTATTGATTTATTTTAGTAATCTTATATTGTAAACGTGAAAGTCACAGAACATGTGAAAGTCTGTCTGCGAGAATGCTCGTTACTCCTTCAAGCATTTTACTGACCAAATTTCGTATAGTCCAGTTAATTTTCTATGTGTCCACGAACACGTATTTTTATGGTGAAGGGCCTGGTGCTAGATCCGTCCGGGGTGGTACTACCGTCTTTCACTGCTAACCTGCCGCCAAATAGCAGCGCTCGCACTGTTGTGTTCCGGTACGGGGTTAAGGCAGCTGGTGAAATTACTGGCACAGAGGCATTCCATCTTAGGACTGCAACGCAGGAATGCAAATTTATTTTTTAAAATGGTTCCCCAAATTCTGAAACAGTGGAGATTATGCCACTGATACCTGCCATACCATAGAGACCTTTACCTTTCTTTCCTCCTCAATTTCATAGTAAATGTCAATGAACCTAACAGACACTACACAGATCTCTCGCATCACATTCATATTCGCTAAAATATTTCTTTCAAAACCTGCCTCTTACTTCTTCTTTCTCTAATAACCTTTAACTTTACGTTTCATCGTATCATATCATCAACGTTCATAACATACGTGTTCTGTCAGCTGATTTGGCGTAACCGCCGCTATTGTGAGCCACCGGTTTACGGTGTATCGTAACGTAGCTATATCGACACGTAGCCGCCGTAAAATTATTATAAAACCGCCGCTCCGTGCCCCGCGCGTTTACTCAGCTCAGCCGATCGACTGCGATGTAGGCACGGGAGGATCATCTATTTGGCTACATGCTATATCACTGTTACATGTTTTAAAAATCTCATACTATTCTTTGTTTATAACATTGGTATAGGCAAATGAGCGCACAGCCCACCTGATGGTAAGTGGTCTGCCCACCTGATGAATTGGGTGACTGATGATATAATTATTATTTATCAAACTTGATAATTGGTTAAAAACCGCGGTGGCCTAGTGGATTGACCTACCGCCTCTTATGCCGAGGGTCGGGGGTTGGATTCCGGCTCGCACCTCTAAGTCTACTTACGTGCGAAATTGCACTTAAATTTACAATAAGCTTTTCGGTGAAGGAAAACATCGTGAGGAAACCTGCACGCATCTGCGAAGTAATTCAATGATGTGTGTGAAGTCCCCAATCCGAACTGGGCCCGCGTGGGGACTAATAGCGCAAACCCTCTCATGATGAGGTGAGGCCTGTGTGTCCAGCAGTGGGACGCAAATAGGCTGTAGTAGTAGTAGTAGTTGATAATTGGTCGAAAGTTCTACAGCTGGAATTAACCATATCATACGGCACCCATATACAACACAAAGGTGAATGGGAATCAATAACAGATACACGCCATTACAAAGTGCATGTAAATTGCCGAGCGCGACCTAAATGCACTTTTCAAATAATTAACCACTACCTAAACAATCTAGGAACGTCCCAGTACTGGACACATCCTCTCATGACCAGAGGATATAGGCCGCGGGTTGGCACACGTCTTTAAATTACTTCGCAGAACTATTATTAATAAGATCTCTTCGGGATGTTCTCTTTCAACGGAATAGTAAATTATGCCTTGCCTATTTGTCATTGTAATAACAAATGACACCGCAAACTGCAGCCGAATCACAAACAAATACAACAACACTATCAAAGTACTCGTAGTTAAATTCCTTCGTAGCGACGTCGTGAAGATAATAAGATGTCTTGCCTCGTAAGGCGATGTGCGATGTGCGGGGTTCGTAAATCTGTCGCGCGAGCGGGTCGCGAGGTCGCGTGGTCACCAGTTATGACCACTGTAAATAACCGGAACGCTCGTTTGGATTAAGCGAATGTCGAGCGTTTATAAAAACTGTTTGTTTTCAGAATGGTCGGGATTTTGTACAATTTTCGTTCGCGTTCAATATTTAACCGAAAACGTGCTTTGGCACTTGTGTGAATACTTAATGACGTTTACATTTTCATGGCTGGGTTTGTATTTACTTAAAAGGATCATCGGTAATTTTTATCCCAAGGAAATATTCCCAGGACATAATATTTTAATTTAGCTAGTTGCAAAATAACCAAATCATTTTTTAATGAGTAAGTTGGTAAATTAGTTACACGTAACTTCATAGGTATACATTTTTAAGCTTTCTAAATCAATATTTGAATAGTTACAATATTTCTTATATTATGTACAAAGTCTTATTTTAAGGTCGAAATTTTCTCAAATATAATTTCAAATCCTTTATAAACTGCAAGCTTCGACACATAGTATATAATAGGTATCCTTAACAACCTGGCAGCAGCGTCTGGCTACCCAAAGGTTTACTGAAAGAGATCGCCCCACGAGATAAGCCCGCCCATTGTTTAACTTAATAACGCAACCTCCACTTGTTGCTAGTATTTTGAAACACATGAGGTACTTGTGGGATCTTTTGTCCACGTTGTTTAAGAAAAATGCCTATCTAGATAGTCGAATTAGGACATGATTCCTGTGATAAAAACTATAGTGCCATCCCCATAATAAATATTGACTAAATTGACGCAGTGGCTTAATTTGACACATAGATAATAGAGGTATCTACTTCTGCATTGAAAATATGTCTATCGGTACCCCGAGCCTTCGAATATTACTTGAGATAAATATGAGAAACCATAAGTATTAAATTAATAGAAATAATAACTTTTTCTTATTAGAAAGCCAGACAGCCATTAGCGAAAGGTTTTGGACATTTTCGTCTCCAATTTTCGCAAAATAGACCGAATCTTGTAATGCCCAGGATAATACTCGTATGTCCTTATTTTCGTGAACGGGTAATATTAAAAACCGTACCTAATAGTAATGGGATTTCAGGTCCTGAATTGGTTTTATCCGTTCTTTTAGGAACAGAGATAAAATACCTTCACGTACCTAATAAGCTTAATGGAAGAACTTGGTGCCTAACTGGGGTACCTGGAAGACTACCACACTCGATCTAGAGCAAGAAAAGCATCCCTGTACCGACATTAGATACCTAATTCCAGTCCCTCTTTCTAGAAAAGTATTGGTTGGAACAGCAGTCTACAGGCGGTGGTAAACATTATCCAGCAGGTGGGCCTTCTGTCTGACAATTCGTCTGTCTTTCCCATAGGACTATAAGCAGAGACTTTCCTCATTACCGACGTACTTCATTAATTATTTTAACATGAATATAATTCCTCATACATCCTCATCGGCGTAGATTACTCTGGTCCTGTCTAAGCTTTTAGACAGCATTTAGTCTGACAGTGGATATCACATTACTGGTACAATAGAGGTGTTGCCACAGGATGACACAATACGTGTTGTGTAGTATTGTGTTACGAATCGCGCTGTCTGGGTGGGGTGTGTATCGGAGCACAATGCCCTCCTCCGCCAGCCGAGGACTGTTCAGTGAGGTCATTAATTTGGAACTATTACAAAGGGATTGAAGAAGTACCTACACAAAATATATAGCCCTGGACTAAATTAAAGAAGTGCCAGACACTTATCGACGATGCATGATCATTGCTAAATTAAACGGGGAACATTTACATTGTTCGCAGAATTTCGGATTTAAAATATTATAAATACAAGTTATCATATAAAACCTAAACCTACTTCTACAATATAGTAGAAGTAAGTATTTCGGGTACAAATTCTATGCCTGTGTCTTAAACCCAAAGAAACAGACGTATTATTCAAAACAACATAATTCATCCTTTAGGTCGTCTGCGGCTCTAATCTAATCGCCGGCGCTAGAGCCAGGCACAGGCATCCCAGCCACAATCGAATTTGGAAACAGACCACTACTCAAGGAGAAATTTAGTGCAATTCATAGCAGTGAAAAATTAATAATTCGGAATACTTTTGCCTAGCTTTAAATTGGTCCTGTCTGTAGTAAATAACCCTCCTTTCGGTTGCACAGTCGGATAAAAAAAGCTGAGAAACAATAGCTGCATTGCCAAAACTCGGCAAAAATGGAGGTGGCGTTTGAAAAAATGCAACAGGAGGGCCGTGTCGAAACGTTTAGTACGCAAAGCGGCGGCATGTTGAGGCATGTTGTACACGCCTGTGCGGCTAACGATACGTGCGCCGGTGTTCCAACTTTGACTAGGTATTTGAGTCTGTTCAGACTTAATTTTAAATGAATTTACTCGTATTACCTATGGTATCGGTGAAATCAAAGACTTGCGACACTTTTAACTTCCTTTTATTCTCTACATTATCGTCATCTTATTCTTGGATGAACACTACATTTACATCCGCCCACAACGAATACCCTGTTGGCCTGTCAATTTTCTGGTCTTTTATTGCGACATCATTTGTTGTTTAGTATGAAAGGTTTTAAACTAAAAGGACAGTTCTAAAAAAATGTCTTGTGGCCAAAAGTATGTAACCAAAAGCGTGCCTCCTCCAAATTATCTTTCCACTTGGATGAGTATTAGCTTTGGTATTAGCATTGTATCGCGCCGGCTGTCGGACCCGGCTCAGCGAGGCAATACATGTATTACGACTATTAATACCGACTCGGGCCCGACCTGATTCATTCGGCCAGAGTGACGGCGACTGACGTTTATTTACTTTTGGACCTCTGCGTCTTAGATCTAAGAATAAAGAATAACAGATCATTATAAAATTTAAGGAGGAAAGCAGCCAAAAAAGCATCTTGAAACTGTTAGGGTGCCCTGTCCTTGAGTACCTAGTTAAGTAACGAGTACATGGTTGAAAAAATACGAAAAATCTTTAAATAAGGCTTAAGGAAGGCTTGAAATCCTAACCTAAACCTAAGGGTTGAAAGGGTAGCTTTGAGCTATTATAGTGTTTGTACAAAATAAATAAAGTATACTCTAGACCAGCGATAATCGACACTAAACTCTAAAATCGCCAAGCACGACGTACTTAGTTCTGATTTCTATCATGTTGTCCAAAAAAATTGTACCTACTTAATATACCAGGTCGATTCATCCACTCTTTGAATTACATATGTTACTTACGCCTGGGCTAGGATTCATCATAGCCTAGGCGGTTTCCAGGTTTCCAAGTTCACCTGGAAACCTTTTTATTCACATCACACAAAAAAAAACACAATGATGCACCGATCTTCCATTGAATGGGAAGTTGTGATACATTATGTAAATCCCAGGTCCATTTTGAATAGCTATTGTATGTCTTCATTGTTACGAATTCCTATTTTCATAGTGAAGTGTAGCATCACAGTGTAGCAGGCTATTCGCGACAAGATCGGCCATAAGTCAGCCGGATGACGCCATCAGTACGCGCCCGCGGGACGGCCGTAATCTCCGGGAATTGTCCGTACGTTTGTCCGTAAACGGTTCACTTTACGGGGATACGGCCGCTTGACACGGGGGGTGAGGAGCGGCGGTAAGCTGTTTATGTTTTTGTGTGTTTCTTCTAAATCCTCTAGGTATTCAATTTACATAATGTCCAACGACATAACCAATTAGATTACTCTCTTATATACTTACCTATCTAAGTGTTGTCTTAAGTTGGTACTTTAGGCTGAGACATAGTTTGATAGAGTCGACTCGATTTTTTAAGGCTTTGAAAGTCTTTCGAAATGAGAATTGTCCAGATCAAGGCGCTATCTCTGTCTGTACAAAACTTACTGCCCCTGGCCGTCTTGTGGTACCCACTGAGTAGTTAGAATATTAGAACCATAACTTGACATGAGGCTACCTCTCGGCAGAAGGCTTTGTGTCAAAGTCGTCAAAAAAAATATCAAAATTCAATCATTTATTCAGCAAATTGGCTACATAGGGGCACTTTTACACTCGTTTCTACTCTAAAAGAGTTTTTATTTTTAAGTCATTCATTCTGTCTGGATTTTTTTAGGGTTAAAATTAGTAGGTAGACTGGAGTAATAAAAGAAACTTGTTGATTACTTTTATCCATTTCCTTTTCAGTTACGCCAATCAAATAGCCAAAATATTGCATCTCGAAGTTACCGAGCAGTAATCCGCGGCCTAAGCCGCCGGCTCTAATTGGACGGTTCGGGTGTTACGAGACGGGCAGTTATGTCCAGGCGCGGTAATGTGCTCTTGGGGCCGAGGCGAGTACCACTGCGTATGTCATTGCCGTTAATAGATGTTGGTTTGTTTTATACTTAACAGAGACGCGGAACAGATGACTTGGGCCCGCTTGCACCTAGCTGCTCATTTCGGGTTAGGCTATTAAGCTAGGTTTAGTTGAATCAAATTGACTTACTTTAGAGTCTAAGCAATTCAATTCAATTCAATCATTTATTCAGCAAATTGGCCACATAGCGCATTTTTACACGTCAGAAAAAGAATTTACCAGCGCTTCCTAGACCCATTGCTTGAGAAGAAGCGCCGCAACAAACTCAAGCAGAAGGCCTTTTTTCAAAATTGACAAAATTTACATTACATGTATAAAATATACATATAGGTACGTACTAAAATTACATTGAAGGGATGTATAGTCCCTAACTTAAACTTAAATCTAAGATCTTAGAGATGTATAGTCTCCAAGGGTCCAGAAAAAAAAAACCCATTGGACCTTGGGGGAACAATGCCACATCAAGTCGGCATCAGCTCCAAGGATCATTGGAAGCCAGGCGGTGCGGAGTCGTTGTGTAGAGCTCTTAAAACTGATGACTGATAGTCACAGAAAGTTCAGAATGATGGATAGAAGATGCGGTGTCGGTGAAATAACGAAGGAGGAGGTAGTCTGATTGAAGAAATATATTGCGATGAAGATAATAAATTAATGATGATGACGTGGAAGCTGATCTTCCTATTGATTATGAATAAAGAAATTTGAAAAGATGTTAGACTTTATCACTAGAAAATACCTACGGCTGAGAGCCGTTTTAACGTGGAAACGCTTTTTTTCCACGCGATTTTCTGAGCATTTCAGCACCAAGTTAGACTTCATTAAGTATCTGTGCAGACAATGTCTGTTTGGTAATTACCAGAATAAAAGTTGGCGGCGTGTTTAAGGAGGCCGCTTGACGTTCGCAAGTCGTGTTTGCAGACAACAAGGGGCGAGGGGCGCCTTAAGACGGGAAAGGTCAACTCGGGACTTTGCGGACAATATTTGGAATAAAAATTATTACTTGACACTTGTAATTTCGGAATATCATTTCAACCGCGTCAAAGAAGAATAGTATTACTTACACGTAGGGTGCATTTTCAATTTGAGATCCTGGGAATAACAATAGGATACTTTTTATCCCGATATGTCCACGGGAGCGGGTTTTCTATGGGTCAAAGGTTTTTCAATACTTCTGGTACTATAACTACCTAACTTTCATGTATAGTATCATCGGATAGGCAAATTCTAAGTCTGTGCGGGATAAAGTCGCGGGCAAAGGGTTAGTATGTTTATATTAATGAATTGGTTCCAGAAGAAATCAAAAACAAAAATATAGGTGAACTTCGAGACGTCCTGTATCGCGTTATTTTTTAAGAAATACCTACCTATGTTGTTGGTAATACCTTACATACTTATCTACTCATAAGCATGTTCATTACAAATTACAAAAATTACAAAATAAGCATGTTCTTACAGACTGTAATGATCATTGCAGTTGCGTACAGTTCTGTCCGGAGACAAAATGCATAAGTACGTATAGCTACTATAAAGTTTGTGTTTGAATCATAACCACAGGTGACCTGGTTATGGTTCAAATGCCTCCGAATTATACTGAAGTTACCTTCAGAAACTATTCTGAAATTACATAATGGTGTTAAAATGAAAACTTTGGTCGTCAACCCTAATAGTTTAAGTTTACTCCGTTCCAGCAAAATTGAAATGTGCAACAAAGGTCATTGTCCTCGGCACGGTGGTACCTACTGCTGCTTTATAATTTTAAAATTCTTCAAAACAATTTGTTTTTCATTAAGTTTACAACGGATTGATTGACCCTCTCGATTGGATAATTTAAAAGCACAACCACGGCACTCCGTACAAATGGAACCTAAACTGCACACTGAAATACTAAGGTGTACAAATATCTGCGCCTGTGTGCGTGATTGCCCTATAGTTTTGCTATATTCCGAGTGCCCGTTCGCCGCGGCCGGTGTGGGCTCACCTGTGTGTGAAGCGGGGAGTGTCGCTATTGGTACGATAGTATACAATAAAATAATTTATTCATAACACCAATACTTATAAGAGTGTTTCTCTTTCGACTAATTCTTATAAACTGTTTGTTTCCCATTTATGACAATAGTGTTTTCTTTAAAAGCAGTTTGGTTTTATTTAAAACTAAATGGATATTCCTTTGCTTAATTTGTCCTATCTGGAGTGTTTAAATTAGTTTCCCTCCAAGCATTGTTGAAAATATCCACTCTGTATAATCCAGAAACTTTGCTCTGTAAATAAAACGTGATTCTGAATAATTAACAAAAGTATAACTACCTACCGAATCTGCAGTGTTTCATTAACTACGTAAAAAGTATCATTGAGACGAGAATTTCTAATAAACAAGAAGTTAAAATGAGGATTATATTTACCTACTCGAAATAACGGAAAACATAGAAATATTACCTCTGACGCAGAAATTGCCAATTAACTACCGCTAAACCAATTAGATCATTACATCAGATCAAACGAACTCAGGTCAGCCAATCACCAACGTTCCGTGGCGTCTCCTCGTTAATTTTCACTTTTTCAATAAGCACTAAGCATTACAGTCGCACTTCGTTAGTGGCACAAAACAGTTCGTTTGCAGACGTCCGAGGCAAGTAGTATGCAAATTGTAGAAAAGGACGAGACTCTGCTATTATTCGCGAAACTCATTTGCATACCGTCGCAACAAGAACTCTATTATATCCAGCTGTAATAACCAGTTTTAGTACATGGATGACTTTATCGGGTTGGACACTTGCTTGCAAATTAGTCAAAAATAAGTTTTAAATGGACTCTTCTCAAGGAATGTACGTTAGCTAATAATGCGCTGGCGCCGCCTCGCCTTACGGTAACATTCCAAACCTACATCGTTGTCACATGCATTATCTCACTGAAGCTTTTAATGTAAATAACAGGTACCAAGATGAGTATTACTTTAGTACAAAATAGTGGAGTTTTGATATAGCCGAGTCTTCACACAGAGTAACATTTCCATGAATGGAACCGTCATAAACGGTAATGAAGACAGCGCTGCCATCTCCAGTCTAAGAGAGTGCACCCCTATCTCACGTTAATAACGGTTAATAACGGGTTATAACGGTTATGGCGGCGCGCCGTTATCACGCTAAGAGGAAGGGTTAATTCATTACGCGGCTCTGCCGTAATGGCTGTAATCGCTGCGATTTGGGGGTCAAATGAAGTCGGCCCAACTATCTTTAATGATTGAGTTTCGAAAACTGGAACTATTTAATTCGTTAATTTATCACCAAGGTTTTCAGTGAAGGATTATGTGGCTAGGATATCTTCACGCAATATGAGGTACTCGCAGGACTTGGGTCCCAGTTAGATAAGTGGATAAGATGGTTTTATTACAACAACATCATACAAACTGGCACAGTTGTATAATCATCTGAAATACGTCTGCGAGAAATTCCAGTATTAGTGCTGCTCAGTTTCTAAATTCTGGCCAGGATGATAATAAAACAAAGAGATGCAAAAGTTCTTGAGTGGCTTTCGAATAATGGACTCAAAGTCGATAAAATTCTATAAACCATTAAACCTCCATATAGGCCACGATAGCGACACGACTAAATGACCATTCACCCAAATTGGAAGTGACATCTGTTGCAGAAACACTTCGCCCCTTGTTACCTCTCGGGGACAAATCCAATCAATTGCTCAAAAATCGGGCGAACCCCGTCACCGGTAATAAGTATGAAATTGCTCGGAAAGGTAACACGATGAGCCTTCGTTAGAGGTTCCTTGAGGAGTTTGTTCAAAAACGGCTGATGCAAAAATTTTATGATTCTGTGAGACAAGTTCATCCTCTTAAAAATAGGCCTATACGTTACTACACATTTAATAGCCATAAAAAATCTATGTGCGAAATTCTCCAAGTAGATAATTATGTTGCTGTACCCAAGTGTTGTACAAATTTAACACATCTGTGACAGATCAATTTCCCTCACCATTTGTATGACACAGCGCCCTCCAAATTTCCTACCGGCGTGCACTCTTGATGGATATCTCAATCACAGAGCCGGGGAAGAGGGGGTGAAGGGGGTGGCACAGGGTGTGCTGAAGGATCAAAGTTGGGCTCGAATCCAATACTGCTTGTCTTATGGTTTGTCTAATCAAAAAACTCAGTTCTGATAAAGAGCTGGCTGGCAACACTGCTTTATTTAGAACAGTCAGTCTAGCTTATTAAAAAGCAGAATGTATCGTAGGTACATGTGGTTGTTGTAAACGCTAATTTGATCTCAATATTTGGTATTCGAAGTAACATTACAACCAAATGTTGACGCATTTGGTTTTACTAGCTATATAGGAGGAGGCACCTAAAGATTTACCAATTTAAAAAGCGGCAAATATGTATACGACCCACTCGGACGGAAAGCGGTTTCCTCGAATTCTTCGCTTGCTTTGGTGTACGATTACGATTACAGTCCTACTGACCCTCCTGCGTGCAATCCTTAGTAGGTATTACCTAATACGAGTGTATCGGGGTGATCTCGAGTTATCTGGGCCCTCAGCGCCACTCCATGTAAGCGACACGGATAATGCACTCCAATTAGGTCACGGGCCCTGTTCAATCACAGCAGGAGGGTAATAAGTAATCGATGCCTACAATTTGAGAACCAGTGAGCGTAGACGTCATCCTAGAGCCTTGTGTGGAAACTGCTTCTTGTTTTAGCGGCTACTTATACGATCATCGTCAAATATGTTGACTGCTTTCACTATTTTTATAATAAAACCAAAAAGTTCCACAGTATAAGCCTAAGAATGGATGGATACCTATTTCATATCAAATATTAGCAACGTAGAACCAAGCTTTAGACTCTGGCAACTTGAAGTAACAAAATATTTACAGTAAACATTTACACGGTTAACTAGAATTCAACGCTTGTGAACATCTAAAAGCATCAATTAGTGTCCTTAAAGGAGTTCCAGAAGAAACCCCGGGATAAGTGTGCTTCCCTCTCAGGCATTAGACGGTCGTGTCGCCGCAAAAAATATGATTCGAGAGGACAGAGGCGCAAGTCACGAGATATTGTCACGGAAGGAGAAAATCACGGGCAGAAGTAGTCGAATCGTTTATTCTTAGGTAAATCAAACAGCATGGTGTAGGACTGCCCCGAGGCCCTGTGCCACATACGTCCACCAGATACCCGCGCTTTATTCCAGGTGACAATCTAATTATTCCCTTCACAATGACTTACGGCTATTAATGACGATTTTTGAGTTTAGTGCGTAATTGTTCTAAATTTTATTTTTCCGTAATGAACTAACAATATTAAATTTTAATGTATATTAACAGTAGAATGGTCCAGTCCACTTTCTTCACAAACAGCACAGCTTTTTTTAAGTCAAGAGATGAGAGAGTGACGTTCTGACACGTCGCCGCTTCTAACAAAAACGTCTCGCATGACGCAATAAATCAACTAAAATGCCATAAGAATTTGCCGGTACTAGGACCTGATGCAGGGTCCATCCGGGTACCTACCTACCAACGTTTTAACTACTAACTTTGCCCCAAACAGCAGTGCTCGCACTGATGTATTCTCGGAAGGGGGACAAGAAAGCCGTAGAAATTTACCAGCAAAGAGGCATTCGATCTCTAGTCCTCGGGTTGACAACGCATACGAAATCTTATGAATCCTTATGTGTATGAGCCACAGAGGCCACTTACCATCAGGTGGCCTGTGTGCAAATCCCATGAAAGAGTCGCTGCCGCCTGTACAGCGGGCGACGCGCCATCCCCATCAGGCGGGATTACTCGCCAACTAGCAGCTAATCGATCACGTCGGCTTTAGATAATATTCATCTCTATGACGATTCTTCTGGGCCTTCCTTAATCTTGAGGATTTCAATATATTTTTGGATTTCAGATTTAATTCTGCCTTAAAACGTTAAGTAGGTAGATAGGTATAAATAAGTGAGGTTGAGGAATACAAAAGTCATTTTAAAAGTACCTACCAAAGATTTGTATCTCTTTGTGTTTATCTTTCTTTATTTCTAATTATGGAATTTTTATTATCACTATTATGATTATTTTTGTGAAGAGTTTAAAAACATTCAGTCTCTAATAAAGTATTTCGATATTAATTGAACACTAAACAGGCCAATTGATAACTAGTAGTTATTGAATAATATTGAATATTAATATAGACCAAATATCTTTCGATTAATATCATATAAGCACGAACGACTCGTAACTTTAATATAAATTCTATTTTTGTACTCAATTAATAATATGTCTATTCATTCATGTTTTTTCTTAGGAAAGAACATGAGTATTTGTTTAGACAAATACTCCCAATTTGCAATATAATTTAACCTGATCAAACGTCCTATTTAGATAATATGACTCCTCGTATGACTCCTCGCTGAATGCACACATTTTTCAGTAATACATAGTGTAGTAAGTAAGTAGTTGATATTGTAGTTCTGCCTCTGTTCTTTACCTGTACCTATGTATTGTATTTCTGTGTACTTACTGAAATAAATGATATTCTATTCTATTCGTTCAGATTTTCGTCTGATGCAACCTTTATATTCTTCAATGTCATTTGATACGCTTGGTTTCATGCAATACCTAACTGAAAGCTGTCAAAAACATTGCACCAATAATTTGTTCATTCCATTCCATCTCAGCCAATTCCATTTCCGGGCTATTACGTTGAACAACCCTCGCTCGCGGCCCCGAGAAGGACCACTCATAGATAACTCACCTTCCACACTCCCAGTAGCAGATAATGTCACCTCCGTCCTCGCAGGCGCTCGTCCGTTGTCGCGCAGTCGGTCTATTTGCGCGCGAGTAAGTAATTTGCGCACTCATGGGGGCACTGGGCGTGTTTGCGCAGCTTTGTGCAGATTCTTTTGAGCTCTAATGATGTTTGCGACGATTCGCTCCCTTCATGTCCCGTAATTACCAGTATTGGGGATTTATTTTGCGAGTGTAGGAATTTGGGAGTTCGCGGAATTGTACGGCAGCTGGATGTCTTTAATGGTTTTCCTTTAAGTTGCTTTGATACATGCGCGCTAAATTACCGAGAATGTTTCACTTTCGTGAATAAGGGCTTATGATTGAGTTCTGCGTAGGCGTGAAAGGTCTCTTTGTCGTCTGCTAACAGAATACAGTCCACGCACCGTTAAATGAATCACGATAAAAATAAAAACGTGCGATCAAAAAATAAGTATTTTATTGACGACCTGCCTGATTGACAGAGATTGACAGCTTAATTGGCTCAATTTCAAATTATTGAAATGTTAAAAAAAAGAAAAAGAGAAAATCAGCGCTGGGCGTAACAACGAGCCCAGCACCCGCTGAGACTGGTACCCATTGCCAAATCTTATAGTTAGGAATGTGCTTAAACTATTATATTTTTCTGTCTTCAAATCACTTCATGTAATAATAGTTTGTAAGTAAAAATGTATTTATCTTTAGTACGTGCTTAGTTTAAGTCATGGCAATAAAAATATTTTGACTTTGAATTTAAAAACACAAATATACATAATATTAATAGTCCTACATCTCAATATATTTACCTAGATTCTGAATACCCAACTAAAGCTCAGCCGGGTCGTTTAATTCAACCTTATAAAACGCAGCTCTACGGGCTAACTAGTCGAAGCTAAATAGCCATGGAAAACCTGGACCGACAATGGCGACTAATGCGTATGATTGGGGGGGGGGGGGGAGGTCACGTGAGGAGGTAGGTAACGGGATTGACGCGGCGCGTGATTCACCGTGATTATCTCCGAGCGCAGAGCAGGTGCGGAGCGTACCAGGGGACTATTTAGGGCGGCTTTGAAAAATCAGGTAGTCGTTTTTGACTGTTATTATTTGTCACCATCCGTCTAATGTCCAGTTTCTATTATATTGTAACCTCCTATTTGTCTAAATTTTACCATCACTAGCCAAAATAAGGCGTTATTTGTGGATATAGGAACCCCGCGTGAGTGTTTACAAGTGAAATGCTATTTGCTAGTACGCCGCTCTCTGTTCTTCTAAAAGCTATGATTTGTCGATCCGGTGGTTGCTATACCTTTCTATTTTCTGCTCGTCTTTTGAAATCGTTATAACACGGTTTTTATTTGCTATTTTCTGCATTTTGAACTGGTCTGGCTTACCCATAAGCCATAAGTCCTATAGTGATCTATAGGGGATTAAATTTGATTGAAAAGCAAAAAATTAAAGATTGCGAGTAGGTAGGCTGTACATAATAAGTAAAAAATCCTAAACTCAAGTAACTTGGCAGAAAAAGTGAACCAAAAGTTTCCAACTGACAGACTGCCACTTCTCGAATGATGTCGATTGTCGATACACTTTTATCAAAATACCACGATGTCACAATCCGGCAAGTTCGACATTTATATGTGTTTTTGTTAAGTTCAATGAAATGGTCATCCTGAATCATCAGTTTGAAAATAAAAGGCTCTACTTGTTCCTACTCTGTGGCCCTCGGGCCCTCTCCCGAGCGGCCCGCACGAGCGTGCAGGATCTCGGCATTATTACTCATAACTTTGCATTCTTGATGGTGTTTGTTTCTTGCCTAGCAAAGATTTAAAGGCAGGTTTGGCGAATAGTGTATTGTTTTTTAATCTGGGGTAAATTCTTTTTCTGACGTGTAAAGTGCCCCTATGTGGCCAATTTGCTGAATAAATGATTGAATTTTGAATTGAATTTGAATTTTGGGGTATGGTTAGTTGCCTCAACACAATCGTTTACTCTTTCACCTGTTGAAATTTTTATGCAAGCTTCTGGATTCACATAAGTAAACATATACTCGGAGCTGCGAGCCGCATGTGAAAGTGGTTTCAATCAAACTAATAGTCTACTACTGTCAAATCCCCATTTCCCAATCCTCACTGATAGCGCGGCACAGGCCATCTCGTGATAGGACGAGGCTGTTTCCAGCAGTGGACCGAAAAAAGACTGTCGTAATCGTGTGGTACTGTTTGGTACCTACTGGATTCAAAAGATCTTGTTTTTTAGCGACTGGCGGACGAATTGTAGAAATATTCACTGAATGTACAGCATTGACTAAACCAGATGTGCTAGTGACGTACAGCACAGTATACGACGTCATCTAAATCTGCCTTAATTGACACCTATTTAGATTGCAGCGTACGAGACTCGGCCAGTGAATAGATAGTAGCGGCTTTGTGAGCGCATACTAAACGACACAGCTACAGCAAGACGTGAAGCTTCTGTTCGTGGAATTGGTGCATTTCTAGTTTATTTTCTAATATATTGTGACAAATAAAATAATATTGAACTTCATATTAATTCATCTGAGGCAATGGCATTATATCCTCCACTAGGCCGAACTATTTATTAATCGAGAAAGCTTTTGTTTCATCCACGATAAACCAGAGCGGGTGGCTCTGGTTGCTCGGTCTCTCCTGTTGCCTACCCTTAAATAACGTCGTATGTATTACTAGGTTAGTACTATTACTTATTCTGTGGTATTACTTTACTTGTTGTTGTAACTAAATCCCAACTGCCCTTTCACATCTACGCCTGCCGCCCATCACACAACATAGGTAACATAGTTATTATGATGTCTGTTCACGCGGGGTCAACGTCACCTGATGTTGTCACATTTATTTGTGTACTAGTTGTTGTCCGCGATTTAATCTACATTGAATTTTGTATTAAACTTCCTCCCCAGTTTTCTCCCTCTTAAGGGAAGATTACCGCGGAGATGTCTTTAATTTTATTGTTCAGCCAACTAACAGATACACAAAATCACAAACCGACGCTCTGATTTGACGTGAGAAAAAATAATTCACATTTATAATATTTGTATTATAGACTAAATTGTGCCCCGCGACTAATCTGCGTGGAATATAAAATTGACGATAACTTTTCATTCCGATATCCGCTTATATGGAGCTCCGAATGATGCTCTATCTATCTATCTTTGAGAACTGCTATCAAATTGGTTCAGTAGTTCCGGTGATTAACACTAACAAACAGGCAGACAGAACAGAAAGAGAAAGACAGAAAAAATACCCTTTTACTATAGTATAGATCAGTTCTGTTGTTGTTCTCATCAAACGTTACTGCAAGGCTGAGTAGCAGTTATATCGTACCCTCTAGCCGCACTGTCCGCGACATTGTGATTGTGAGCTAGAGTAGAGCGCGCGGGCGCCGCCGCTGTCCAGCCTAATGACGCCACTCGGAGCCATCGTCACCTCAGTGCCCTGCCCACTAGGGTTGGCAGTCTGTATCACATTCGTGCTATGCTCTTTGAAGATGTACATGCAAGCATAAAATTATTTGATTAAAGATTAGGTCCTTAATAAATTAAATATCTAAGTCATTGATCTATTATATAGTAAGGATTCACAATCAGCCGGAGAAAAATGGCCCGCCAAACGGGTGCCCGAACTGTTCGGGCACCCGTTTGAATGTCACATCGCCCTCGATCTCGACCATGGAAGCCTGTCTATTAGCAGGCCGGTCGGAAGCGGCCGGCACATCACCGGCGGGGTCAGGTCTGGAAGGTTTTAAAAAATAAAGAAGACGGGCCGACGGTGCAGCCTCAGCAAGACTGTAAAGTCGCTGAAGACCGACGAACAGGTGAGACGGCCTGGCTGGAGGGAGCACGTCGGGCGCGCCGCCGATGCAGTGTGACACTTTTACCCGTCAGTAAAGAAGCCCTACAACAAACCGAGCAGAAGAAGTTTTAGGATTCCGTGCCCAAAGGTTAAGAGTCGGAACCCTAGTACTAAGACTCCGCTGTCCGTCTGTCACCAGGCTGTATCCACCGTGATAGTTAGACAGTTGAAATTTATGTACCTACTTCTGTTGCCGCTATAACAATACAAATAAGTTTTTGCTCAACGTAATAATTTTTCACCTAATTAACCTTTTTTTTTAATTCTATGCTGTCCTAACTTTTAAAGCGTAAAATCATTATTAGTACCTATTGACGAAGGCTTCAGCACATGAAGCACCTTCTCCTTTCAACTCCGTCTCGATTTGAGTACCTGGCTAAAGAACTTACCTACTTACTATTAAGTCCGGAGGGCTCAATATGAACCGGAACGGTCGGCGCCGCAACTCTAAAGTTAATATTGACCCTGATTCCTTGAAACCATCCTCATAATTGTTGGAATCTCAAAGTGCCCACTTCCCCGGCTGACGCGACTGAATCATTATACACCTCTTCAATGTAATTAACTCAGTTATCTTTCAAATATATTTTCCAAGCGCCGTGTTCGGGTGTGATCGGGCGTGGTCGGGCTTGCTCGGGCCCGCTCGGAACACCTCGGGAGTAATTTTCCACTCGGACAAACACAACCCCCCCGTAATCTTATTTAATAACATTTGCGATCGAAACAATGCTATTGTCGGCCGCTTTATTAATATTGTACGATATAATATTAAGGAAATACAGCCGGAATTTAATAAAACCAATAAAAATGATGATGTCGTAAATAAATCCAGGGGCTCTACAAATAATTAATTGATGATGTGTTTTCACATAAAGCTTTTGCTTTATTAATTTTAAGCTGTACTTTTAAAATATCAGGTGAATTATTTGAAGGGATTTAATTACTGTTGATTTGTTTATTAAGCAGAATATTTACAACATCATTTTTGAAGTGCAATGCTGTACGCAAGTCTAAAAAAAACCGGTCAAGTGCGGTCTCGCTTATATGAAGGGATCCGTAGCTACCGAGATTATTTCAAAATTACCCCAAATGTCAGCATTAATAAAAAACTTATTTAGGAGTCTACATATTATTTTCAAAGACTTGTCCAATAATACCCCACACAACTTTGTTTTCTTACCAATCTGCCACCCTTAATATTTTTTACAAAAAAAATCGTACTCCATCATTTTGCAGCAGTTCATTGAATACATCTTCCAAATTTCAACCATACAGTACCCATAATATAGTCTCCGAGAAAAAGGCCGCGATTTACGGACGGACAGACAGAGAGACGGATACGACGAAATTATTTATTTGTTTATTTAAACTTCATTGCACATACAAAATGTATAGGTACAATTGGCGGACTTAATGCCTAAGGCATTCTTTACCAGTCAAACATAAGGCCAAACAGAAAGAAAAATGAGTAGGTGCATCAATATCAGAAAGAAACTACAGAAATACAAGGAAGATAACAAATAATTTCAAACGAGGATAAATTATAAGGGTTTTTTTTTGCCATTTGGATGGGGGACCCTAAAAATTAGTTTACTTTAAGCTTTTACAGAAATAGGTAGGTTTGTGTTTACTGGCAGCCGTGGTGGCCTAGTGGTTCGACCTTCCGGCTCTCATGCAGAGGGTCGGTGGTTCGATTCCGGCTCGCACCTCTAAGTTTACTTATGTGCGAAATTCTATTTGAATCTACCACTGAGCTTTTCGGTGAAGGAAAACGTCGTGAGGAAACCTGCACGCATCTGCGAAGCAATTCGAAGATGTGTGTGAAGTCCCCAATCCGCACTGGGCCCGCGTGGGGACTATAGCCCAACCCCCTCGTGATGAGAGGAGGGCTGTGCCCAGCAGTGGGACGCAAATAGCCTGTAGTAGTAGTAGTAGTGTTTACTGGTTAGCAAATTTTTAGTGATGTTTGTACGATACGATCACTTAAGTACCTACTTAGATCATTGACCTATAATAACATATGGTCGAACAGTGTCTAACAGAATATGTCAAAATATATGGAGCAAACTGACATTAGAAAATACGTTCCAATATGCCAATAACGCCTCTTTATAATATGTGTCAAGATAAATATTTTATATAACATGTGACAGACGGACAGCGGAGTCTTAGTACTAGGGTTCCGACTCTTAACCTTTGGGCACGGAATCCTAAAACTTCTTCTGCTCGGTTTGTTGTAGGGCTTCTTACTGACGGGTAAAAGTGTCACACTGCATCGGCGGCGCGCCCGACGTGCTCCCTCCAGCCAGGCCGTCTCACCTGTTCGTCGGTCTTCAGCGACTTTACAGTCTTGCTGAGGCTGCACCGTCGGCCCGTCTTCTTTATTTTTTAAAACCTTCCAGACCTGACCCCGCCGGTGATGTGCCGGCCGCTTCCGACCGGCCTGCTAATAGGCTTCCACGAGTTCCACGGCAGAGATCGAGGGCGATATGTGACATTCGCAGACTTGCGACATGAGACATAGTTGAGAAAATTAAAGAATGTGAGTAGTTTTTAAATAATTAAAGAGTTTTTGCAAGTCATAACAGTCATATAATTGAAACGATTTGTTCAAAATATGTGGTTGAGAAGAAAGCTAAGCATTATAGGAAACACACCGTCATGATAGCCTATTTATGTCTTCCTGCTGAGCGCATGTATCATCTCAGCACTATTCAGTTTAAGTTCCAGTCGAATATGACATTTTGATCAGATACTAGGTCGTTAAAATTAGATAACTTCATTTAAACCGTCTCAAAAAAGACAAAAGCAATTAACATGCAGAACTCAGAATTCGTTTACGAATCTCCTGTTTCAATCGCAAAATGTCACATAACAAGACTCGATTGTCACTGTGTACCAAAATCCTGGTTTCATTTAGGACTTGGTCACAATTACGAGAAAACAAACACATCGAACACGGCGCTAAATGCAGGGCTGTCGACAGCGTCGGCGAGCGACGTGCTGACACTAGCGGGCGGCGTGACAACCCTGGCGCCACAATACATCTCTCAGGCAGAAGGTCAAGGAAATAGTGTGCCACACGACTATGGGTGACATACGAGTGTATACAACGATTCGATTCTTTCGCTCTTGATAAACCGTGCACTCGAACCAAAAGATTTGCACCACATCTGGACATAATATGGACTGCTACTAAAGAATGGAACTCACTCTCGCCATTATTTTTTCCAAACACGACTTAAAAGTATTCAAGGCAAGAGTGCATATTTTACCTTTGGCCTCATCATTGCGTCAATCACAGGAATTACAAGAAAAAGAGGCGTGACTTGGGTAGGTACCTGATAGGTACATTTCCCGCATTCATCACTTATTTGATGTGTTAGTGTTTGTGCTACGTGTTGAGTGCACTTGAAGTAAATCAGGTTTTATACGAAAATCGCCAACTGGGAGTATTTAATTTGTGCGGGACAGAAATTCGTACTCATTATCTCTCTGTCGTCCTCCAGCTGTAGCAGAACAGAGTGAAAGGGACATGTGTCTAACGCTTTGAAACGCTTCGGCCTTTAGGGTCGGTCGGTAATGCGGCGATTTGCGCCGACGTTCCCGTGAATTGATGTACTAATAGGGCTTTCTAAAGAAGCTGCGCTTTCCTCTTTATCTTTATCTTACTAATATCGTATACGTGGAAGATTGCCAGGAGAAGAGCAGGGTTTTTTTTTCAAGTCAAAAATTTACGGCTATTTGCACGAAGGAAAGTAGGTACATGAAATTTAAATTAAATATTACAAAAAAAAAGACATGGTAAGGTGAATGCTGAATTTATCACGAAACTTACTTAACTTGTGAAGTGAAGAACTGAAGAAACTGACTCACTTTTGCATTGATAATTAGTTAGGACGAAGAACTGCTACTTTCATCTTCTGAAATATTCAATCTTGATCCATTCTCCATGCGATCGAGAAAATCCTCAACTTCTCGAACACGTTTTAAAATTCTCCGCCTCGAGCGAGAAGTGTGAAGTGAGCGCCAGCGCCAAGGCAAACCTCGCGACACAATGGCCATGAATAAAAACTTGCCGTTTGCATATTCCGCTCGAACCTGGAACTTGCGGAATAATGGGAACTTGCATCTTCGTGACGCCGGCTGGAGCTAACAATGACGTTTGCCATTCAGCGAGCCAGTTAGCTTTGCGTTTAATGTAAATTAGTAATGACTACGAATCAGAAATGAGGATATCCGCAGTAGAACTAGGGTCACCGACATAGCCCGAAGAATTACGAGCCTTAAGTGGCAGTGGGCGGGGCACATTGCTCGCAGGACTGATGGCCCATGGGGCCGGAAAGTTCTCGAGTGGCGCCCGCGAACCGGGAGACGAGCTGTCGTGTCGGTAGGCCTCCAACAAGATGGAGCGACGACCTCGTGAAGGTCGCGGGAAACCGGTGGAGGCGGGTAGCACAGGACCGATCTGAGTGGCGAGCCTTAGGGGAGGCCTATGTCCAGCAGTAGACGTCTTTTGGGTGAAATGATGATGATGATGATGACGAATCAAGGGAGGGGTGGGTTATTATTTCTCACAAAATACGTGGAAATATAGGGCTAAAAAGTAGCCCATGGATTATTTTTTTATAGGCATGAATGTGCATGGACGTAGATGTCTGGACTGCGTGGAAAGATGATATTCAAAACAGAGATGACGGTTTATGCATATAAGAGCGAATTGAAGAAGAAAACATGATGTGCCGACCCCACGTAAAGTGGTAAGACGGCAAAAAACAATAATGATTTAGGTATAAACATCCTCAACAATAAAATGTTTTGGTTTAGAAAAACAGTAGCGACTTATGGAAACATCACAATCAATTACGTTAACCAACCAAGATCGCAAGTTTTTAAGGATTTAAATTTTATTATTGTCTCCGAAGCTTCGCCTGATTTAAAATCACCGACACGAAGATACTTGCCAAGAGGCTCCCGGCATGAAGTCGATATTTGGGATTTATGTAGCGGCGGTGTTATCGAAGCTAAGTGATAAGTTCGTGACTTATTGGAATGGCCGCGATAATGTACGCGATATCACGAAATGGAACCAAACCCAATTGGAGATCTTTAATACTCTTATGGTTGTATCTACTGCTCAAAAAAAGCATTTGAGCTAGTCGTAAGTAGGTGGAGTTACTATTTGTACAATAACAACAATTTATATTGCAGAGAAGAATGTTTTGTTTGTTGTAATGTAAGTACCTATTAACAGCGGTATTTTCATACGACAGCTGGTCTTGGCTATAGCAGCATCTAAGACTTCGTATTTGATGTTTTCCTTCACCTGATGTTGATGTTGTACCTATCGGCTACGCCGGCACATCGCGTGGATGTTATTTCCAATGGGCCAAATATCGTACAGGCGTATTTTAGTCACTCTTATGGTATAGGTGAGTAAAATACGCCTGTAGGGATATATGGAAAATATAAGGAGAAATATGGTACGCAAATATTTACGAAAAATCCAATTATATTGCCGACTTTACAGCAGTAAACATTTTACAAATATTCAACTGAAATCTGTTATTAAAATACAAAAGTCGAAAACAAAGGTGCTCCTGCTGTACTCAGCATGAATTCTTAGTTTACTTCTGCGTTCAGTTTAATAGAATAATAACCATTGTTGTTTTGTTGCATTTATTGCTTGAAGCTGCATTCTCTAACAGAATTTCTGTTTGCTGAAGAACCTTATTCAGCAGTTCACGCAGACCGGAAACATAACTTAAGTCTTCAGAGTCCGTCGTCAACTCGTCTTTTTCTTCATTATTATATTGACGAGCAAATATTAGTACGAATTGTTGCTATTGTATGTTATGCCAATTAACTAGTAATCTATACGAAAGGTTCATGCGGTGTGAATAAGAAAACTTTGCAATGTGTGCAAGAAATATTTGGTACTCAAATAAGTATTCTAGAAAAATGGCGACAGCCCTACGGCACTAAAGTTGATTATTCCAAGCTTAGAGCTTAGGCTAAGTGCTGAAAAAAGAAATGGATCAGGGCTAGGTTTTGCTAGTACAGGGAAGTTCATTAATATGTGAGTATTTTTCTACCTTATTACAATGGAGTAAGTTGCAAAAATTTATACATGTTGTAGTAGAAAGAAAGAGATAAAGGGAAAACGTCGGAAATTGACTTTTCATCGCCTTCATCGAAACGAGACGGAGAACATTTTAGCGTTTACAAATCATACCGCCGCGAACAGAATGACTGTGTTATAATATTTTGCTAATTTCGTTCCGTTCTGTACTGCTGACACATTACATTCTAATCTCATATCTTATCCTATACTTTAAACGCGCTAATCTTGTATATTTCTCTATTTATTTTTATCCAAGCGTCTCTATCTCACAAACAGCTCTAATGATTTCGACGAAATTTGGAATTGAAATTTGGGTTTACGAGGGCGATAAGTCGATCTAGCTAGATATCATATCTGAGAAAACTTGGTTTTAGCTATTTTCACCCCAGCAGAGCTCGGTCTCCCAGGTACTTCTTATTTAGACCAGTTAGATTAATACCTAACACATAACTGATAAAATTCCTAAAGCTACCAGACACCACAGGCACAGATAGGTATAAACACATATTCGGTGTACGTTGTCTTTCGGCTCGCACCAACAACGCAGGCAATCCGCAGCTGCCCCGCATGTGCCCGCGCACCGCCGCTAAATCTAATATTAATTGCGAATAATCAGCCGCTGCATGCCTTGTAATAGCAATAACTATAGCTATCTGTGATATTAACTACGCTACGGTGAGATAACCAGCGGATTATGGGAGTGTAACAGTTTATGCGCTAAACGAGTTTGGATTAATGAATATACACGATTTGGAGTGAAATGAAAACGAAAGTTTATTCATTTATAACATCCATAAGAATTAAGTACTTATTTAGTACAGTTCACAAAAACAAAATACATACCTAAAATGAAATCGTATAGATCCCAACAACAAATAAAATTGTTTTAAAAGGCAACCTGATCCGAAGCCAATTGACGGAGAACTTCCCAAATCAATTATCCAAGTTGCGAAGTATTTGTATGGTAGAGTGGCTCGGGGAAAACAAGGAGGGGAGGGGGGGGGGTGCCCACGCCCAGACCGAAGAGCTAGGTGATCTGCTTATAAACAAGATAAGAATACCGGTTTATGATCTTGAACTGAGGGTGAGTTCCTGCGTCTGTATGTACGAGTAGCCACGCATGTGGGATTGTCATCGAATCTATCAAGAGCTGCCAAACACTATTACATGAGTATGAAAGTCTGAAATATTCGTTCTTTTCATTATATCAATATTTCACTAGATGTTTTTTTCGTTAATTTCAGTAGCAATTAGGCTGTTAGTACATACACGAATGTCCGAGTTTAACTATCTACTACTACAGCCTCACAGAGGCACAGGCTTCCTCTCATCACGAGAGGGTTTGGGCTATAGTCCCCACGCGGGCCCAGTGCGGATTGGGGACTTCACACACATCTTTGAATTACTTCGCAGATGCGTGCAGGTTTCCTCAAGATGTTTTCCTTCACCGAAAAGCTCATTGAAGCCGTGGTAGCCTAGTGGTTCCACCTACCACCTCTCATGTAGAGGGTCGGGTGTTCGATTCCGGCTCGCACCCCTAAGTTTACTTATGCGCGAAAATTCTGAATTTAATTTTGAATTTACCACTTAGCTTTTCGGAGTTTAACCATAAAACATTACAATTATGTGTAAATTATTTTCACACTTGCAAAGCCTTATGGAGCGTGACTAGCAAAAATTGCTGGAATCGCCAAATTTTTAGTGTCTAAAAGTATCGTAATTGTTTGTAAAATGGTTTTTTGTTTACCTACTCCGGATTAGTGCAGATTGTCCCATAAAAGTACCTCTAAATCTAGAAGGATATCATATTCGAAAACTTCGTGTTCAAAAGCATCTCAAAGGATTTGATCTTCCATAATCTGAGTACAAAATCCTATGTGCATTGACAATTCGTTTCATTGACAAAACTGTAGTAGTGTTCTCGTAAAGTTTCAATTGCCATGGCATCAATGTGGACTTAAGACATCTAGTGGGCGGTCAAAACACTTGAGTGGAGTGTCCACAAGTTGGAGAGATTAACTGGAGTCTTTGTAGGAAGTTGCGTGATAGTCGAGAGGAGTCGCGCCAGGCAGCCTCGCCACCTCGGGAACTTCCGAGGATCTACGACTTGTAGTTTTATCTGTCGTAAAACTGGAGATTATGAACACGTCAGAGTTGAAAAACATCTGGTTGTATTGAACAACATTATTTATAGCTTCGTTAAAAAAAAATATATCAAAATCGGCGTGAAACAACACAGAATAGATACACTCACGACAAACTTATGACACCCCCTTCTTTTTATCGTGAGGGGTTTAAGAGGCCGCGGCACGCGAGCCACATTACTCACGAATCAGTGGAGCCTCCATGATTCCCGTAAACAATATGTCGTCTTCGCGACGCGCCGCGCACGCCGGGCGTAAATCAAAGCGTGTATTATAATGTAACAGCCAGCGTGATTGGCTGAAAACGTGGATACTTACATGCTTATTATAATATAATAATATTTGTAACAGGAGAATGCACTGCTGATCTTGAATGAGACACACCGAATGGCTCATGGCACCCAGAATGGTGTGACTAAGAGGATAAACTGTAAAAAAAATACTGTTAACCAGAGTCAGGTATTTTGTACACAAAACTTCAATATCATGTAGGCCTTGACAGCATTGTTTAAAGCTCTGGTTATACGTTTTGAAATACTTGGTGACACTTTTGAATCTACGCAGGTAACAGGCGGTGCACAGTTCTCTATATCCGTTAGATAGAGCACACGGTGGATAGAGTATCATCCGGAGCACAAAACGCTTTGCTTGATTAAATTGTGATGTCAGGATTTGGAGGATGAAATATCGACATTTTAACATGTTTTGTTCCACACTGACGAAGTAGCACAAGGTGATTGTGTATTCGATCGCATAATACGATCAAAAATAAATTAGTTGCGATTTATGTTTACATTTTTGTAAAAATATAAAATTGACCATGAAGTTCATCGAGTTTATGAAATTAATTAAAACCCCGGTTAATATTTTCAACAAAATTATGACAGAATTCCAAACATTTCTGTAAGAAGCCTACGCTTTTATTTATTGAATATTACTTTATTAAGGCAAAGGAAGCTTCATGTATGTGTTTTAAAGTACTATTATTGCTAGTATTTTGAAATTAATGCCATTACCAAAAGAAATCTCTTTCTGACCTTATACAAAAGTCCTTCCCTTCAAAACCCGCAGTAATTTTTTATATCATCAAGGTGTTATCTACAGAGTTATCTTCTGTCGACAGATAACCGCCGGTCGTCGCAGCAGTGCACAGTGCCACCGGCCGGGTGATCCGGCTCCGATTAATGCCGATCTATGTGCGCGCGACGCGTCTCCTGTCGTGTCCGGGACACAGGCATTCCGCACACGTTTCGGCATTCTCGGTGCGTACATTTTTGCACTGAACCCAGCAACGTAGCCTTGTGAAGTCACAACTGGTGTATCATGTCATTGGAATTGAAACTTTATGATCAAGTAACCCTCTCGTGAGAGGACGCCTGTGCCCAATGTTGGGACGTAAAAAGGCTGTTTTGGTGGTTGTAGTGCATCATGTTACTAAAGTAGGAAAATGAAAAACTTTGTTATTAGAGATAGGAACTTTGGTTGAGGCAGCAGCCGGCAGCATGCTTGACATTCCGAAGATTTATAGGCCAAAAGGCTTTCACTGCCCGGACGTCGCTGTTTTGTGTTCGCTTGATGTTTTTCATTTGTAAGGGACAAAACGCAACATCCATGTAAGGAAGGTAGGTATATTTAAGTTGCTGTTGTTAGCTTTTTATTTATTTTTGAAATGTTTCTCACAGACCGCGTCCGAAATACCATCCTACGCTCCAAGACCCTCAGCGGTTGAAGCGTGCAGAGGTAACAGACCTACAGATAGACAGTATGGGTTGACTACTCAGCAACGTATGCTGCAGTTCAAGGCCCAACTTTAGACAGATTGGCCGCGAGCTACCTCTCGGCGAGCTGCTCGAAACTTCGGCTTAATTAGGCTACTTCTGGCTCGAAACGAGAAACGAGAGAACTGAATACCTGCCTATTTCATACGCATTTATTGTTAAGTAGACATTTTATGTATTAAAAAAGTATACCATATCTATCGTTTTATTCAAATCCCTAAAAACACGTAATGTAGTGAATCGTGAATCGGCAAAAGACGAAATACCCGCAAGGCCGCGAGCTCGATAATTATTCATGTGTGAGCGCTGAGCAGCTTTCCATCAAAAACGTTCGGATTTCTAGTAATCCGCAATATTGAGAGTTCGGCATTTATTTGATATAAGTAGCTTTCACCTTCACATGACATATTTTTTCATATCTAAAACATGATTATACATTAATATAAAATAAGTAAGAGAATACTAATAAATAAAATGGATTAAAAATTAGAAATGAAATAAAATATGTTCAAATTCTTTGAACTTTAGTTTTATTCCCATACAGAACATCCTAAGAGCTCAAGGGAAAACATACAAAACCACTAATATCTTCTGCGCGCGTCTTCGCCCGCGTGGAATTCGGTCATCATGTTCCCGCGAGAACTATGATTTATTTTCGGGATAAAAAGTGTCCCTTATATAAAAAGTATCTCCTTACCAAACATCTGAAACGGTCCAGCGGCTGAAGCGTGAAGAGGTAACATACAGACAGAGTTACTTTTGCATTTGTAATATCTTAATATTACAAATGCATAAGTACCTCTGAATGTATGTAAATAAATATAAATAATATGTATAATGTATCTAAATCCATACTTGTCTTAACAAGTATGGATTTCTAATTACTCCACTGTTTAAGTAACTGTCCTAAGTGCTTGCTGTCATACAAATTAGCACAGTCCACGGTCAACTCGCAGAGCAATCGTGCGCGGAGTGGGGGGAGGGGGAAGAACCGGTGCCGAGCTACCTACTGAATGTCGTGGCGTATGCAGCTCGGGACCGCCCTTCCCCCGTACCTTGAACTTTTCTCCTTTCTGTTAGTAATTTTATTACTCCTACAAGTACCCTTAATACAGTTTATATATGTTAAAAGCAAACGTTAAGGGGGTCTCAAGAGACATTTTCTTAAATATGTTATCAAGTTAGTGCCATTTAAAAGCTATAGGTTGCTCGAAAGGCTTTGACGGCGTTCAAAAGGCTTGTATACTCGTATCTAGTACATCTGCGTAAATAGGAAAATAGGAAATTGAAAACGTTATCGAGAAACTTATTTTTACCGAAATGCAGCTTGTTCTTAGAATAAAAATTTAAGCCATATTTTAGCTATTCTTTTTACGGACTGTCCGTACTTAGTGTCCGTCACGATTAAAATACGTATCAGTATGTACAATAATCTTTATAGGGAATAAAAAACCGTACAAAATAAAGGGAAAAACGGTCTTATCGATAAAACCTAACATAACATGGTGTGCGAAGAAACGCTGCTTTGATCGAAAATATATTTTCAGCTATTAAATAAAAATGTTATAAACCGATACCTTTGTCACATTAATGATGTCGCGACCTAAAAGAAGCCTTGTAATATTTTACTTGCTGACGTTTAACTAACGATGTTTGACCCAAACAAACAAATGTACAAAACTGTTATTAAACGAAATCTTATTCACCATGAAAAACAGAACCACTATCTTTAGAAAATCTTATTAAATGTGTTTTTCTAAAGAGATGGTTCAATTTTAACCATTCTTTCGAATAATTAGAATATAATAACTCGATTTTTTTTTAATTATATACCCGACTGCAAACGCACTTTCGATGTCACATTATATATTTTTGTAATCCGTTCATTAAACCCTTTATTTTGATACCCCACTCGATATAGGTTTTCACAAAAAAACATTGGAAATGTTTAAAATGCCTCTAAAAGTCAGCCATTTTGTTTTTGCAATTTTGATATACCCAGTGTCACTCTCACAATTAAGACGAATCTAACGACACCTCGCATGCTAAAATCCATCCAGCCATTTTAGGCTACAGAGCGTGCCAAAATAAATACACAAATACTTTACATGCACTCGAAATACATAACCCCCCTTCTAGCGCAGTCGGGTAATAAAGTGAGACTGACAATTAGTTCGCTGAACAAAAAGACGCGCGATGCGGGTACAAAAGGACTTCTAGTTTACAGGGTCATCCAGTAAACTAGAACTCGAACTGTGTTCTGAAACTTAATATTTATAGGACACTTCATTGCTTGTCCTAGGTTTAAAAAAAAAATTGTAGAGGCTGGCAACAATTTTAATAGTAATTAAACTTAAATAGTTTTATTTGATTGAAGTATATTTTGTGTAAATACTATTACAAAAACACGAATTTAATTACATCACCAATTAAGAAATGACTTTTATTGTAACCCGAATGTTGCGAAGATCACTTACTGTGAAAGTGGGGATGGAGACATAATACCTACAAGAGAAAACATGGTTTCCAAAGTGTACATTACATATTAACACTCCACGTGACAAAAAATCTACTTTTGGACTTCATTTCTCTATATATTTATTATAATAGTTTTAAATTTCTGCCTCGACATTCAAAAAGAAACTCAATTAACAAATGAAATACCCCATATCTAAGTATCCTAATTAAGTAGGTACATCACTGCTTCTTGAAAATTTACTATGCGCAAATAACGTGTCAATTTATTTTGCAAGTTTTTTTTTTATCATAAAATCCACTGGTTTGACATTTTTACTTTTTTTGAGTTTTCATGTAATATTATTCAATGCTTGTTTTTTTTTCTTGTTTGTTTTAAAATACCATTAGAAATTCCGGCATTGATTTTATTAATTACTATTCCTACTACTCACCGTCAAGCAGAAACAGCAGCCGAAACAGCACGCAGATTCGCCGCATCCTGTACATCACTCACTCACTCACGACTCACTGCACTCGCGGCCGCCCGTAGCGCTGCGCGCCGCCGACTGGCTACGCCGCGTAGCCGCGGAGCGCTACGCCGTAGACCCGTAGACGCGGCAGTGCGTACTACTAGGCAAGGAATTGTAGCTATAAAAATACAATGTTAGGAGTAGTAAGGTTTCACGCCCAATATCGACGTCAATATTACGACATATCACACAATATCCTTCATTTAATCTAATGAAATAATAATACTAGCTTTTGCCTGCAACTTCGTCCGCATGGAATAATGGCGGTAATGGCGTTCCCGCGGGAATTATGCGTTTTCCAGGATATAAAGTCGTCTATTATGTTAAACTATCCCCATACGAAATTTCGTTGCAATCTGTCCAGTAGTTTTTGAGTTAAATCCGGACATACATACATACATAAGTACAGACTTTTTTTAATCGTTATTTTGTGTTCAGTATCGTTTAAATAGTCCTCTCGACTTGATAGTTTCTTTTAATTTTCAAGTTACACTCGCGACTTCTTCATCAGACTAATTATTAGTATAGATAAAGTTCCAAAAAGTAACAATGCACAACTGAAACTTCGGACCGATATAACAGATATTATTTGATATAGGTACAACGTGTAATACAAAACCACTGAAAACCACACAGCCACCGCAATATATTTTAACTATTCTGAATATGCCTAGACAATATTCTATTTAAATTTATTGCATCGTTACTTTATTGCAAGAGATATTCATGTTGCATTTTCGTCATAGTGCTATTTTATTAGTACCTAACTCTGCATTCGTTCAACATCTGCCACCAACTCTTTTTCGACGCTTGCGTGTTGCATTTAGAACACATTAAAGAGGGTGCATTAAAAAAGGGGGGGGGGGGATTACGACTTGCTTTAAAAGACATGATTATATTCTTGATTCTGAACAAGCTGTTAATAGGTTTTCAGTGGGTTATGTTACACGATGCATTGTTGACGAAATTAAATTACACCCCGTTCTGATATTTGTAGGGCGGCCGGCCCGAACCCGCCCCGAAGTTCGGCGTTCAGTGTAAATTTTAAATTAATTTGATTCCCGATACCCGCCATAACGTAACAAGCGGAGTTGCGAAGAATCCGACACTAGTTCGAGCACTCATTATAATTTAAGCCGCCTCGAGCCCGTTGCCGAGCAAGCGGGCTCTCTTCTCAGACTCCCGCGCGAGTCGGAAACACTTACTTCATATCTCACGAGTGCTCCACAGAAATAGATGTGCGATGGGCGGAGCACGTCACAACCGAAGACCAGAGGAAGAAATTGTAACGGGGGGTAGATGCTAGCTCGCGTAGATGCTGTAGGCACGGAGATCAGCAGTGGAAGATGAAGACGCGGAGACCCGGTGGCACGGAGACTCGCTGGGCATCAGGATAATGATTAGCTAATAAAGAAAGCTAAGACACGCTGACTGGCCCTAACACTGCCCTATCATTTCCCTAATTAATAATTAATAAAACTTTGGTTAAATTCATGTCATTGTATTCAGAGATCCACACTTTACAAGAGCTATCAAAAGGCTAAATAAAACAATCAACACAATTCTTCGCTTAAAAATACCTAAATCCGAAAGAAAATGTGTCAACTCACCGATTATGCTCGGCCAGTTTCCACAGTATCAAAATGGCGACCTAGAAACGTGCACGGAAACATTGAACGACAAATGTTAAGATGGAAAGAAGACATCCTCAGGACTTCTGGGGCTTGGTGGATCAGCACGGGAGAGTAAGTACCTAAATGGTGCGGTTTGAAATAAGCGGGCAAAGGTTGAATTTAAAGGGACTCTTAATACTAAATGAAGGTTCTTCAGTAAAGCGTGACAATATTTCCACCTTTAGTCCTCTTTCCATCGTGAAGCCGTATACTTGTTGGCGTTTAGCTAAAAAAGGTTTCATTCCCGCTATAGACTACGAAATTATTAATGAAAATCGTTGTCATATATTTTAGCACAAACAACGTACTTACAAAAAATTGTCCCACTTCACGTGACATGCCCGTTTATTTTTCTAAATCCGGATCGCAGGACCTCGTGTGCCCCCCTCCTCCCCCGCGCTACGTGCCCGCACATAACGTTCCGCCGAAATGTTCCGCGCACTCGTTAAACCGAGCTCATGATGTATATAAATATTCCAATACTTTACGCGAACAATGCGGAGAATGCCGCGGAGCTGATGTGGCTCCTCCCCTCCAAAGCCTGTTCATAATAATGACTCTTTGCTTTAATCAGGAGCAGCGCGAGGAACCTCAAGTCAGAGTTGTAGACGTTCGAGAATAGAGATGCCCAGCGTTTCAATATTGGCTGATTTCATGAGATAATTTTATTTAGCAGCTAATGCACACCCAAGCATGCCCGTTACCAGTCGAGACATCGACATTTAGGTCAGTTTAGAATTATGCTCGATAAATAACTGTACTCTAATACTAGTTTCAAAACCCGATAGGTTGGTTAGGTTAGGTTAGACAGTTAGTTAATACATTTTGTGTTAAGTAGGTACGTAAAAATGTTTGGAAATTTTGAAATCATATTCCACTCCTTTTATCACGCGGAAGAAAATAGCCTGTTATAATCACCAAGCAACTCTCATATTATGAATGCGAAAGTAACTCTATAGAGTTATGGCTGTCTGCCTGTCTGGCTGTCTTGCTGTTACCACTTTACGCTTAAATCTGGCAACCGATTAAAATGAGATTTGGTATGGAGATAGTTCGAGTCTCGGGGCAGGACATGGAATAGTTTTTATTAATGAGTTCTTCTATTTAAGGAAGTGGAAAGGGTTGTACGTTTAGTATGAAATGCAGCGCAGATGAAATCGCGGGCAACAACTACTAGTCATACATATTTCAACCGCCGACATGTTATGCGACTATTTTTCAATTAGTGTAAAATGCTCGAAGATATTTCTTCCGCGTAATCCCCATTGAGTATAGACCCAGCGCCGGCGAGGTCGTGGTTTGGCCCGGCGAGGGCGGCGAGGCCGCGAGGGCCGCCGCAGCACTCTGCCGATGATGAGGGGAGTATAGCTCCGAGCCGCGGGCTACACGGGAGGTATTCCATTTGCTAACGGGTTATGTGACTTTGGTTGCGGTTGTTAATTTTAGTTGAAATTAAACAAACCAACAACCTGGTATTTAAGAACAACTAGTGTTAGTTTCAACAAGTAAAACAAGCTTATTTTATAAACACTGCAAAAGCACAATTTTTTGATAAGCAGCCATTTGCCGCTGTTTGTCCGCAAACAAGTAATTTACGCGAGGACGGCAAACAATTTAACGGCGATGCTATCGCGGCCCGACGGGCTACTTCATTGCTAATTTAAAATATTTATATTACAACAGCTTTTGTGTGAACCGAAGCGTACTCGATGACAGGATGTTGTTGCTTCGAAATTAGCTTTACAGCAGTGATTGTACCCAAAAGTACTCGTAGACTTGTTTGCAACCCATATTTTTAATGGCTCGGGACGGGCTAGCGGGCATACGACCTGATCTGATGGACAGAGACCATCGCCGCCTTTGGAAATTTGTGATACCAGAGGCGTCAGTACAACGTCGGAACATAGCAGCGCATTGCAACATACGAAAGACCGGAGATGTGTCATGCTTTTGATTGCACTGGCAAGCCATTCTGTTTTGTCTATTTATTTTCTCCGGTGTTCACAAAAAACAGGGGTTCGAAAAAACCTTCAGCTGTTCGATGCTAATAGATGTGAGCACGAGACGCGATTCAATCGGAAACGGGCGGGATTGTTCGGACGGTTTATGCAAAGTCGCGTGCGGCGGGCCGCGCCGGGCCGAGCGCCCGCCGCCGGTGTCGCCGTGCCATGCGGGCAATCAGCGACAGGTCTGACGAAGTAACTATGTGAAGAAGGAAGTTTTACAAACTGATGAACATAATTATCATTATTACTGTGACGGATTTGTTAGTTTAACATTTACCCGGAGTAAATTTGAGAAAACTGGGAAATCATGGCTGAATAAAACACTGGAAAGAAAAACAAATATACATTTTTGGAGTTAATAAAGAGCGATTAATGTCAAAGAAAAAATAAATGATGAATAGTTTATAAGAAAATAAATAAAAATCCTATTTATTCCGATACCAAAAATTCGATCACATCTTTTAGTTTAATTATTATAATAATTGTTATTTACTACTACAGCCTATTTGCGTCCCACTGCTGGGCACAGGCCTCCTCTCATCACGAGAGGGTTGGGCTTTATTCCCCACGCGGGCCCAGTGCGGATTGGGGACTTCACACACATCTTTGAATTACTTCGCAGATGCGTGCAGGTTTCTTCGCGATGTTTTCCTTCACCGAAAAGCTCAGTGGTAAATTCAAATTGAATTTCGCACGTAAGTAAACTTAGAGGTGCGAGCCGGAATCGAACCCCCGACCCTCTGCATGAGAGGCGGCAGGTCGAACCACTAGGCCAGCACGGCTTCAATTGTTATTTATTGATATATTATTATTACATATTTATTATAAACATTTAAATTTATCTTTATACATGAACAATGGGCTGGACACGTCTGCCGCATGCACGTAACAGATGAGCCAAATTAGTCACCGAGTGGCTACCTCGTACCTCGGGGCGGACATCGCCGCAGAGGCAGGCTAGACGGAGATGGCGCGACGACCTGGACAAGTTTACATCAGATTGGCCAGAACTGGCAGGAGGAGAGGCCTGCCCAGCAGTAGGATCTAATAGGCTAGATGAGATAAGAAGACATGAAAAATATATATTTATATGGTTTGAACTCCTTCTTGGGTAAAAGCCTCCTCCAGCTCGTGCCATTAAGATGTCTTTTTTGTCAGTTTTATCTCGTTGCGTTAGACCGTCGATAAACAGTTTAGTGGAGCATTACGTTTTGTGGAGTATCATAATAATAGAGCGGACATTTAGCTATTCATTGCCTTCGTAAGTAGCAAGGGCCCATAAGATTGAAAACGCGCTATCGATGGGCCCTTCGGAGCGATGACGCGGTGCAGGTCGCCAGCAGCACGTCTTACCATTGGTAGGAATGGTGGTGATAAATAATTAAAAAATATTTTTATTGGGTAGATATATTCTTAACTTAACAAATAGGTACATACACAAATAGGACTTATTTGTATTTTTTTACTTTAACATTTTTCTCGATGCACCAATCTTGTTTCTTCTATGTTTAGTCCAGAAGTCAGTCAATAGAGCTTTTGGGTAATAAGTTGGCTAGCTAAAAATTGAATAGAGAAATATACGGTTGTGCCAGCAGCAGGGCGGGCGCGCAGGCTACGGCGCGGAGTTTTTCGGGACGTCTCATTTCCGCAGCATCCGTCTGCCGCCATTTACATTCGAGCCGCTGCTGTTTGTTTGAATCACCCCACTAATATCGTACATTTACATACCTACTTTGCGCCTAATCATTACAAATTATACGTTTTTTTAAATGGGAATTTATTCGAAAGTGGTGGCACCTATTTTACTCTCAGGCATTGGACATTATTGCAATAATTCATCAAATAATGTCCTTTCACATACAAGTCAATTTAACCGTAAAATTGAATAGCAATCATGTCTTTTATCAACTATTCGCTAGAGCACATACATATAATTACAAACATACATCATTATGTATGATTGTAATTATATGTATGTGCTCTAGCGAATATAGCACTCTATTGAGTGCTAAAATCATAACCCTTCTGTGGCTGACGGCCTTTTTCGTTGCACAAACCTTGCTGAATTATGTCTTTGTTAAAATTATTGATTTTTGACTTGACAATTAAAAACACATGGAAAGCTGTGGAAGAATTTGAGAGGCGTCACACGATTGCTCCGAACGTCATAGAAGTCATCTTAAATGTCCTAGGAGGGTTTACTCGGTCCATACCTCGCCATAAAAAGCACTGGGCTTCCTGGTCTTCTTCAATAATCTTGACCTGAAGAAACATTTCTCTTATGTCTCCGGTGACAGCTACGGCTCGCTCTCGGAATCTCAATAGGACTCCGACCAAAGAACGGGTCAAAAACAGACATTATGACTTTCAGCATTTCTCGCTTAGTCGGGCGGCGTAAGCCCTGAGCCACGTCTTTGTCAACTTTTTTCAGGGATACGTCAAAGCCAAATAAATCTGCTTCTGGTTTCCAAATTAACCCCAAAGTCCTTGATTCGATCCTGATTAGGGGAAAGATTTTGTTCCAAGACATATGGCGCAGTGGGTTTCAATGGGACCAACAGATTGGAGACAAGGCTGCAGCTATATGGTTCCGCTGGCTACATGAGATCAAAAAATGTGGAGATTTTTCAATCCCTCGATGCTACGGTTTTAGAACTTTGGAGGATTTGCAGCTTCACGTTTTTGTTGATGCATCTGAACAGGCATATGCATCGGTTGTCTACCTACGCCGAGAGGGTGAGGTATGCTTTGTGGCGGGAAAGAGTCGTGTGACGCCTCTCAAACCTTCCACAATCCCAAGATATGAGCTGCAAGCAGCACTCATGGGCACACGGCTTGGCACCGCGATAATGAAGGAGCACGACGTCCACATCACAAAGCGATACTTTTGGACTGATTCCCAGACAGTGTGGTGGTGGATCCATAACAACTCGAAGAAGAAGATGCCTTTCGTATCTCATAGATTATCTGAGATCGACGACTTGTCAAGACCTGAGGAATGGAGATGGCTACCAGGACGCCTCAATGCTGCTGACGGTGCGACAAGGGCTGAAGGAAACTTGCAAAGTTTCAGCTCCAGATGGATAAAGGGTCCTGACTTCCTATACACAAACGAAGAGAACTGGCCATCCGTGGTACCCCAAGCGATGCAATCTGAAGAAGATGATGACCACATAGCAGCTGTAGCGCTTGATCTAGGTCTCGTGAATTACTCAAGATTCTCGAACTGGCGGCGAATGTTGAGATCTGTGGCCTTTGCTATCGTATTCACTGAACGCTGCAAGAAATTATCGTCACACCTAACTCCTGAGCATGAACGACGATCAGAAAAGGCGATAATTCGTCAAGTGCAAGCAGAAAGTTTTCTTGCAGAATTACAAGCTTTGCAGAGCAACAGGAAGATTAGCATATCGAGCCGTTTAAGACAGATCAATCCCTGCCTGGATCCCGAAGGGTTACTAAGAGTCAGAGGCAGAATAGTCGCCGTCACTGATTTGCCGCACGACTTCAAAGAGCCCATCATACTGGATGGTAGCCACCCAGTGGTACGAATGTTACTGATTTATGAACATAGGAAGTTGGGTCATCACAGCATGGAGACATTGCTAAACGAGATAAGACAGAGATACTACGTACTGAGATTGAGACAGACAGTCAGATCTATAATTTCCCACTGTGTTACCTGCAAGGAGAGACGAGGCCGTTGTGAACAGCCCGTGATGGCTGGATTACCACCTGCAAGATTGCACCATCATTGTCGACCTTTCACGTACTGTGGAATTGACCTGTTTGGTCCTATGTTGGTGACAGTTGGACGTCGCAATGAGAAACGCTGGGGTGTGCTTTTCACCTGCCTGAGTACACGAGCTGTATCGATTGAGGTTGCCGCTTCACTCTCTGCTGATTCAACGATACTTGCCATTCGCCGTATGGCTGCGCGGCGAGGATTACCGAAGCAAATCTATTCCGACAATGGCACCAATTTCACAGCCGCTGATAAGGAACTTCGTAACGCCGCCAGGAGCATCCTGAATGATCAGCATCTCACCCAGGGGACCAGCGCTCTTGGAATCGAGTGGAGATTTAATCCAGCTGATGCGGCATCCATGGGCGGATCATGGGAGATTCTTGTGCGGTCTATTAAGACGGCACTTTACGCAACGCTGCGTTCTCGAGCTCCAAAGGAAGAAGTCCTCTCCACTTTGTTAGCAGAGGCAGAGAATATAGTAAATAGCCGACCCCTAACACATGTATCGCTAGACCCCAGCGAGGAGGAGGCTCTGACACCTAACCATTTTCTTTTGGGTGAGTCAAGTCCATTACTGAGCCCTGGAGTGTTTTCGGATCAGGATCTGAACCTGCGCAGACAGTGGCGCATAGCCCAAAGGCTGGCGGACCACTTCTGGGCGCGCTGGATACGCGAATATCTTCCCAGTCTCCACCTACGAAAGAAATGGACTCAAGATGGGGGCCGTAATGTTAGTATTGGGGATGTTGTTTTGATTGCAGATTCCAGTTGCCCACGCAATGCCTGGCCGCGTGGCAGGGTGACTGCTACCACACCGGGGCGCGATGGGCGCGTCCGTATCATCGACGTCGCCACCAGAGGTGGCGTTCTACGCCGGCCTGCTTCCAAGGTCGTCGTGCTACTGAGCGCCGACGACGTGCCGACAGCTTCGACCACTAATGCTGCTCCGCAGCGAGGAGGAGATTGTGGCTGACGGCCTTTTTCGTTGCACAAACCTTGCTGAATTATGTCTTTGTTAAAATTATTGATTTTTGACTTGACAATTAAAAACACATGGAAAGCTGTGGAAGAATTTTATTCACAATAAAATTGAACGAAAATACGTACAAACGACTACACCTTCATTTAGGTTCTTCGTAGTTGAGTAAAAGCAAACAATCGCATACGCTATGTGTGTGTGTGTGTGTGTGTATGTGTTCGTGTGCGTGTAATGTGTAAGCTCATTCCATCCCAATCAGATTTCAACGCCGAAGGCCGAACGGCTCGCAATCACGATACAAGTAATTTTAAACAAGTGATTAGATTAACCGGTAATTTGAATGTGATTTGCGCATGTTAATGTTCTCGTTTAGAGCCCCGTTAGTATTGACGGCTGTATTCGCTCTAATTTGTATGACGAAGCGAGCCCGAGTTCGTTCCGCTGCCCTGCGGGGCCGCGTGAAGGTTCTAATTTGAATATTATTTCATGTTTTACAACGCAATTTGCACAATCATTAATTATTAAGTACTAGCTACCGTCCGAAACTTTGTGCGCGTGTAGTACCGTGTGAAACACGCGGTTAGAGTATTCCCTCGGTAACTATGCGTTTATCCGGAATAAAAAGTGTTTATGACAAATATTTTCTAAAACTAAAAACTACTACTACTACCTACTGCAGCCTATTTGGGTCTCACTGCGGGGCACAGCCTCATCGCGAGAAGGTTTGGGCTATAGTCCCCAGTGAGCCAGAGACTTCACACACATCTTTAAATTACTTCGCAGATGCGTGCAGGTTTCCTCACGCTGTTTTCCTTTCACCGGTAAATTCAATTGGTAAATTGAATTTCGCACATAAGTAAACTTAGAGGTGCGAACCAGAATCGAAGCCCCGATCCTCTGCATGAGAGGCGGTAGGTATAGAACCACTAGGCCACCACGGCTTCTTTAACTTAACTATAATGACCCTAGTCAAAGTGATATAGCCGTGAATGAAATAGTAACAGACAGACAACAACACTTCAGCATTTTTTATAATATGAAGTTATACGATTTATGTACACCATTGTATAATACGTCATATCCGACAGCCGAGTGAAGAGTTGTCTGTCGAGAGAAGATGAGAGCCTGGGCGACGCACGCAGCGCGTCGAAGGTGGATGAATAAATGCCTACCTTCAATAATATAAAAAAAAGCTTTTTATAACAAATTATATGACCATGCAAAACACTGGCTTTTGGTGGACAGCCACATGTTATCAAACGCTTCAAACAGGTTTTTATGAAACATAATTATGTAGGTTGGGTAGGTGTCTATTCTAAAACCCCGCGCTTTTCACGGCCCGAGGCGCGGCTCCGGCGGTGATCGAGCTCCACTGTCGCCCGCGCCGCAATCCGATAAAAAAAAAACAGCAAACACACGGTTATTCTGCGGACTAACATTTGAGAACGCCAAAACAATCGATCTGCTAAAAGATTCGCCGCAGCTGGCTCACTCCCGCGCGGCCACGGTTGCGGACGCGACTTTAAAGTGTTTGCGACCTTTGATTTAAAGTTATTAGCTAATCAAAGTTGTGTAGTCATAGCGCTTGACTTGAGCTTTTTCGGTGGCTTCACTTGGTCACTCAGTATGTGCGAAGGTGAAGCTGGATTCTAAACAGTAATAACTTACAGTTATTTCATCTGATTTACCTTTCAAAATTGTCTAACCGCAGTCAGTAAGCTGAGTTTTAAATATTTTCCGTGCATTCCAACTACCTACTCTCTATTTAATTCTGCTTGTTCACTGGATGTTCTCAAGGAGTATCAGCTTCAAAAACTTCCAATACTTTTCGACAGATTAGCAATATTTTTAAGGTCAATATAAAATTAAAAGTGAAAGCGCTGGATCCCCGGCTGTGTGCTGTTTGTCTGTCGGCGGTGATCGGGAATTCGATTAAAAGCGGGAAAACACACCGACGACACGAGAGCGCATGCACTTTTTTTATTGCGAACACCGTCGAACAGGCTGGTGGAGAGTGGTCACACGCCTATTAGTCGCAGTCATTTGCGACACCGCAGGCAGCGCTCCAGTGCGGATGGAGCCGTGGAGTCCGGCTCGGACCTGCGAGACTTCCTCGCGACACGCGTAGCGCAAGAGACCGACCACTAGACTGTTGATTTTTTTTACAACATGCTACCCTATTATATTTTCTCCGTTTCTCGATATTTTCTCGGGTGTCTGGATCGAGGTTACAGGTACCTATTCTAATTTTAGATAAACGCCAAAATAATAAATGATGTACAACCTCATCTAAAGTAGTCGATCTCCTAAAATTTATCGCATAATAATTTAGTGTATAATAATGTAGAGTAATTTACTGTTGCTTTAATTACTGCTCCTTCCCGGAAATAGGAGGTAGGTAGGTACCGTCGTAATTTAATGAGTTTTTATGAACCTAGAATTATTCCCGGAAATGTTTCACATCCGATCAACCAGTTTAAGTACCTAAGTACTGGAAATATTTCGTCAAAAGACTGATTGATCTAGTAGTATGACAGTAAAGTAATAATTTAAAATGAAGTTTTTGCTTGGATAGAAGCAGGTGGCGTTCTGTGGTGTCTGTCTACCCCGAACGGGGAACAGACGCGTGTTTATGTATGTGTGTAAATTCTTGAAGAAGAGAGTGGAAGCGTTTCTTCAGGCTCGGCAAGATGCGGCTGATTCCTCTGGTATTTCAAACGTCCATACATAGGGAACAGTGATCTCTCGCCTACTCTTATTACCTACATAATACATCCTAGTACTAAGTACTCTTACGTTGTTGTACAAAATCTTAATGTTGTACAAAAATATACCTTGTTCTTTACAAAAGTGTGTGGAAGTAGGCGCTCGTCCTCGCAATAAGCGACACACGAGCGGCGTCAGCGCCAGAGCAGCTTATCTCTAATCGAATTCGCCCTGTCCGCGTGTGTTATTGAATATCTGTCGGGTGTTTTCAATGGGGAGGATTTGTGGAATCCTCGCCGTATTGATGGCCTCTCCAGCATTATGAATAAACGCTCTTTTCGGCTTTTTATCCCGGCGGCGTTGCCCCGCTTGTTTGCCGTGGATGTGAACATTGCGCAGCTACAAACGTATAATCAGGACGCGTTTGGAAGTGGATTTATGACGAAAACGCGAACAGACTACGGCGCATGCTACGTTTTATGACTCAGACCTTCTCACGACAAGGAGAGACTATTTTTTATAGCTCTGCAGAGGGTCGTCAGGTCCAAGCTGGTGTAGGCCGCTCGGAGCTTATCTTGGAGGGTCCATGTCCAACCGTGGGCGTCTCGCGACTGACGATCGTGATGATCATACTGTGGCGGAGACGGAGGTACTAAAAGTACGTAAGTAGGTTGTAGGTGGTCTTTGTAGATGGTGTGTGTGTGTTGTGTTATGTCATGAATTAATGACTTCTCTATATTCTTCTTTTTCCTTTCGAAAAGTCTTTTTAATTTTTGTTTTACATTATTTTATAGGTACGTTCAAATATGTGGAAATAAGCGATGAACTGGCAAGCCGCGTCGGAACTCACCAGAAGATCCGCGGTCCGTCCGGGCGGCCATTACGGGACGTCCGCTTTGTGTTTACACAAACGTAGCCGAGTTCAGAAAAGGCACATTTGCATGTTTATACGTGATTCAGAACGAATATTGAAACTTGCGAGTACCGTATAATGTTAAATGACTTTCCTTAGTATTCATTACTACCTAATATTGAATTTAAAATAAGTATATCTGTCGCTGAACACGTTGAAATGCTCAAATTTCACGTCGTTCAGTAACTTGCCCTCACCTGGGGCACTTTCACCTGTCAGATGTAATTATATACTCACCAGCGTTTCTTCGACCCTTGATTCAAGAATAAGAAGTTCTGTAGACGGATGTATTAGTCATCTAGTTTTTACATTATTTATTATTCTACTTAGTTATCGGATTCTCAGTTTGTTTGTTATTATTTAAAACCCTATACTGCTCCTATTTCTAAATTGAACCACATTGAAGTTCTCTACAAACGCATACTACGGTTTTAAATTGCGTCGCTGAATGAAATTCCACGCCTCGCGCGGGTGTGTTTGCCGAGCTCGCGCCGCGCCGCGCCCGCCGGGGGCCGACGTCTGGCTCTGCCTGCGCTCCTCCTTCCCGAGGCTCGACAGTGGAGGTGGAGAGGGACGGAGGGAGTCGAACTTACTGCGGACTCGCGAGAGAATTAGCAAATAAATTAAAGTGGAACAAAGCCGGTTGACGCTGAGCTAACCCCGTGATGAAGTGCGAGCGCCGTGGGCTCGAGGGCCCGTGTTTCCGGATCTGGCTTCATTGTCTGCGAGCAGCGCCGCGCGACCCGCGGCCCGCGGCCTGCGGCGCCCGGACAGTGCTGGCGCTGCAAATTAATCATTGTAATATGTATGTATGGGGACACTCTGGCGCTCTTGTCAACTAGTATATTTGAATAGTTAGTTAAGTGTACTAAGACACAATGAAATTAATTCCTCAGAGGCACCATTGATGGATTTACGATTGAGTACAAAAGTACTAAATGATGCATGCATGCACTATTTTTAATAACATTATAGAATATATACCTATTTATTCACTACCTATTATTGCTTACACTGCTATCCTCCTCTATGATGATGATGACGACGCTCCTATCGTGCACCGCCTTCCTTCTTTGCATTTTGTGAAAACACTACTCTATCCAAAGATTTTCTTTTGAGATAGGTTTTCAGTCTTGTCGTCGTTTGATTTATAATATAGGTTGGTAAGTACCCATGTTTCTTGAGTTTGGTTTTTGGTGCAATCAAGAATATTTGTAGGTACGCATATTGCCTTGTATCGTAGGCAAAGATGGCGGTACCTGCAAGCTGCATTAATACTAATTAAGACGTGTTCATCTAGTCATCGCCACAGCGAGCAGCGCCGCCTCTCCACGCTGCGGTCGTGCTCGTGTCTCCGCGCCGACTGCCCTTTGACGGCCGCTGCCGCGACATCACAGCTCACAGTGTGTTATGCTATGTATGGACTACGTTTAAAAATGTTCACTTAACGAAAATAGTATTTGGTTGCAGACTGGAATATAAATTCCAAGGTTAACCACTTTTGACGCGTCTGATCAAACGAGTCTATCTCAAAAGTCCACACTAAGTAGAGGCAGACATCATTCAACTCGAAGAAAACAACCTACGTAGGTATGTCAAAAGTCTCAGAAAAAGACGCAAATCATTGATTTGCTTCGACTGACTTGACACTGACTCCGTCCTTTGAACGACATTTATTTTTATTTATTTACTAGCAAATTTAATACGAGTTTGTTGGTACGTACCTTCACCTGCGCAGAGATGAAAATATTAGGCAGCATGTTGAGTTCTCGTATCATCCATTTTAAACAATCAATTTAGTGGTTTCTCAGCAAAAGACAAACAGAGAGTAGCTTGCATTTAACGCAATATTAGAAATGTGCGATGATCGGCGAGAACCGACCAACTGTGTCCATTGTCCAACTTCACTGTGTCCGCCCGAGATTAATCGCACAATAAAATATTCCGCTACCTAATAAACTCATTCGTAATAAATTATTCATAATAACTTAAGTATTCAGCAGTAAATCCTGAATATATTTTTACGGTTTCTGTCAGCAGTTGTCGGCGGCGAGCGCTCTTTGAGCGAGCACAGACGTGGATGTTAACATATTTCACATTATTTTTAGCGAAACGAAAAACTAGCTCTTGTTCGCCACCTCGTTACATCAAAGAGTAAAAAGGATAGGGTCATGAGTAGCGCGGCAGCATCGCTACAAGAAGTCGCCGTGGGCGCGGGCCCTTAACAAGCTCGCAAACTAGGCATCTTTTCCTTGAACTGCCTTGGAGTAGTGGTAGTGTCGTTCGTGTGTGCGGCGGGCGGCGGGCGGCGGGCGGCGGGCGTAGACGCCGCGGCGCCGGCGCCTCACGCGGCGCTCGTAAACGGACTTTATCCATGACAATAAAACAAAACGCCAGCGTCCCTACTGTCGCACTCGGAGTACCAACGCCGCCGCACCCTTCCACTCTGCAGAAGTCATGAGTGACGTGACATGACGGGGAGACGGACTTCGACAACTTCGGAAAATATCCCCTTCACAGAGAGGTTGAATACTTTTTTTAAGTAATGTTTATTTATTTATTTATTTATTTATTTATTTATTTATTTATAAAAAGTTTACCATGACCTTACAGCTAACGCCAATGCGTCAT
>OZ020298.1:0-133296 GCA_963971205.1 Aethes cnicana
ATTTCTGAATGCTATTTGAATAGCTTTGTCTTTTTCTAAAAGTTTTAGCAAGGATAGTCTTTCACGGTCTGATACTTTTACATGAGGAACACGCCACTGCAGTCTCTGTATATTTATCTGAATATTATCATTATCAGAAATCGTAACACTATTTAGACTAGTATTATTTCTATTAAGGATAAGTTCATGCTTGCAATTCATTATGATTTTATTATAGTCTTCTGCGAAACCCAATATTTTATTCAATGGAACAATAACGCTAAATGAACCATCAATGCTTGTACACCCATTTAAGTTCCAACCCCACATGGCAGCTACTTTACTTTCTCCTTCGTTCATAGATACAAATGACTTCATCGTTGTAGAAACACCAGCATTTTTAATACGATCAACTTCAATTCCATTTATTTCATACCTGATATCATTAAATAAAAACATTATAGGATTATTAGTAAAGTTCACGCTTTTTTGGAGTGGTTTGTGATCTTTATCAGTCAGCTATCAGTCAGCACTGCCTGTCCTTCAATATAAATAAAACTGGCAAACGGTAAAATGTATGAATCTTGTTGATGAACAGGAATCCGTATTTCATCATTTTCTCTGAAGCTGTTGTTATAGGGATTGTAAGTATGTATTTCATAACTTTGAATTGAATTATCGAATTGAGGCTGACCAGTTATATCAAGTATACTCATATTTTAATTTTAAAACCGAGTTTACGTAGGAAATCTTTATTACTCTTTGTTATTATTTTCAATTTGCTGACACGTCCTTGCGCTTTAGCTCTTCGAGTTGTATTACTCGTTTTCACGTTATTTGTAGGGATTTTATAAAATATGATCATCTTAATTTTCGTAAATGTAGGCGCAGTTGAATATGCTCGTTTCTAAAGTCGATGCACTCCCCGTGCTCATCAATGACTTTAACAGTTACGGAAGATAATGAACTTTTATTGACCGGAAAGTAAATAACGTTTTTAGGTACTTCTATGTAACGATGACCAGGCGGAACGTTTGGTACAAACTCATGTATTATATGAGACGGTGAACCGTTGATATAGGATCCTTGAATAATGTCACATTCGACTCTGATAACGGACAGTGGAAGAATGTTGACAGGATTCTCGGACACATGCCATTTATTTGCTTGTAATTTTATTTTTTTAAAACCTAGCATCGATCCAATGCTATGCGGTATGTCAAAATGTATAATGGTAGTGGAAAATATTTCGCATTTCAGAGTGTTGTTATTTGCTTTAATTCTGATATCACAGTCATTTAAATGCTCTTTAAGGTAATCAACAACATCGTATAGATCGTAAGTACCGTGAGGTAATTGAATCTGTTTACATTCCTCACCGTATGAAAACACATTGTTTCTAGCGTTTATGTTAGGCACTGAATTTGTGGTTGAAAAGTATAGTAAGCCACACTCATAACCATCCGAAGTATTTATAGGGGGTTGGAAATATGAGTCTAATGTTGATTTATTTCCAGTGATAGTTATCGTGGCAGACATGATCCCATACTAATCACTTCGCTATTATTCCCGACTATTTATCATGTTTTCTTATACCAAAACCGTTTTAGAAATTTTATACATAGGTGTCCGCAATTGTAGGGATGATTTTGTTGAATATTGTCATAATTATAATGTATATAGGAACCCAAATATTTAATTAACTCCGTCGGTGGTCTTAAATTACCGTAACTATCGAAATATTCAATATAATCTTTAATTTTTGCATAGGCCACCCAATGACTTCCAGCGTTTTCAGAGCTATCTAAATTAACGATACCACATTCATAACTATAAGGGTATTTTGGAAGTTTATCTCTCATAAAAACTCCACGAAAATATGGGATGCTTTTTGAGTATTTATTAATGTCAATATTAGTAAGAGCTCGATTAGGTAGCCTAGTATTTAGTTTTTTGAATTAGATACATAAATCCCTAGTCCATGTTTATGTGGTTTAAGTTGTAATCCTTTTCCTATACATACAGCTTCTATGCGCTCATTATGTCTCTTCAATTCTTCGAAACGTTTTTTAGCTGCCTTGAAATCATTAATAACTTTTGCAATACCCGCCGCTCCACCAACTAAACTTCCAGCAGCAGACAATCCAGCAAAAATCGGAATTAATGGTAAAAATCCGCCAGTTTTTGGAATAGGAATAATGCGCGGGAGCTTTATATTGGAATTCGTTGCCAATTCTCTAGCAGCTGCTAAAGCTAATTCTATCGCCAATTTCTTACCCTTGGGTTTTAACTTTTGGAGATGTTTTCTTGTATGAGCAATGACATTTTTAATATTTTTCTTCAATCCAAATTTAGGTTTACTTTTTCTTTTCAATCCACTTCCTGAGCTCACTTTAGCTAACATGGCTTTATGAACTAAATTAGCTGCTAATTTTTCCCCGATACTGGCGTCAGATGTAGAAGCACGTGTTTTAGCCATTTTCATCAATTTGATATCAGACTTATGACGAACACTCAATAAAGGAGATTTAGAATAGGCAATATCGTGCTCCTTACAATATTCGTCTAATAGGTTAATACCTTTATCTCCGCGTTTTATCCTTTCTATAAGTTTTGTTCCTGGTCCACAATAATTATATCCAGGTAGATGAAGTTCGAACGGTAAATGATTAACAACCCAATTAAGAGGACCGTCTTCTTGCATATATCTTGACGGAATGAATAAAAATATAGATAATTACTTTAAATAGTAAACTTTACTCTAATAATAAATAGTCAACTTCACTCAACTATAACATGTTTGTATTGTCAATCCAACTGTTTTCTTTTGAAGGTAAACCCAACCACTTTACAAAAACTTTTCGTCCTCTTTTCTTTATTACTTTTTCCACAAGGTAAATATGCGGATGTTTTGTTTTTTGAAGTTCTTCCCTGTAAAATGCTCCTAAAATACGTTGGTGTCTAGCATCTTCTATCAAATATGTAACAGGGTTCGTATTTTGAACGGCTATGATTTTGAATATTTCTGTGGACCAATTAGGTGTATATCCTTTTTCGAAAGTCCCTTTGTATTTACTAATACGAACATAATCTCCTGATTTTAAAAGTTTCTTTTTCAAAGTTAATTTACTTGAACCTGCGTTTAAATACATCTCTAAAATGTTTTTTTTATTAGTTTCAGTAACTTCAGCTGGTTTTTGCTTAATTGTTCTGTGAACAGTGTAGTTATAGCAATGAAGTAAACTTTCTAAAGTACCATCCATCCATTTGTAATTACCTTTTAGACTAAATTGCTTATACAGTTTTGATTTCAATGTCCTAATAAACCGTTCAGCAATCGAAGCTTTTTTCACAGAAAAAGTTGAATAGTGATTGATGATATTTTTCTCCATCAGTTTTTTAAATTTTTTGTTATAAAATTCAGTTCCATGATCAGTTTGTAAATTTTTGGGCACTCTTCCTTTAGCAAGCAGTAACTTAAAAACATCAAATACCTCGTCTCTAGTTTTGCTTTTCAGAGGAAATGCCCAAGCGTATTTGGAGAATGTATCAATTACAACCAAAATGTATTTGAAATTTAGGTTAAACTTGTAAATTCCTTGCATATCGATTAAATCGGCTTGCCATAGATCATCAATATCTCTCATTATTACACGCCTTCGTAAAAAATTCACTCTAGCATTTTTATGTATTTCATTTACAATGTCTGCTTTACTCATTTTTTCTTTAATAATTTCTTCGTTTCAATAAGCTTTTCTAAATTGGTTAATCTACTGCATGTATCATTAACTAACTGATTCAATGACTTCAAAGCATCGAAAGATTTTCCTATCGATTTATCAACGTACTCTTTAGTCGCGCAATCTGCACTGTCAACCGGTACTGCTATGTTTTTTATAACTTTGTGTTGAGCATTTAAGTTGCCATCACTTGTATACTTTAAAGCACAGTCCACCGCATCGATACTATTATTATTGTAGCTGTTGTTTTTCCTGCAATACTCAAAATTACGCTTATAAAAGTTATGTCCGAACTTGTCGACATTCATGTTTGCGTATCAATGTAATACTGGAAATCATATCAAGAATTTTCTCTTTTTATTCTAAGATGATGCCAGCTTCTTTCAATTCTTCGATTATGGATACAATTTCATTGTCATGATTATTATTACCAGCGTTTTTAGAAGCAATTAATAACTTCAATCTTTCGACTAACTCATTGGGGTCATCCCAATAAACTAAATCAGTATATGTCCTATACCTTTTCAACGCTGGTATACCACTTCCAAGTTTAGTTTCACCTGACAATAATAGCGATGATGATGACGTTGATGGTGAAGTCGTCTTAAATAATGGTTTTATAATTTTACGGTATTTATCACTTTTATCACCCTTGATTCGTTCATAGGGATTGTAGTCTTTTTTATGTACACTAGTATGGTTAAGCATATCTCTATAAACAACTTGATCTTCGCATGATACTATTGCTAGGTTAGGTTTTTTACGGAACAACAATTCCTTCAAACCGGGAGTGAGCTCATATTGTTTATCATCAATGCCGATTAAATATTTTTTATTTTCATTTACAGGGTCATCTATAGCCGATAAAGTGACGACAGAGTTACCCATGAGTAATTTATCATTTTCTTTGCGTACACCACATGATATATTTATGTTATCATAAATTTCCACAATATCTTCCTTCTTTAATGAAGTCTCTAATTTTGTTTTAAATTTATCAGGGGTGTCATTAATTTTAACATTACTTGAAGTATCATCAAAATCTTCGTAATACTCGGTAGAAGTACTCGCATTATCTTTGAAGCTGAATGTTTCATTATTTTCCATATTAATATTTTTACTTATACTTGATTTATTACCTGAATTATTTGACTCCATCAAGACATTCAAAGGGTCAGAAATAGGTTTTAACATTTTACGCATTGTTAATTCTGTTTGATCCTCTTCATTACGCATTTCCTTTATTTTGTTTTTAATATTTTCGACCGATTTAATTAACTGCTCTTTAACACATTTTTCCATGATTATTAAGTATCACCTCACACGACTGGTATTTAATTCGGGTACGGTTATACTAAGCTCGTACAAGTAAAGCTCAACATAATATTAGTCAAGACTAATAAATATATCAAATCCTTTTCTGTATCTCCCAGCACTTGTTGTGCAGTCTTTGTTCACGAGTAAAAAATTATACGGATGTTCCCACACAGTAGTGCAAAGATTTTTAAATTGTGACCATTCCATATCAGAATTGACATGTTCATCATATATGTGTTTTAAATTAATTTCATCTTGTTTGAAAATAATCATCAGATTTGTATTGTCTCTTATTAGTTGTTTGGGTATTTTTGAATAGGTTTGAGATAAATAAAAGCAATCAATTTGGTTATGTCTCCCCATTGCAAAATAGTTCCGAATATTCATTTGGTTTTCACAAGCAACATCATCAAAAACGAATATTGAATTGGGAAAGGCGTCATTAGGATGTATTACTTCATTATTATCACTATAGATAAACAAATTTACTTCTGGAACTTGTTCAAAAACCTTCTTTAAAAAGCAATATTTCGGTTGAAAAGTGGTTTTGGAATATAAATAGACATTTTTAAATTTTAAACCATTTTCATGTAATAACAAGCTAAGCATGACATTTGTTTTACCACAATTCGAGGGCCCGCATATTATGCATCGAATACTGTTAGGTAAAAGTTTGCTATGTTTTTCTTTACTACATTTATTTTTTACGGCTAAATTATTTACTTCTAATGTAGTTGCCTGTCTTGTTAGCTTCATATTCATTTGATGGAATAAAAAATCTTGAATGTTGACTCCTTATATATATATATATATATATATATATATATATATTTGATTCCGTGGTGTATGATACTAAAACACAGTATTATATTCCAATCCAATATATTGTCAATTATTAAGCACAGTTATAATTCCGTTATACATACTATTAATATTACCACTTACCACTAGTATATTATAGAAAATACGTATCAATTTATAATTAAAACATAATTAAGTGCCTAACTTATTTCATAAAATGTTTATACAAATGCTCAAAAAATAGTTTACAAAGCATTAAGTACATTAAAATCCAATATATCAGCAATTATTCAAAGTTACAAAGCCGTTATTACCGCTTACCATGAATATTAATGTTGAAAATAAATGTCATGTTATTAAAACAGTATTATTAAGTACAAAAGTAGGCACCTAATTGGATTCATAAAAATATGAATTAGTACCATAGAATCGCTTTAAAAAACTGTTTTGTAGTGACCCCAAGGTAAAGTCTCAATCTTATTCGTGAGTATTTGTCTTTTATCATCATTACTATTTAATACAACTTTATTAAGTTTTTGAGAGAAGAGGGTGTGTTTGCTTGATTTAATTAAATTCATGTCACGTTTTAATGTTCCGCCATCTAACAATATGTTTTTATACTGAGACAATTTGAGTTTTTCTGTAACGCACTTAGATACCCCTTTCGCCTTATTGATTTTTGATTTCAAACTACTTAAACAGTAAAGTTTTGCTCTGAGACCAACATATTCGGAAACCACCTCACCTCCAAGCTCGTCTTTGAATAAACCAGGAACTTTTGAGTTCTTTCTCTGAATGTCATAAGGATTATTTGAATCAAAATTGCTGGTGTCAAATTCGGATTGATGAATTTTAATATCTTGATATATATCATCTGTATAAATAAAGTAAAGTAGACTATCAGTATCAGTGTAACAAAGTTTTGCTTTGTTGTTGCTATATTTATTTTTAATAAAGTTATAATGAAATTTGTAAAGATGCTGTTTCGCATATTCCAAAACTGAAAATCCAATGTAAATCGGTCTGTCCAGTAATATTTTTTCTGGGGATAACTGAACAGCTATAAAATTTTCAGAAAACACTGTAATATTCTTTAAGTTAGGCTTACAAATCAGCTTTTCAGCCCCGATTTCCTTATTCGTGACATTATCTTTATCAGTCCATTTTGTTACTAATTTAACATTTACTTGTTTGCGTCTGTTTTCAATGGTTTTGCCGAAAATAGCATTATTCATTAACTTAAAAAAGTCTTTCTCAAAAGTAGTTGAAGACGCTTGTCGGAGACTTGTATTCAATTCAATATATTTTTTCAAGAATGTCGACTGTCTAAAACTTACTATGCGATTTATTTTTTTCAATATTAATCCATTTTTTAAACATTCTTTTAAGTGAACAAAATGAATAACATAGTTGTATTTATCATATAAATTTGCTATGAGTTTCGGTGTCTTTCCACCTGGTGGAATAAACTTTTCCGGAGCGAAAGGTAATTCACTGTGTAAATCGTGCATATTTTCCGGATATTCAAGATCAACGTCTAAAATAAATCCCTTTTCACCATTTTCTGGTATAGTATAAATATTGAACGTTTGAATTTCGTCTTCATTTAAAAACTTAAATTCTGAAACTGGTAAACTTTTCATCATTGCATATCCATATAAATTATTACAGTCTAAATACAGCAAATAGGAGGACTGTACAGAATCATCATAATTCGATAGATATTTATTATTTGCTTCAGCATGACGTAAAGAACACTGAACCAATCCTCCACGTATTCCTTTTTCTAGCATTTGATACATTTCCAAATCATCTATTAAGTCCAGTTCAACCCCTGTTAAATGAAGCATGGCGTCCCAGCTCAAACTAGGTGATGATATGTAATAGCATGGATCGAGTTTATAGTGCTGTAAACTAATGTTTCTAAATTTTTCAAATACATCACTCAATAATAAAACATCGCATTTGAGATACAAGTCTGTATAATCACCGAGATTTTTTGTATTAAATTCTTTCCACACGCTTTGTGCGTGATTATAATCATGGTCACTTATATGCTCCATTTTTAATGTGTTATAGAAATGTTCTTTTGATGGTAGTACTTCCTCATCATATTTATGCCAGGAGTCCATGTAATCATATGGATAGATTCCTTTGGTTTTGAGTAATGACACATTTTTACCATTAAATTGTCTCGATAAATTTTCGTAATCTTCATCTGCTAAACTTTTACTTAACACATCTAAACTAGAGCTCAAAAATTGGAATGAGTCTATGAATTTAATTTGTATTGGACGATTACTGCCTTCAGTTTTTATGTATTTCGTGATTGACATGTACTTTTCTTTAGTTTTAGGTATAACAGTAATTGATCCGCTATATTTCACCAATTCCTTAATAAATAAGTGCGAGTCGTAGTTCGTTAAGTTATGAAAGATTACGGGTATGAATGGGCATACTCTAAACATTAAATTACAATATGAATGACTGGCCCCTCTAAATTCTGAACTTATATGGTCATGATCGCGAACCTTATCACCAAACAGTAATTCACCACAAATGTGACATGAAGTAGCTTCATTATATATTTTTTGTTCCAACTTTGATAGAGGTTTCATTGGATTATTGATGTTTAATATTCTATGTAAACGTTTTATATCCTTAATCAATTTTTGAATAAATACTTTCGCACAATCTGAACCTCTGTATGAAACATATTTATTTAAGCTCGGATCATGTGAACAGCAGATATAATAAGCAAAACATGCTGGAATGTGAATTTTTAAATTATGAGTATTTCCACTACTGCTTTCTGTGCTATCAACTAATAGACTTTCAAAGTCGGCATATACGACAAAATTAATTTTTTGTTTTCTTTCAAAATGTTTGAATCGAAGTCTACTATTTTTATCAGGTACTACTGTTAAAACTTGTGAACAATTATGACTCTTAAATTTGTTTTCAGAAGTAAAAAATGATAGACATGCTTCACATATGTACATCTTTCCTTTAAATTTACTCATTTGCCCGCGAACCAATCTTACAAAGTCCTTTATAAGAACATAATGACCTGTGCAATTATTTTCTAGATATAATAAATTAACATGCTTATTATTTCTCTCTTTCGTTAAATATAGTGGTCCAGTAACTAAACCTTTATTGCTTAATCCATAAATGTTAATACTGATATCATTATTGGATTCAAACCATTTAATGTCTTTGCAAGATGGCGGGAAATGCATTCCCTCTGTATTGAACACAGCAGTGGGGTGTGGATAGGAACTTGTCTTACAAACGTTACTTTTAGCTGGGAATAATGCAGCCACGAGGCTCCATAGAAAACAGTGTTCGTCGTCGTTCTGTATATTCAAACAACATTTTTTATTCTTTATCACTGAAGGTAAATCTAAATATGTACCGCCTCTCATAGGATTATATTTATTAATATTTATTTCCAAATGACTTACAGAAACAAAAGACCAGCCTGATTCATGGTGCTCGAATTCTGAAAGCTTTTTTATAAATATTTCTATAGCATTATCAAATGTCTCATTAATGTCAGTATTGTTAAAAATGTAAACATATTTTGTATTAAATGATTTCAACTCTTGTTTACCCGAGTGAGGTAACACAAAGTTAGCAAACAGTTCGAAATTTAATTTAATACATGTGTTTTTCAATAATGATATACTTATTAGTTTTAAAACATCTCGATAACGCCCGTGCAGGAACGCCTCGGGAGTGAGGTACTCGTCTTCCTGCGCAGGGTTTAAACGATAAGTCATAATTCTATTCTTAAAAGCTGTAGCAATAATATCAACGTTCTCAAATTCAGATTTTAGCAAACAATTTTTCTTGTGAATATTTGTTCTAATATGATATCGGTATTTCGTTTTAGACATTTCAACATTGCATTTTTCACATGTTACTTTTCTTGACTCGGTGGATGGTAATGGAGCTGGAAATAATATTAAGTAATGTTTAGTATTATATATTTATTTATTTATGCACACTTTGGATATACATTTTAAGACAAATATAAAAACAGAAAAATAAGAATATTTAAGTTTCAAAGTAATATGATGATAGATGTCAAATTTCGAAATTTATTAATAATAAGTACTATTGAACGATGGGGGGCATTGTTTGAATTCCTTGCGAGTGGCAAGAATATACTCGGTGAGCCGAGCCCAAGCTTCCGTGTCCGTGTCAGTTCTGTTTTTAATTGTCACGACACTGTGACGCCAGCGATTCATGGGTTGAACGTTCTCAATTTCATTGCATGAGTATACCTTTAACTCGATATAATGAGAGCCAGTTTTCCCCTCATGTGTTTGTCGAGCTACACCATTCGCTAGCCTTCGTGTTATATACGAATATATAGGTGTACCTTTTCTTGTATCTTCCGGAGCCGTGCTCGCGTTGTCCTCCTCGCTGTCGCTACCAAATAAGTCCTTCATGCTTGGTTTCATCGTCTGGCTGATGGGGTTGAATCTGATTTTTTTATTTTTGGCAGGTAAGGTTGGTGGAGAGTTATATATCTTCTTGCTAGGTGGCAACGGTTCGCGGCGATCAGAACTTGAGGGTTCATCGGGTTTTCTTCGTGACGTTGACGAAGATGGGTTAGCGCGCTGGGAAGTCGTTTGAACTCCTTCATCGATCTTCCTGCGTGATGTGGACGGTGATGGCTCGGAGCGCTCTGAACTTGAGCACCTCGATCGTTTCCTTGATTTATTATTGGATCTGAGCTGGTCTTCATGCTCGTCATCGGAAATGAAAAGGTCTCGAGCTGTTGACCTGTAAAGAAAACAATTGAATTGAAACATTGAACAAAAAATATTTAAGTAACATTGCCAGAGCAAGCTGACAGGTTTAGTCATGTAGTGGTGATCTTTTCTGAGAAAACATAGTTATGAAGACTGTCTAATACAGTTATCGAAAAACTTTTAAGTTGTGCAGAAAATAATCACCTAGTACAGTCGCTATCAGATATATGTGAGCAAACAAGGTGATCATAAATATCTGAACACGATCTTATTATCAAGACGTTAGAGTGCATGTTCAGATATTTATGATCACCCTTTTTGCTCAGATATATTTGATAGCGAGTGTATCCTAGTAGGCTTAATAGAAGATCTATTTATTCAATTTTAGGCGTTCGATTGATCGGATATTTACTCCTTTTAAATACGAGTTCCCCACTCGTTGGATTTCAATTTCACTAAATAACAATGTAGTAAATTAATTAGTAATTCAAAGTAGTAATATATGATACAAACGTTAGTAAGTAATATAAAAACACAACTTTTCTAGAATAACGACGATACATTTTAATAATAGTGAATAAGTAGGCGATATCTATAATAAATTCACTTGCTTTAATGACTTTATAGAATAGATTACTGTGATAATTAATGAGTATTGGATGCAATAGATAATGATGAAGTTATGGTGAGATGTAAATAAGTAATGCATATTAACTTACATTTTGAAGAGTTCTAGTTCGCAGGATTTAGATTTAGACTTGTCCAGTTGTTCCGGTTCCAGTAGGAGGGTGGGCTGATCAGTGATGCTGGATCGTACGAAGGCAGCTTATTTATATCGTTATCTACGTCACTCGCCATACCCAAATTCGTAAACTTTGTATACAACACTTACTTAATTGGAAAATGCATTGTCGGTATCCACCCAAACAAGAAATGCTGACATGCCACGCTTGTGTTACATCTTTATTCGGATACCAATTCTACCTATGAATTATTACAGTTCATGCAATTCATAAAGACAAGTGGGCAACTCTAATTAAACTTTGGTGTGATAGTAATAAGAGTCATGACAATCGGCTTCATGAGTTACAAGAACTAAATGTAATTTACTAGGTACCTATGCCACGCAAGGTTTGCTGCAGTCAGCCAAATGAACTCGAACAAGTAATTTACTTCGGTGTGAAAAGCATTGTCGCAAATAGGCTGAAGCCCTACTTCGCTATTGCCTGAACAACACGTAACATTTTGCTTTGGCGCAGGACTTCTTTTCATTCCCAATTATACTTTGCAGAATCAAGACGAAGTATTTTAATGTCGAATCTATGTCCTCCTTCATAAGGTATACCTAATAAGAAGATAGATTGTTGATCAATTTTATCCAAATTTGGGTTCATCATACTAGCATTGTCCTGGGGATCTGTTCGAAATGGCGCACAGAGATAAAGGCGTAAATATTTCTAACACCGAGCAGGTTTCCTTACGATGCTTTCCTTCACTGAAAAGCTCAGTGGTAAATTCAAATTAAATTTCGTACATAAATAATTTCAGAAAAGAAGCCGGATTCAAACCCGATCCTCTACATGAGAGGCGGTAGGTCAAACCACTAGGCTACCGGTATTTAGTAACACGGACAGACAATTGTAATAATTTTATATATGAGCGTCAACACAGACGGAATCATCTTACTCCTGGCGCCGAACGCTCCATATTTGACGTGCCTTATATGGACGTTCAAACTAACATGAAATTAATGGCCGATTTTGAACTCTAATATAGGATCCGTTGTAAATATAAATTCGTTAATTATATGAAAATACTTAGTTAAAAATTAATTTCAACGGGTGTAGTTCTCTGATCAGTAACATGTCGGTAAGTAATCAAATATTATTATTATTATTATTAAGATTTACAATAATAGTTAAGCCCTCATCGTTTTTTATTTTCACTGAATAATTAAGTACCTACTTATATTAACCGAATGTTTATTTTCTCATTTCAGGATACATCAGAGCGTCTATTCAACTTTGTTCCTGAAAACAGAAACCCTCCCACTGACCCACGTCTGGGGCGTAAAAGAAAAACAGAAATCACCGCCTACTCAATAATTAAGAAACCACATCGGCATGCAACAAAATTGATCAAAATTGAGATAATTGACGGTGACAAAATAGATGTCAATGACCAAATGTGCAAGTGTAATGCAGGACTGTGCGTGCAATACGTAGTGGAGAATATTCTTCTAGATAATGTGTACCAGTCAACACTAAATCTAATAGATAAAATGGAAGGGGGTATAGCGTCGGACACGTGTAATGGTTACACAATATTGTAAAATCAAGTATTAAATTAAGTATTAAATTAAATTAATTATTATTATTATTATTATTATTTGTATTAAATTAAGTTTAGGATAGAAATATTTTACCGCTTCTATTCATGTATTATATTAATTAGTAAATTAGTAAATATGGATACCTACGTATGGAACATGTCTTTAATTAAGCATCTATTTGTATCAAGTTTATAATTATTTAAGCTAGGTTAATTAGGTGTAATAAATAATTAAATCATTTATTATTACTTATCTTGAAGTTTAATTCATCATTTCATAATTTTATTTCACGGCAGGTTTGAGTCAGTCATTTGATAGTGGCTCTGTCCACTGTTCCGACAGTCACGGGTTCGAATCCGCTAGGGACAACTTTGTGTGACGAGCACGAATGTTTGTACTCAAGTCACACCTGTTTAGTATTTATATATGTACCATGTATATCGTTGTCAACGTAGTACAAGCTTTGAATAGTTTGGGGCTAGGGCAATTTGTGAGAAATGTTGCAAGATATTTATTTATTTATACCCTTCCAAAGAAATCCTTACAGTCCATAAATATCGTTCATATTTTATAATGATTGACTCAAAGTATTGGCATAAAGGTATGTAGCTCCTTTCCAAACATGGAGTGCATCACTTGCATTTTGTACCTACTTAAGTGTAAGCTCTCTACACCGGTATCACAGTTGCAACAACACAAATGCATTATCGATTTCTTTCAATACCTATCACAGGCATCACAGCGTTGTTTTTATTTTTATTTTTTTTTTATTTATTTTTTTAATGCCAGTGAAAACATTCATACCAGAGTAAATACGAGTTTACAAATCATATTCAAAGATTATATTTGTTTCTATTGATTCAAAGAGTATAATGTACCTACCTACCATGACTTGAGAGTCGTTAGATATGGAATTCTCCAAACAACTACATAATGTGATGTGTGTAGAATTCGTATACAGAAAATAGATAAAAAATATTTCCTGAATATAATAAACGTTTAGTTGAAGCTCTTCTCAAACATACACAAATTACTTCTTGAATAGATGAATTGAACAGATTAAAGGTTGACTTCTTGAATAGAGAGAAGGTGGCAATTGGACTTCTTGCATAGAATAGATAGAGTTATCGAATAGTAGGGATTAGGGGATCTGGATAGCTCCGGCAGTATCCAGATACCCTAATCCTTACCTACTGGCAAGCCATTAGGACAACCGACAATTTCACAGAAATGACAACAAAAGTCGATAAATAATTAAATAAAAAAATAAAAACCGCCTTCAAACTCCGACAGACTGCGATGTCAATGTCAAGTTCACTATATGATTATCATTTCTTTGGGTCGGTTCACTTGACACCGACTTCGCTGTCTGTCGGAGTTTGAGTTTTAATTTTTTTTTGGTTACAGTTTCCAAACATTACTATAGAAGTACATAAGTAACTCTGAAGTCCTCGAAATTGACACCAAAATCATCTACGTGCTAGCAAATTTCGAGGAGTTTTCTCATGCATCCCATCATCAGAACAGAACCAAATTAATATGGAACCAACTTGGAAGTACCACCTTTCGAACAAAAAAAGAATCGTCGAAATCGGTTCACGTTTCCTATTAATTTTTGGTGAACATACATAAAAAAAAAGATTCCGACGAATTGAGAACCTCCTCCTTTTTTGAAGTCGGTTAAAAATAACTTTGAAAGCCATGAAACTTATACCTAAGTACACGTAAGTATACTATGAAGCCGTGGTAGTCCAGCGGTGTGACATCCGCCTGCCATTCAGAGGGTCGGGGGTTCGAATCCGACTAGCACATATCTACATCGCGTGTTAACTCTACTAGTGATGTGCGTTTTCGCCGAAAATTTCGTATCGATAATATTTAATCGGCTGTCGGTAAAAAATTAGAACTGGAAATGATTAATTGAAACAAGTGAAATTATCGTAATGATTTGAGCATGTTTTTTCAAATGAATGTAATTTGAGGTTTAAAACGTTAATGTGTTATATATCAAAGTTTTAAAAATAACTACGGTATAGGTAAATACAATACAATACAAATACACTTTATTGAAAACCAAAAAACAATTACACAAGTAAATACAATAAACAAAGAAGAAATAAAACGAATACTTATGTTACTAAGTAATTAAGGTACCATAACATACCTACGCGAATAACGCGGGCAACGGCTAGTTTCATAATAAAATAAGCAGGTCTTAACTAAACAGCTACCAGATCATTGCAACAGAAAAAAAGCAAGGCTCTATATGTCATGTAGGTAGGCAAATACACGGCGCATCTAAAGTGGATTATGCACATGAATCCGCTGTCTGCAGTATAGAATTCCTGCGACACTTGTTTACAAACTTAGCCTGCGCGCGCGCCGCGTTGCTCTTGCTACGACTTCTACCCGAGTAACGAGTACGTGGTACATTTTTTCTGAACCTCAGGACATTGACTCGAAAGGCTTCAAGATTTATGTCCTCGCTAAAATATGAATAAATTAACGTTGAGGATATTGTTTAAGATAATTATTTATTGAACCGAAGCTGTGTTCGAATTGTTTACCCCGCTATGTTGTTACGCGTTCTTTGTTAACTTTATGTTTGTTTTGTTTACTTTATGAGCGCATTCTCCGGGGACTTGTTTTACTGGCCACTTGTATTTCACAATTCTGATAAACAAAGATTCAATAGGTACCAGTCGAGATCGAATGGTTATACATACAGGTTAACTATAGTCTTAGATTATATAAACTCATCATGGATTCTAGTGGCCGAGGACAGGTACAATCAACGACAATTAAGCGAGTCGGCAGCGAAGCCCTAGCAAAGTAGCAACTGAGGGGCCCGGCGCCCTGCCAGCCGTGCCGACTAACCCTCGTGCACGAGCCTCCTGTCCCTATCTGTCAAAGGGTATAGGAGTGGGATAGGGTGCGCGGAATGCGCGCAGGGGTAAGGAAAAGCCCCGGCGCGCGCGGGGGGGAGGTGACGTCACGGGGGCGGGGGCCGCGCAGCGCCAGTGATCGGCCGGCCGCCTACCCGCGCGGACGTACGCAATGCACGCGCGGTGAACAAAACAATCGCGATGCTGTTCGAGAGTCCCAACGCGAAACTGTACCCGGCCTTCAACATCCCGCCGCCCGTCAGGCTAAGGTGAGCTGAGACCGCAGCCGCGCGCTTGTCGGCAACGCTCGGGCGCTCCGGCGAAACGTCGATACAGGACCGCACACTCCATGTGCTCCGCCAAAGCGACCAGGACGAGGCTGGCCAATGTCAAAGTCGTCAGCTCGGATCGACCGGCGTATAAACAAGCGGTGTTTGGTCAGCGCCCCAGGAAGCCGCGCTCACGCGATCCACGCAACCGCGTACGGTCCCAGAAAGTGATTTAATGTCTGCGAAAACCGATTGTAATAAATCGGCGGCTACATTTCGATTTTATCGCGCAGATGCGTTCCGTTCGCGTCCGCCGTCAAACGCGACGCGTAAAACATGGTTCAACATCAGACTTAATCCGATCCAATGACAGATCTCTCTAAATATAAACATGGAAGAACGGTGCCAAAATATAGTTATTATAATCGGTTAGTTCATTAGCTTTGAAGTCGGTAGTGATTCCAATCTGTTAAAACATCGTCCGACTAGTATAAGCAAGGCGTCGTATCCTGCACAAAGATGTGAGTCGCCCGCAATGCAACAAAATGCCGTATACGGGTATCGGGTTCAACTACAGCAGTAAACAGAGACTGTGGCGTTATTTTCGCAAATAACTGCTAAACTTCGCCGAAAAACGCAGTTTTGGAATTCAATAACGAGTGTTGTCCTACTTTTTTAAAAGTCAGTTTATCGATAATGACAGCCAGACAATTGATTCTACGAGAAGTACAAGCACTTTAGAAATGTACCGTTTTAAATCATTTTACAGTTCATTCTTGTATTTTGCTTTCTTTGGGCAATTTCAAACTCTAGAAAACTAACTCTTCAATAGAATTTTAAACGAGTTATCCGTCCATATCTATTAATTGATGCCAATAAAATCTAACTAATTTAGTAACTAAAAATCCATACACACACGAAATGATTCTAATAAATTCTTGTTTACTTCTAATAAGATGCCAACTACCAGCAATTGATCAAAACAATTCCTTTATATACACAGCTACATCATTCATACAAATTCCATAGAAGACAGTGCATTGCAATTCTATTTTAGCTCAGAAATAACTGAATCGCAGATACTGGTTAGAAAACAACCAGTTTCCAGCTAGGTTGATATCCTGTGCGAACCATATAAAAGTTTTAAATGGGTAGGTAAGCGACTATTTATAAACCTGTTTCATCCGCTCGAGAAAGGCTTTAATTTTTCCCAGTAAGACACATTTCTGTGAGCTTACAGAAAATGGTACTGCCGGTATGAAAAAGCTATTACAAATACAATTTTAAAACACCGTGTCCTATGAATACTTAGTTACTGGAATTCAATACACCGGTGTCCAATGAAGCATCCTACCTGTGGAGTTGTTATACATATACAACGTATTCTAGGACAACGAGCGGTTGAGAGGTTTCAAATAAGTACGTTGTTGCCGTCAATACGAAATATTTGTAGAAGAAAAAATAAATACTTACTGCAAAATAACAATGAAGAAACGATTATGAGATAAAAAGAAAGATTTGAAGTATGTGAAAATAGACAAAATTCATCAAATTGTTTTGTGTTCACCTCGGTTTTTCTTTATACAACATTGACTCGGTATTTTTGAGGGACCTATTTAGTTTCAACTGAGTCTACAATATTTTCCATCAACATCATCAGAACTCTTAAAAAACTTAATGGCATCAGGCAAAAAAGCCTTCCGTTGTAGTTATTCGACATAAAACGCCAAATCTTACATAATTCAAAAATTCTCAGGGCACAGTGAAGTTTTAATCAAGCAGAAAAAAGTTCAACGGAAAAGAGTTTTTGCTTAGAAAGTTTTCTATAATCGGTTGACTGGACGTCGAGATTACTTGGGAAAAAAAACTCAATTTGATACTCATTGAAAGAAATGTAATGGCGTACCTACTAGTCACTCGAGCAGATGTTTTGTGCATTATAGAATTTTCATTTAATTATTTCTTTTTTAACGGACTGTGTTTGAACTCCATTGCGGGGTATCAAAAAAAACAAGAGGAACTTTTTTCTGCCAGGTAGTTTGTGACATTACATCTGATTGGAGTGTATCTAGAATGAAGAAAACCGTATCCATTCTTATTATGGCGAACTCACGGATAAAGTATACTACTACTACTACTACATCCTATTTGCGTCCCACTGCTGGGCACAGGCCTCCTCTCATCACGAGAGGGTTTGGGCTATAGTCCCCAAGCGGGCCCAGTGTGGATTGGGGACTTCACACACATCTTTGAATTACTTTGCAGATGCGTGCAGAGTTTTCCTCACGATGTTTTCCTTCACCGAAAAGCTCAGTGGTAAATTCAAATTGAATTTCGCACATAAGAAAGAAAGAAAGAAACATTTATTCGCAACATCACACATACATGTTTACATAAAAAGAGAAATAGACGAGAAGAAGTGATAGTTGCGAAACGGTCTCAACTCAGCATATGTTGGCCTGGCTCCAGAGTCAAGCCAACGCTGGTCTTCCGCTGAGACCGCTCGGTGAAAAGAAACAGACGGTGATACATTAAAATACTAACTCCTAAATAGATAAACTATACATAACATAAAATAAAATAAAATACGCTCACGTCAAAAAGAAATAACATGCAAACAACAAAAACTTAGAAAAAATACTTATAAAATAAACATGGAAAACATCTCCAGTCAAACATCTTGCATAACTAAACTTAAGAGGTGCGAGGCGGAATCGAACCCCCGACCCTCGGCATGAGAGGCGGTAGGTCGAACCACTAGGCCACCACGGCTTCAAATCGTTTCGGATAAAGTATGATTATGCGGAAACAGCTGAAAATAAATGTCAAAAAACACCGATAAATATTTACTATTTACACATAATACCCTACTAAATGGACATCCACCTCAATTAATACGTGAGGTACAAGTATGTAATCAATCACGCCCTGTACGATATGCAAACAAGTGTAACGAATGTCCAATACAACTATTTAGGCTAGTGGCAAGACGTATCGAGTAATAACTACTTTTCTACCAGTTTTGCCAAGCTTGAATAGTCATTACCGCTCCCAATAATGAAACCAATCGATTCACACCGAAGGGAAACCAGTAATTTTTATATATTATTTAATTTATTTAGCAATGTGCAAAAGTAGTCATAAAAAACATCGTTATGTTGGTCATTTTAATTTCGCCGAATATGAAATCATACCGAAAGCTTTATAGCTAGATTGGCCGAAAGATGATCAAAAATGTACATAGTAAATTTGATTAATTAAGAAAAAAAAACAGTGTTATAAATTATCTTTTAATTATCAATGTTATTAATTATTGAGTACTGAAAACAGTACATTAATCAGTGTAACCAAATAAAAGACCACAAACTTAATTGTTCATAAGATATTGCAGATGTTGAATTGAGTGATAAGGTAAGGAACAGTGTGATAATGGAGCGCAGTGCTGTGAAAGAGGATGTAATGTCTAAAATAGAAAAAGAATATATCTACCTTTTTCTATTTTTGTCACTACATGCTCTTATCATTCATATCTTTATATCGTATTGGTTTGGTCATATGAAAAACATGAATGAAAGTAACTGACAAAAAGTATTTACTTATGTGGCTAGTGTGGACTGAGTTGTTGGAAGAGGAAGGCCGAGGCAAATGTTCTTGGATGAAATTCAGCACAACCTGATCAAAGGCCAGGTTTATGATTTAACCGATGAGCTTCTCATTTACTGACAAGTTTTTCATTTCATTCATATATACATATGAAAAGCGGAAGAAGCGAAGGAAGTATATGTATAAGAGCCGTAGCAAATGGAACGAAGTGGCTCTGCCTACCCTATTGGAAAAAGGTGCGATACTATGTTTGTTTGTCAATATTCCAGGGTTCTTTTTCATATTCTTATAGATGCTTTGTACGGTTTTGGGACTTCACACTTACCCTCGAATTACTTTGTAAATGCTTGTAAGTTTCCCCTAACAATTGTAATAACTTGAAAAAATTAAGAAAATATTGATAATACCTATCAAGGCTTTCTTAGTTAAGTTGCCTATTTTAAAGCAGTTTAACTAAAATGAAATCCGATTGGATTAAAATCTCTCAAATCTAAAGAAAAAGCGATTGATTAGTGCACTTATTTGCAAACAGAGTGACAGACGCGGCAAAGGACTTTATTGTTTTGTAACATGTAAGTGATAGTTTGCTGACATTCAGTACATACATTATCATAAATATCGTATGGATTTGTTTCGCATCGCAATAAAGGCTTGTATTCCGTGGCACATGGCTGTAATCTCATTAAGGCAAGATAGCGTGCCGTAGCTTGGATACATCGATTTAATAGACTGCAGCATTTTGGACACGCACCACACAACCCGTTTCTTGCACGCAAATTATTTGACAAATCCGGGATACACATCTTTTTTGTATTGAAAAGGGAGAAACGCAAACACCTTTATATGCTTTTTTAATTGTATTCTCATTAGAAAATCGTAGTACAAATTTAAAATAAAAAGTTCGCCAAACTTATGTTTAATGGCGAGTAATGCACTCACTGCTTAAGATTCAGAAATTTGAAGTTTTGTTATAAAAGTTGAAATTCTTTCATTTATTAAAGTTCAAACTCAAAATTATTCAAGCTTCTTTCATTCTTATCCTATCTAGCTTATTAGATCCCACTGCTGGGTAAAACCCTCCATCCTCTCTTCCTCTATTCTTTGCCAGTTCTGGCCAATCCGATTTAAAATTCTTCTTTAAATTCGTTTAAATTCTTCGTTGGTAAAAATAATGTAAAAATAATTTTAATGCAATTGACAATGGACGAATTTTTTATCGACTATCGATAAAAAATAGCCAAGCACTTAGTCGATCACTAGCAACTTAAAAGTACACCTAAGTCCAAAACTAGAGCATAGGCATGCCCCCAAGATTTGTTGCAGTATGACATACTTATATGGCTTTGTTTTTATTTTAAACTAGCTGACCCCGCGGACTTCGGACCGCCTTAGTTTTTTTATAAACCTCACGGAGCCCGAGACCTTTCCAACGAATGCAAAACCGTGGAAATCGGTTCGTGCGTTCTGGAGTTATAGCGTCAGGAAGGAAAACCCGACTTATTTTTATATAGTAGAAGATAGGTAAGAAGTTGCACATTTATAGTGATATCGAAGTAAGCTTTCTACAAAACGAGCTCTTTGATGAGAAAATGGTAACTTTGAATCAACTTTAAATGTAAAACAAATACATACCTAATTTATTATCGTTGGAAAACAAAAATCATTAAATTCATTATATTTTAATAAAAAAAATAATGAAACTTCTATTCTTTTGTATGTCATGTAATAGTACATTACAGACCTAGGGTGGTGAATTCGTAAATGTCCCAGATCGCAGGTTTCTGTGGCCCAAACCGGAGGTGAGGGCCATAAATATGCGATCTGGGGCTTTACGAATTACCGCCCGTGGTTTGTCAAAAGTTTTACGTCTTGCCTTGGCCAAGAAGTGAGATTTTCTCTCCGCGTAGCGGCCATAGGTAGGTATATTTGTACATGCATAATTTCAAGCTTTTTTTCGACCTCGCGCTTAAAAAATCTGGTTAAGTACCTATACACGGTGGGTCAGAAAATATGGCAAATAATTAACCCACAGTATCGGCTATCGATTCTAAGTATATTTAATTTTTTTCGAGTAGGTAAAAAAAATAATTGTACCTATATGGGATTGGTTGTGTGAGCGACGCCTGAATCCTATACAAAATATTTTTTTTAACAACTCAAAAAAAATAAAGACCTATACACAATATACTTAGAATCGATAGCCGATACTGTGGGTTAATTATTTGCCATATTTTCTGACCCACCATGTATAGACACATTGACGCTCCTATTTGCGTCCCACTGCTGGGCACAGGCCTCCTCTCATCACGAGAAGGATTAGACACATGTATGTAGACATACTCTTTTAATATTCTGTGTTTAAAATTCTTCAAAATTGTAGCACCGCGGTGTAGGTAACAAACTGTCCATAGGCGGCGATGACCGCTGTCCATCAGGTGGGCCGTATGCCTGTTTCTCGTCGAGTAAAAAACACTTTATAAGATTTATATAAGTGTGAAATAATCTAATCAAGTAACTAATTAAGTGGTTCTTTTGTGTTGATTGTGTTTGCGTGATCGCGACGAATTATTTCCTTTGTCGCTATTTGCCGGGAATTCTGTTATTTAATTTAATGTTACAATTGTATTAATCTAACGGTCACTTACAATATGGTTCTTTGAATCTTACCTACTTATTTTTTATTCTTATTATAAGCAAGCGTTTGACCACGATCTCACCTGATGGTAAGTGACGATGCCGTTGAAGGTGATACATGCTTACTTAGATAGTACCTGTTCACTCTCGACTTGAAAAGATCCAAGTTATAACTATCGCGGAAGAGACCGGCCGGTAGAGGATTCCACTCCTTAGCTGTTCGCATGATGAAGCATGAAGCGAAGCGCTTCGTGCGCGCTGGAGGAATATCTACAACATAAGGATGGAATCCAAGACCATTAATATTATAAATGTGAAAGTGTGTTTGTTTGTTTGATGGTAGTTTGTCCTTTCTTCACGTCGTAAGGACTGGACCGATTTGGAAGTGGTATGGAGATAGTTTGAGACACTGGGAATAACATCGGATACTTTTTATCCCGATATTTTCACGGGAACGGGTTTTCTACGGATCAAACCTACTTTTTCAACACTTATAACTGTAACTATGTATCTATATGTATAGTATCATCGGGTACGCAAATTCTAAGACTACGCGGGACGAAGTCGCGGGCAAAAGCTAGTAATAAATAGTGAGAAAGCCACGGGAGAGCTGTCCTTGACTGACCGCAATAAGAAAAAGACAACACGAGCATCTCATGTAGTGACGCTGCTCGTGCGTCACTACATGAACTCGAAAGCGAGTCGAGGCATAGTATCCACTTATATCTTCTTCTATACCACAGAATACACAATACAATACAATATACTTTATTGAACACCACACACAATCAAGGAACAGTACAGACATAATGTAATTTAATTGCACAAGCTATGGCATACAGCAGGCGCTCTTATCGCTTAATAGCGACCCGTGAGTCTACCAGACAACCTTTGGATGGATATTTAATAGTACTACACACAGAATGGCCAATTGGCCACGGAATCACCGGCCTGAATCTAGCCGGCGCGAAACTCGCGCCAAACTCGCCCTTATCGTCATTTGTTTCATCCGGAGATGGTGAGTGAATCGTTGGGCCGCGTAGACACACATTTACAAGTGTACAGACGTCCTCGCACGCAAACATTGACACTTCATTCGAATTGTGTTCGAAATCGTGCTTTTATAGGCCGTGTCCGTGACTATACATAAATCTAAACATATAAAACCCAAAGGTGACTGACTGACTGACTGACATAGTGATCTATCAACGCACAGCCCAAACCACTGGACGGATCGGGCTGAAATTTGGCATGCAGGTAGATGTTATGACCTGGGCATCCGCTAAGAAAGGATTTCCCAAAATTCCCACGGGAACGGAAGAAAACGGGATTTTTCATTTTAATATTTCTGCGCATACGAAGTTGCGGGGAAAAGCTAGTATAATTATAAAATAAGATTTCGAGTGTTCTTCATATCTGGAGACGAATGTTATGAACTGAAATTACTTTATATTATTACCTTTATATGCGAAAAGTTTTCTATGAAATGAAGGGACTCTCTTTTCAATTATTATTATTATTATTGGGGGGTTTTGTAGGCCATATGTGTGTCACCTCGACCATAGCTGATCTTTTGTGACGGCCCTTTTGTGTTTTGTTATAATTCACCTGTGATACCCGTTGAGTCCAGGAATTTCCAGATTCTTTGGGCGGTGATATTTTGTACCTCTTTTGGGTGCATTATATGCCTCCCTAGGTAGATACTACGCTTTTGCATGAAAGGTCCGCACTCACAGAGGATATGCAGGGGCGTTTCCTCTGCTTCGTGGCAGAATCTGCACGTTGTGCCTTCTTTCATTCCCATTTGGGCTAGGTGTTTGTTCAGTTTGCAGTGTCCAGTCAGGCTCCTGGTTACTGCACACGTTTTATATCTTTTGAGACGTAGTATCTCTTTAGATAGTTTTGTCGCATAGCCCTTAATTAGAGCTTTCGAGTGTCTTTGTCCAGGTACAGACTTCCACAGCTCGATAGCCTTCGATTTGTGTTCATTTTCGAGAATTTGGTAAGCTCCTTGTTTGGTCACACCACAGAAAGGTTCGGGGCCAACCTGGGGGTTGTCGGCTCCGTTTCTGGCGAGCTCGTCCGCTTTCTCGTTTCCTTCTATGTTGGAATGCCCAGGGACCCATCTAAGAATTACTTTGTTGGATCTGCCTAGGGCGTTTAGATTTTCTCTACATGTTTGTACTAGCTTTGAGTTAAGCTCAAAGGAGTCTAGTGCCAGGATAGCCGCTTGGCTATCTGAGTTGATGTAGATGGTTTGGTGTTTAAGTTTTCTATCCAGGTTGATTTCCGCACATTTATTGATGGCGAAAACCTCCGCTTGAAAGATTGAGGCTTCAGTGCCTAAATTAATGCTGATTTTAAATTTTGGCCTCTGTCCAAAAACACCGCATCCTACATCTTGTCCTTTTTTGGATCCATCTGTATACCAGATGTGGCTGCCCTCCTTGAAATCTATTTGGTTGTTCAACCATATGTCCCGAGGTGGCAACTCTGCTGAGAAGAGTTTAGTGAAATTGCATACAGTATGCATGTCATCATTGGGCATATTCATGACCCTGTGTTCAAGCGTTGAGTTCTTAAAAGTTTTCAGAGCTTGTGAGCGCCATTTTGTGTTCGTCTGTGAGCATATTCTATAAATGCACCGTTTGGCTTCCTTTTGCACTTGTAGGTGCAGTGGTGTCAGGTCCAGTAGTGCATTTAGTGCTGCTCCCGGAGTCGAAGATAGCGCCCCTGTTGCCAGAATGCATGCAGTACGTTGGAGACCATCTAGTCTTGCCATCGTAGTTGTTTGGTTGGCTTTACTCGCCCAGACGGCGGAGGCATATGTGATGATCGGCCTCGCGATTGCTGTGTAAAGCCATAAGGCGATGTGGGGTTTAAGTCCCCATCTCGCACCTGCCATACGGCAGCTTGTCCATAAAGCCATTTTAGCTTTTTGAACAATGTTGTTCAGATGTGGGGTCCAGGTGAGTTTTGGGTCCAAGGTCACCCCCAGGTATTTTATTTCATTTGATAGTGTTAGAGTTTTTCCGTTTAGCTTAGGGCATGAGAGCTTTTCGAGATTTCTCTTCCTAGTGAAAGGTATTATTGCAGTTTTTCCTGCATTGATTGATAAGTCATTTTCTTTACACCATTTGCAAATAGTGTTTAGAGCTGCTTGCATTAGATTTGAGATTATGTCATGGCAGGGGCCTCTGATAATGACCACTATATCATCGGCGTAACCTTGTATGTCAATATCTAGGTTGTTCATTAATGCAAGTAGTTGGTCCACTGCTAGTGTCCACAAAAGAGGGGAGAGTACACCTCCTTGTGGACAACCTCTAGTGGTGTGGAATTCATGCGTGGTCGCATTGAGGGTCAAAGTGGCAACTCTATTCAAGAGCATACTTTGGACCCATTTGATGGTGGTGCTATCGACCCCCTTCGATTCCATGCCTTTAATTATGGTTTCGGTGGGAGTGTTATCAAAGGCACCTTCTATATCAAGGAAGGCACAGAGAGCTGTTTGCTTATCCTCTAGGGTAGCTTGCACCTTATCGACCAGATCGAGAAGGGCTGTCTCCGTAGATTTCCCCTTTTGGTAAGCGTGTTGGTTTGAACTGAGTGGGCGTTCAACTAAGAACTTTGATCTAATGTGTGAGTCAACTATTCTTTCCATGGTCTTCAGTAGGAAAGAAGTGAGGCTGATGGGTTTGAAGGATTTGGGTTGTGAGTAGTCCCTCTTCCCTGCCTTTGGTATAAATTGTACCTTGACCCTAGTCCACTGTTCTGGTATGGTATTCCAGGCATAACTCGCTCGGAATATCTTTGCCAGATGCGGTAAGAGGATTGCATTCCCCTGCTGCAGCAGGGCTGGGAAGATGCCATCCTCTCCCGCTGATTTAAATGGCTTGAACTTACTTACTGCCCATTTAATCTGGTTTGGCCTAAAAATGTTGGTGGCTGTGTTCCAGTCTATATTGCACGGCCTATGGGGATTGATTCCCCTCCGGTTCGCCGTGTGTGAATTGGAGGAGTACGACCCTGGGAAGTGTGTATCCCTTAGGAGCTCGAGAGTTTCTAGCTCCGTGGTCGTGAAGGAGTTGTCTGGTTTCTTTAAGAGACCTAGATAGTTTGATGGAGTCTTAGCGAGGACTTTGTGGATTCTAGCTCCTTTATGTGTTTGGGCTATTTGCTCACAAAACCGGCGCCAAGACGCGCGTTTGGCTTTTCTGATTTGTTTGTTATATTCAGTCAGTGCCCTAGCGTACCTATTCCACTCCTGAGGTTGGGTTGTGTGATTGAATATGCGCCGTGTGGTGGCTCTAAGCCGATCTAGCTTTTTGTTCCACCACGTGACGGTGTTGGTTGTGTGTGTCTCTTTTAAGGGGCAGCTGAGTTCGTAGGCCTTAACGATGCCTTCGGATAGTAAATTAGCTGCGTGATTGAGAGATTGCGGTGTTTTGATGCTTTTAGGGATACCCTGTAGAAGTTCTTCGAGGTGGGTCCTATAATGATCCCATGAAGTATCTTTTGGGTTCCTTACGAGGATGGTTGTGGTTTCCTGAGAACCCTGCACATCAAATAATATATGTTTGTGGTCTGACATAGAGTTTTCGCTGCTGACGTGCCAATTGGCGAGATGTTTGAATATTTTTTCCGAGGCGAAGGTGATATCTAACACTTCTTGTCTAGCCCTGGTTACGAAGGTTGGCATATGGCCGCTATTTAGTAAGTGTAGACAGTTAGTAAATAGGAATTCAGATAGTAACTCACCTCTGTTATTGATTCCTGTGCTGCCCCAGATGGTATGGTGGGCATTCGCATCGCATCCCACTATAATTTCCAACTTATTCCTTTTCGCGTAAGCTAAGGTTTTTGTCAGTTCTTCAGTGGGATCACTTTTCTCTCCAGGTAGGTAAGCCGAGCAGACGATGACTTTGTGCCCTTTGAGAGTTATGATTGCCGCAACTAGATCATCATTGCAGAGTTCTGTAACTGGCAGAAAATTAGTGCGTTTGTTAAATACTATACAGGCTCTAGGCTTGGTGCCTTTTTCGTACACTAGGATTTTACCCGCTCTGTTCAGGCCGCTAACCATAGACTCAGCATTTATCCATGGTTCTTGAATGAGTGCGATGTCTAGGCCATATTCGCCGAAGACTTTCTCCACGACCGCGGAGGCCGCGACGGCGTGGTGGAGGTTGGCCTGCATAAATTGCACTCCCTTGGCGGCTGGTTTGTTGCTTCGGGGCGTGTTAGTTGGGCTTTTGACCCTGGCGCCCCGAGCCTCGTCCTCTCGCTGAGTTGCCCCTGCTCCGGGCACGGTGGGATCCCCTTGAGGTCCCCCTGCTGGGGGGATAAATCTTTTCAATCTCTTTTCAATTACTTGCACACGTTATTTTGATTGGTTTCATCCTTTGAAGTGGCAGATTCGATTAGATTCTGTTACCATTTTTGCTTTTGATCTTTTCCTTTTGATACGGGAATAATTACCATCATTATTTTCTAGACCACGTATCTCGTAAACGTTTGATGAAAATATAAGCACCCGTTTTTCTATTAACGCGCCCACAAGACCTAAATTGATTTTATTTAAACAGTATTGAAACGAAAACTATTTGATTTTGTAAGGCGTGTAAAATATATGTTAATATTTACTATATACTTAAAAAAAACTTGCTATTTAGATATTTATAATTCGCGCGCTAATCGGACAAGACGGCCCGCGCTCACATGCCCGCGCGCCGCCGCGCTCCGTTTTGTGTGATACAGTTCATACAGAACATATTTAAGAAATAATATAAAAACCTTAAAATAAATTAATTAAGGTTAATAAATATAGCTGCCTGGGCTCGAGCTATGAGTTTGTGGCCTTCGGGGTGGATACTATGGGGTCATGGGGCAAAGGGGCGCTGGGGCTCCACAGGGAGCTAGGGAAGCGCTTGAGGGAGGCAACGGGAGACCCTCGCGCCGGCAGCTTTCTCGCGCAAAGACTGGCTATTGCCATACAGCGAGGGAATGCTGCCTGCGTGATGGGAACCCTTCCGAAAGGCCCTAATTTAGGTTTTTAGGTTATTTTTTAGCTTTAATTTTTTTTATTTCTGTAAATTTAAATGCTATTTGTAGTTTATTTTTAATATTTTAACTTGTTCTTTTCTGATTAAACTACACTATAACTATAAATGGTAACTAAATTTAAGAAATAAAATTATCTAAAAATGGTCCTTGCGGCATTGTCCCGAGGAAGCTGGCAGCATTACCTCGCTGAACAGCTATGCTAATCCGTAGAGCGAGGGAGCTGCCAGCTCTTCGGTCCCCACGTTACGTCGACCAGCCTCTTACTTACATCTTTGAAGAGGGCAAGAGCGCCTGGCCCCCACGGACCAAAGGTCTCGACACCGAAAGCCACAAAATGATAACCGGCGCCGAGACCTTTCGGCCGCCTCAGCCGCCGCGCCGGCTCCCCGAGTTGTTCCATCCAGATGAGACGGAGCCAGTCTGTCAAAACAGGTGGCATCCCACACCAGCACACGTCCCATCTTCTATGGAATCAAAGACATGCCGTCTGGTCTCTTGCCATATAACAGTTTTAATGTAAATTAAATACACTATTCCGTCATACTTGTCGATTGTTAGTGGCAGGACCTTGTGCTGGGTCCGTCCCGGGTGGTAGGTACTACCGTCTTTCCCCGCTAACCTGCCGCTAAATAGCAGTGCTCGCACTGTTGTGTTCCGGTAGGGGGTTAAGGCAGCCGGCGAATTTTGCACCCGAGCAAAACTCGGTCTCCTTTAATATTAAATTTTGGGAGATGTGGTTGCATTATAATTACTGGGTCAAGCAAAACGTGACGATATTTTACCCACAGAATAAGCTATCGATTCTAAGCATGCTATTTTGGTTTAATTTTTTTCGATAGTTGGTAGGTAAATAAATTGTATGGGATTCAGATATCACTCACCATCAATCCCATACTGGGCCATATTTTTTTTTGCTTTTTACTAACTCGAAATAATTAAAAACCTAAAAAACATGCTTAGAATCGATAGCTTTTTTTTGGGTAAATTAACGTCACAACGTTTTGCTTGAGTTTAGACGAGTATATCTTACTAATATAATAAAGCTGAAAGTTTGTTTGGATGTAGTTACTCAATCACGTAAAACGGCTCGATAAATTTGCATGAAATTTGGCACACCTAGGCTACTTTTTGTCGTGATATTTAGTATTTATAAGCAATTATTTTCTATTTTATTGTGATTTGGCGGTATAGATGGCGCCACGGTGTCGCATTCTAAGTCGATCTGTCCACCTGAGTGACCATTGGACCCTTTAGCTTTTTCAGCTTTTAATGCATTAACTTTTGCGAATGTGACAGCGAATGTAGGTACACATTTTGGTCCTATTTAAAGGGCAAGTTTAGTATGAAAGTCTTTGCAGACGAAGTCGCGGGTAATAGCTCGTATTATAATATATATCTAAGCTTTTGACCTTTGAAGGAGATTTTCTTTATGACTATTTCATTTTAAAAATGACGTTACCATTACAAAACTTAAACAATAACCATTTAACGTTCCAAAGGTTTTGCACTAATGTGAAATAGTCAAATTAATAATTTCACCCTATCTCACCCCCGAACACACGCCCTGTTTCGATCGAGAGGACAATGGTAACGCATCTGTCGCGTCGCTGCGCACGAGTTGAACACTGCCGACGTAAAAAGGGCGTAACTTTTATATAAACGTATGGTTGGTACGCCCTTTTAAAAGGTTGGTTGGGTTTGAACTCAGCTGATGCGACGTGGTTCAAATTGTTTCTTTTTGTTTATTTTTAAATAAGCGTAAGGTGCTAAATTTTGTTTGTGACTTTTGTTTGACAGGAAACCTTTCCATCCTGTCAAGATTATATTCTAGAATTAAAATTATCTAATTCCCTTCGCATTGTCTCAAGCTAGTAATGTAAATCCAACGGTAGGTAAGTTAGTTTTTCAAATAATTTATTCTCGTAAAAAGATTTCCAAATTTGTATTTTGCCTGACCATTCTTCGAAAGGAATCAATATTATTACATAAAAATAGAGATAAATAATACTTCGTATGGACCCGGTCTAACGTAGATACATGTCATGTTTCCCCACTTCATTGGTGTCCAATCCAAAGTTAAACTTGTATCGTGACACTAAAGCTGGGTGACATTTTTTCAACAACGAGACGAGTTTTTAGATACTGAGAAACAGTTTCGAAAAAAGTTTTTTTAAAAACGCTTATTGTCACGCACGCTCGGTGACAGAACTTTGGATTGGACACCGTGGAAGTGGGAACATATTAAGTGTACGTTAGACCGGGTCTATATTATTTACGTCTATGGGTTACAGTTATAGAAGTGTTGAAAAAATTGGCTTGACCCGTAGAAAACGCGTTCCCGTGGGAATATCGGGATAAAAAGTATCCTATGTTTTTCCCAGGTTCTCAAACTACGTTCATACCAAATTTCATCCAAATCGGTCCAGTCGTTGCGACGTGAAGGAAGGACAAACAAATATATAAGATTAGTAAGGATTACACGCGGAGTGCGGACGAAGTCGCGGGCAGAATCTAGTAATGTTTAATAAACGTGGACAATGAGTATAACTTTGTTTACAAGCCGTAAATCCCTTCCCCCAGCTGCGCAGGAGTTTGTGTGCGAAGAGTGGCAACGTCGCACTACAGATCAGCCGCGTAGTAAGGGCACATACAGAATGGCAACGGAATCATCCGCTTGAATCTAGCCGGCGCGCAACTCGCGCCCAACTCGCCCTTACCGTCATTTGTTTCATCCGGAGATGGAGAGTGGATCATTGGCCCGCGTTTACACACATTTACAAGTGTACAGACGTCCTCGCACGCAAACATTGACACTTTATTCGAATTATGTTCGAAATCGTGCTTTTATAGGCCGTGTCCGCCGTGTAGTAAAGGGGCATTTCCACTAGACATGTACTATGCAGCAATGCTACGAGATCACTACATAGTATAAAACAAAGTATAGATATACAAAGTATAGATATATCCCTATGTATGCTTAAATCTTTAAAACTACGCAACGGATTTTGATGCGGTTTTTTTTATTGATAGAGTGATTCAAGAGGACGGTTTTCGTATATAATTTGTTATAGTTTAACGCTCAATTCCTGCGGGAACGCTATAACCGAATTCCACGCGGACGAAGTCGCGGGCAGAAGCTAGTTAATATTATAAATGCGAAAGTAACTCTGTCTGTCTGTTAAATCTTCACGCTTCAATCGCTGGACCGATTGAGATGAAAATTGGCATGCAGATAGTTGGGGTCCCGGGAAAGGAAAGGACATAGGCTATTTTTCATCCCGGAAAAACACATAGTTCCCGCGGGAACGCGATAACCGAATTCCACGCGGACGAAGTCGCGGGCACTACAACAGCCTACTAGACATAGTCGACCAACTTATGAAATGATTAAAAAAACAATGATTTTTCTCGAGCAGCAGGGGCGTCGGGCGGGCACGTCATACCACAGGCTAGCTAGATGCTAATAAGTCTTAGAAAGGTACTGTGGGCATCGTCAACTTCGGAACCCTATACTTTGCGCGTGGCCCGACACGCACTTGGCGGGTTTTTTATTTTATATTATTGCTTGTTTTATATGGAAAGATTTAACAGCTAGCAACATAGCTGCTTAGCGCATCTCTGTTGGAAAGGCACCCGTAGATCACCGTCGATGCGCCGACGCATGGAGTTCATCAAATTCAACCTAGATACCTAATTTAAAAAAAAGCTATTACCACAGATATGCGTATAAATTACCTAAGCAGCAGAGTGAATGAAGAGAGTTAATAAAAGTAAAACTGTAAATTGTTTACGTTCGGCGTGTTATGTTTTACAATAAACACGGTTGTTTACACAGCGCACGGTATTTGAATGCGCGCGTCTACACGTATTGGATATTTAAAATCATCCTTATTTTTTTTTGTCCCGTAGCAAAATGGCAAAAAAAGGAATTATACTTAATTTCGTCTTGTCCGTCTGTTTGTCGGTAGTCGGTAAGTTTGTTCGTTACTCGAGCGCTGAAAGTGATGGATGGCCTATTGACAGCATTACTTTTTTTTAACATGTATTTTATTAGCTAGTTGAAAATCGATGTTTAATTTAAGAGGGTTTACTCCGAAAGTCGGCAACGTCGCAAATAGCTGTCAAATATTACACTGTTTTCATTAATTTCTGAATATTACTGAATGAAAACATGAATTATCGCTCTATGGTTGAATAAAACTTCAAGTATGGACAGCGAAAATTATCATAGTAACACAAAATATTTAGTATTATGGAAGTAATATCTTTTGAAAAATTTCCATCGCATTTTCCATGCATTTTAATGTAATCTTATCATTTGAATGCCTAACCAACAAATATAAAACGAGACGCATCATTCACCATAGAATTATGGAGGGTGGACTTTTGTATTGGTAAGGAGCGCAATCTTATATGGCGAAACAGTTGAAAACGTGTCCAGCGGATTTGATAAGCAACAAAACAAAACACACTCTCCTCACAACCGTTTTCGCTGCGTTTTCGCCTCAGCAGCGCCATCTGAAGTCGCTGCTGCAGACTATCCGCCTAGGTGGCTTGACACTTGTGGCGACCGCAGCGCCCCCAACCTACCCGATTTGGTGTCCACATTTGGAAGTATAAAGCGTAATTGCGTCTCTTTATTTCAACCCTCCATACATACCTAGAATGATAACTTCTTTTTTAATTCAGTAATATTGAGAAATTAATACAAACAGCGAAACATTTGACAGCTATATACGACGTTGCCAACTTTCGGGATAAACCCTCTTAAGGGACGCGACCTTCATAAGTTATGCAGAAGTGTTGAGCATCGTAACGTTTTTGGGGCTTAAGAATATAAATTGTCAACTAAAATATGGATTTTGATGACGTTTATGTTGCCACAAAATTTCGGTGTTTACAGGGACTTATATTATCCCAATCATGGTAACATTATAAATGAGAAAGTAACTCTGTTTGTCTTACATCTTCACGCTTAAACTGCCGGACCGATTGAGAGCATGGAGGTAGTTGGAATCCCGGGAAAGGATATAAGTATCTAATATCTATGCTACTTTTTATCCCGGAAAAAATATATTCACAAAGTTCTGCTAGACCCCGGTTCTAGTGGGGGGGGGGGTCCTGGGGTGATGACCCCCTCCCCAAACCGGGCACGTCCCATAGAAAAAAATGACCATTTTACCAATACTGGTACTCCAGACCCCCCCCCCCCTATTCTTAACTTCACCCCCCTCCATAAATATTTAAAAAGATACCTTCAAAATTGCTATTATAAACAGATATCTGCAAAAAACTTGATTTCTCAGCTCAGCTTTCCTGTCGTCCCGCACGTCCGCGACGCGACCTATTTCCAAAGAGCCGCAGGCCGGTTACCCGGTAATTGTGTTACCCTGATGCTGTTATTACGGATATCGGGAGATATTTACCGGGAGATATTCGGGACGTATTTAAAACGAGTGTCGTGAAACTGGGCCCGCGTGGGGACTATAGCCCAAATCCTCTCGTGATGAGAGGAGGCCTGTGCCCAGCAGTGGGACACAAATAGGCTGACCTAGTCGTGAAATTATTCGGTTGGCGTTTCGAAGGCGAGATACATGTTGATGTTGCGAAGACCGTTTTCACTAGAAAGCCTTCTGTTTGACTTAGGAAAAAGAATAGAATAAAATAGAAACATTTGTTCGCAACATCACACCACACATACTTACATGCTGTTTACATACAAAGAGGAATAAAAGAGAAGAAGTGACAGTTGTGAAACTTAGGGAACGTTCATTAAGTTTTTTATTTATTTATTTACTTGTTGAGAAAAAAAAGCGAAAGTAACCCTGTCTGTCTTTCTGTCTGTTACCGCTTCACGCTTCAACCGCTGGACCGATTTGGCTGAAATTTGGTACCTATGGAGATGGAGTCCCAGGGAAGGATATTTTATATTACTTTTTATCTCGGAAAAACGCATAGTTCCCACGGGAACGCGGTTACCGAATTCCACGCGGACGAAGTCGCGGGCGAAAGCTAGTTTGTTAATAAAATTGTTTTTTTTTGTTTTACATTTAAATTCTTATCTTCATTATTTTGTTCCAGGTATGTACGAGATCAATCTATCGAGGCATCAAAGGAGTTCTAAAGTAACAGTTGGTGAAGATTTGGTTGTTATATATATACCCAAAATAATGTATGTGTGAACGCGACGTCATTAAAGTGTGTCTAGAAACGAAGGGGTGAGTCCTTTTTTAAACCGACAATAATAAAATCAACATGTATAACTTCGTCATTTAAAGAATTTTAAACAGGATCTAAGTGTATTAAGTAGTATAGCCTACTTTTATCCCGGAAAAACGCATACCTAGTTCCCCTGCGAACGCTCCCGAACGCGGCCAATATAGTATATTCAAATATATACCTAGTTATTTGTAGAGCAGGTACACTCTAAAAACGTAGCTTTCTGAGCCACTCTGAAAATAAGCGACGGCAACATTCGAACAAAGACTAATTTAAAAAGTAAAAAACCGCACTGGGTCGCCGGCTTCTGTAAAAAGAAACGTAAAGTTTACCGGCAAAAGTACCGTCTCTGATAAATGGTGGACCAAAATGTCCACTCTATGGAATATAAAAAGCCGAGGTAGCCTATTGGCACAGAATATTTAAGACTAAGGTACTAAACATTGAAACATTGAAACATTTTTATTTCGACATCCACATATAAGTAATAGAAATATATAAAAAAGGAAATATACATCCCTAAAATGAAAAACGTGCAAGTAAAACGCCAAAGTAGAATTAATGACATTAAACAAACATACCATTATAATTAGAAGCTAATTCCTTACACAATACATAAGAGAAGTGATGGATGTCGGGTTGGCGACACTCAGCATGATGCCTTGACCCTGGGAGGCCTAGGCGCTGGTTTTCAGGGCCGCCAACTGCGAGTGACTCACGGACAATAGGACAGCACAAATGAGCGATAGATGACTGTGACAATCAATGAAAAAAAAACCAAATACAACTACTTGGTACTACATACAATCCGCACTGGGCCCGCGTGGGGACTATAGCCCAAACCCTCTCGTGATGAGAGGAGGCCTGTGCCCAGCAATGGGACGCAAAGTAGGCTGTAGTAGTAGTAGTAGTAGGTACTACATACAAAATGGCCACGGAATCACCCGCCTGAATCTAGCCGACGCGCAACTCGCCCTTACCGTCATTTGTTTCATCCGGAGATGGAGAGTGGACCATTGGCCCGCGTACTGGTACACACACATTTACAAGTGCACAAACGTCCTCGCACGCACACAGACGTCCTCGCACGCAAACATGGACACTTCTTGTGTTCGAAATCGTGCTTTTAAAGGCCGTGTCCGCGGTGTGCTATTGGTTTGACCTACCGCCGCTCAAGCAGAGGGTCGGGGGTTCGAATCCGGCGCGCACCTCTGAGTTTCTCTGTGCAAAATTCAATTTGAATTTACCGAGATTTTCGGGGAAGGAAACCCTCTCGTGATGAGAGGATCGAGGCCTGCGCCCAGCAGTGGGAAACAAATTTGTTGTTGCTCTGGAGTTTGGCATAAAATTAGTTACTTACTCCACTTATAACTCTAGAACGGCTGAATCGATTTCGATGTTCATTGATTTTTTTTTTGGATAAAAAAATGCACTCTTCCAGAGCTACGATGCGACAGAACGTACAACACATACTTACACGTCAAACCTTACCTTTTTCTTTGTGGTTAAAAACATAGTTCAAAATAGTTTTTAAAAGGTCCGTCATTGAATATGCATCGCGGAACGGACTCGACGAGGCTCAGAATATAGTTCAAGCCAGCCGACCTAATTCTGTAGCTTCGCTGGCATATTTTACAAGCTAAATGATGAAATATCTTCTTTGTAAATAGGTGAAATTTAGACAGCAAATGTAACGATAGCAATTCAAGTAAGTATAACTTTGTTTAGAAACCACTGAACCTATTTTGATGTGATTTTGTACAGATATAGACTACGCATTTGGATAATACATATTCTAGCATCGAAGCACAATGGGGGCTATCGCGTGTGAATTTGCAACTAGAGGCGCTAGTGTCGCGTGAGGTCCAATAACATTCAGTTTTCGCTGGTTTTGGCGGGCTTCGTGATGTAAATCATAATTTCTTTAATTTACCTGTTGAAAAATTTTTTTCCAAACAAAACGGAACTGCACAACATTGCGGCATAGCTGCTCGATATGATGATAGTTATTTATAATTAATAATCTTAATGAGATTCAATTCAAGATTGAAAACTTTGTTTCGGCGCCGATCTTATAAAGTCGCCTTTGACAGCTATACCTCTGGACCTTAGTCAACAGTGGCGCCAACTGGTGAGCAAAGAAACTATAGTCGCCATTAGAAATTTATCATGACAGTTTCATTTATAGAGAAAAATAATTAACATGAATAATCAAGGTACGCGTAAAAGCTAATAACATCGCAATCGTTTTAGGTATATGTTAGTAATCTAAGGAAGTAATACCATAACATAACTGGTGTAATGAGTTAATCTGCGACCTCCTCTTGTTTTTATCCTGTTTTTTGCGCTATTGTTCTACCTATTCCATAGCACAAGCCAAGGTTACACGCAGTTATTGAATGCTCAAGCGTTTTCATCTTGACAACGGCTCGAGTAAATGTTTATATTTTGAAAAAAAGCCTTCTGCTGATGATTATTGCGGCGCTTCTTCTCAAGCAATGGGTCTAGGAAGCGCTGGTGAATTCATTTCTATTGAATTCAATTTTAATTTACTTAAAAGTGACGTGTAAAGGTGCCCCAGATGTGGCCTATGTTTGCTGAATAAATATTTTTGATTTTGAATATTCAAAATCAAACCCCATTACGAGGTTGTAGATTTAATATACTATCTTCACTGCAATAGGGATGACGACAACTTTTTTTTCCTGTCTATCAGGAAGATTATTGAAAAGTATTGGACACGTATTTTTTCTTTTTTCACGTCATCAAACTTATACGGAAATATATTGAGTTGAAATGTCGCGTGACGTCACGGTTAGGTACGATTTATACCTAACGGTGACGTAGTTAGCCTCCACTCTCCAACTTTAATGCGTTTTAACTTGGTCATTCTTTGTTAATTTGATAAAACAAAAAATACGTGTCTAATATTTTTTTATTACCTGACTGACGGACTAATTAGAATTTCAATTTCTTCACCCTGTCGTCATCCCTATTAGGTCCCACTGCTGGGAACAGGCCTCCCACCCCGAGAGGGTTAATGGAAATTTGGGACTTCACACACATCCTTGAATTACTTCGCAGAAGCGTGCAATGTTTCCTTGCGATGTTTTCCTACATCGAAAATCTGAGTGATATATTAATACAGCTTCTGCCCACGATTTCGCCCGCGTGAAATAGGGTTGTAGCGTTTTTCCGGGATAACATGTAGTCTATATGTCTTTTCCCGGGACTCCAACTACGTAGGCCTAATTTCATCTAAATCCATCCACCGGTTTAAGCGTATGAAGGAGCTAATAGATAGACAGATATAATCCATATTATCCATACTAATATTATAAATGCGAAAGTAACTCTGTCTGTATGCCTATCTGTCTGTCTGTTACCTCTTCACGTTTTGTCAACCGCTGGACCAATTGAGATGAAATTTGGCATAGATATAGGTAGCATTGGGGTCTCGGGAAAGGACATAGGCTACTTTTTATCCCGGAAAATGCATAGTTCCCATGGGTACGCGATAACAGAATTCCACGCGAGCGAAGTCGCGGGCACGCTAGTTAATATTATAAATGCGAAAGTAACTCTCTCTGTCTGTCTGTTACCTCTTCACGCTTCAACCGCTGGACCTGGAGATAGTGGGGTCCCGGAAAAGGAAAGTTCCCGCGGGAACGCGATAACCGAATTCCACGCTGGCGAAGTGGCGGGCAGAAGCTAGTATTAGTAATATATGGACCCGACGCAAACGAATTCACTGGCAAAAAGATCATAATAATTAATAATGTTACGATAATAGTGAAATGATCCAAATGATCCGGCGCAAGCGCAGTCGCGGTCGACCCGCGCCGGTCATTGACCTCGACATCCGCTTAGCCATTTGATTCCTGGGCCACCCTGTCATTTTCACGACCAAGGGTAAAGGGTGTTCCGACTGTATGTGGTAAGTGGTTGGCGTTACTATAGAAGAAGAAGAAAAAAAACATTTATTCATGACGAGAACAACGCATAAAAATAAAAAAAATACAATACAGGACAAATAAAGTGTTGTGGCCTGTCACGAAATGGTCCCAACTAGGGCTTCCAAATCCCGGGACTATCGTAATCCCGGTATTGGAAGCCCTAGTCCCAGAGCCAGCACTGATCTTCCGCTAGGACCATTTTATGAGATCACGAAAAGCTACGCGCACATTAAAAATAATATATAATAATAAATAAATAAATATCTTGGGACATTTCACACAGACTGTGTTAATTAATTCAATCATTTATTCAGCAAATTGGCCACATAGGGGCACTTTTACACGTCAGAAAAAGAATTTACCAGCGCTTCCTAGACCCATTGCTTAAGAAGAAGCGCCGCAACAAACTCAAGCAGAAGGCCTTAGAAACGAACGAACTTAGAACGAAGGCCTAGAAGAATTGTTAGTACCTAACATAGGTCAAAAGTTTCCAGACATACAGAAGAGCTATTTGGCTGTAGAATGAAGAATTTAGTTTGATAATATGTATGATCTAATGCTGTTTTCATATCTGTCTCTCATCCAAAGTTTAGAACTAATTGCCGGAAGCCATCAAACGGCTGGCAGCGGCTCAGACAAACAGTTTAATACTATAGATTTATGCGACTCGCTAGGTCAGTGTTTAGATAAAATATAAGTCAAGGCTCTCATCGAGACATCCATCCACCCAGTTGATGAAATTTATAGAACTTTTAGGGCATCAGCTGATGACTTTTCCACCCAGATTCTTGTTTTCCTTCACAGGCTACCCTTGAACTATAATCTGGTGAAATTTCAAGGATGAAAAATAAGTTTTTTCAAAAATTAAATTTTTGGGACACGCTTTTATTGCTGAATGTACTTTTCTTTGTAAATCCTTCATCTACCCTTCAATACGAATCAAACGAGCCCAAATTCGTTGGGTTTATGTAGTTTTATTACGGAGTTCCTATGGCCACCTTCCAGCTCCACGTCATCATAATATTGCATTGTCAATTTGTCACGCGATTAACATATTCGTGCAAAATTTCAGCTCAATCGAAAATGGGAAAGTGGGTCAAATTTAACTTGCAAGATTCCATTACATAGTTACTACAGGTCGACCTAATAAAAGCGTGCTAAAAAAGAAACATGTTCGGGGGGCAATAGCGCCTAAACCCACCAAGGGCTTGCCAGCTGACGTTCACTAGGATATACGTTACGACTATCTATCATTTCCCAAGTTATCAGGCGCGAGGGTATTGGTCATGAAATCTGCTCGTGGCTCGCGGCCTATTACATTATAAATGCGAAAGAAACAATCTGTCAGACTGTCTGTTCTCTTCACGCTTCAACGGCTGATTTACTTGGATTAAATTTGACACGGAGATAGTTGGATTCGCGGGGAGGAACAAGGCTACTTTCATCCCGAAAAAAAAACGCATAGTTCCCGCGGGAACGCGATAACCGAATTCAACGTCCCCTTTCTCCATACACTACTTATCAGATTGGCACCAAATTTTACTAGTAATAGATATTAGTGTCCAAAATACACTTTGATGGTAATAAATTGAATAACAAAGAAACTAGGACCATTTCAGTTTCCTCCGTACAAACTTCAAAATTCAGTTTTTTGGCTGTAATTTAATTGTGTTTTATTTCACCACGACTTTTACTAATTTCAGAAACTCACAATAATGATTTTAATAAAAATAAAAGCAATATTGTTTTCCGAAATTAGTACTTAGTGTACTCGAAACATGGTACACATTAAGTGTACCAAGTTTCGAGTCGATCTGTTTAGTAATTTGGGAATAAAAGCGAAACTACGTTTGTACGAAAAGTTGAGGAACGCCGTGCGTACTGGGGACTCCTAATGTCAAAATAAATTCAAGTAACTAACCTGTACATACGTACTCTACATAAATGTGTCTCGAGTGCTGTGAGGCTGCGTACGAGAGGTCATGGCCGCGCTAGACACAATGGCACGATTTAAAAAAAAAACAGCGTGGTCTTGTGTCTCTATGGTTTGCGGGTAAAAAATTGAGATAGACAAATGGTCTCTGTCTCGACTCTCGTCACAGGGCGGACACGGCCTATAAAAGCATGATTTCGAACACAATTCGAATGAAGTGTCAATATTTGCATGCGAGGGCGTCTGTTTGCGTGCGAGGACGTCTGTACACTTGCAAATGTGTGTGTACCACTACGCGTGCCAGCTTAGTGATCCACTCTCCATCTCCGGATGAAACAAATGACGGTAAGGGCGAGTTGGGCGCGAGTTGCGCGCCGGCTAGATCTAGGCGGGTGACTCCTTGGCCATTTTGTATGTAGTACTATTATAGTACATTGTGTATTAAGGGCGGTAAACGAGGAATTGTAGTCGAGAGCATTTATAAGCCCGAAACCGAAGGCTTTAAAAGGGCTCGAGACTGCAATTCCTATACCGCCCGCACACAATTTTTTTCATCACACTTGCGAGGAAAATAAAGACAATATTCACTAGGACGACCTGTGAACTTGTGCCTGTAGGTTAATCGGCAACGCGAACAAATCTTTTTTTTGTTTATTTTTAAATATTCAATTCGTACTGGCCACTAACAATGGTGCGGTGCGGCCTTTTGTTATTTTTACTTTTTAATTTGTATCATTTCGAAGAAAAACAATTGAAAGCAAATAAGTACATTACGGCCCGTGGGCTCATAAGAAATCCCGAAAGCCCGTGGTCTTAAGAGGGTTTACTCCGAAAGTTGGCAACGTCGCCAATAGCTGTCAAATATTTCGCTGTTTTCGTTAATTTCTGAATCTTATTGAATGAAAATATGAATTATCGCTCTATGGTTGAATAAAACATTAAGTATGGATTGCAACGATTATCATAGGAACACGATTTTTTTAGGATTATGGAAGTACTATCTTTACAAAACTTTCCATCGCATTTTCCATGCATTTTAATGTAATGTTATCATTTGATTGGCTAACCAACAAATATAAAACGAGAGGCGTCATTCAACCATAGAATGATAACTTCTTTTTTAATTCAGTAATATTGAGAAATTAATAAAAACAGCGAAACATTTGACAGCTATATGCGACGTTGCCAACTTTCGGGATAAACCCTCTTAATATGGGCCATGGGCCTTAGAGACCGCTTTGCCTGCCTGTAATGACACCGTTTTCGAGCAAGTGTGATGAAAAATATTCTGTGCTCTCGCTTGAAAGACTGAGGACCACCGTCGTAGTATTCACCAGTTGGCCCCACTGTATCGTGTCTGATTTGGCTGGACGTTTGTCACCTGCGACAGTTTCTTCACTGCGCTTTGGAGACGTGACTTTTGAGTAACAGAAACTTTTTTGTGGCGACTAACAAAGTCACCAGTGCGCGCACCCTCTTAGTCCATCAAATTTGCAACAATTCAAGCCAAATCCCAGCTTTTAAAAGCATATAATGACCATCGAAAATAACCCGTCGAAATAGTAATCGATTTGAAAATCGATATTTTTTCATTTCCGTTTCCGGTACATACTCGTAAAAAGTGACTGACTCCTTCCTGACCGATTTCGGTCACAGCGACTGTTTCAAACCTGGCCATGACTTGGATGCCGTTGTTGCATCCTTTGGTGCGCTCTAAAGTGACTCGCATCGCCGAACTTGCTGACAAATGTGTGGCGCACTCGGGGCAGGTCAGCACCCCGTTGACGCATGTATAAGTGTAGGCCACGGGTGGTCGGGCCTTGAGCTCATCTCTCTTTTTGTCGAGCTCTTCGAGACGCTTTGCTTCAAAAGCACTAACCTTCTCATGAACAGCACGTAAAGAGCATCCTGCGAGTAAACAGGATGTCCTTTCACGGGACCGAATTTCATCATCAGACATTGTCACTTTCGCCAGCTTTCGCTATATAATCTTGCAGGGAATTTCAGCCTATTCCACCTATCCCTACTGCGATGTCCCCACCAGTGTGGACATATGGAATATTTTTCCATTTAGTTCTACTGGTAGGGATACATGGAATCGAGTCGTCCATCTGTCCCTCCCAGTTTTTAATGGTAGAACAAGATGGAATTTATTCCATTTATCCCAATGCAAGGAAATATTAAATAGTCCACTCAGTCCGTTAGGTCAAAGGTGTGAATGTAGGTTAGGTTTGTTAGTCATCCCGAAGGGCAAACTAACTAGAAATAGGGGCCCCGCGTAGCGGGGACCCGTCGACCCAGTCACATTCCTTGTATTATTCCTTCCGAGTCCCCACCAGGGGGGAAGCCAGTATAGATGGTTGGAAATAATTCCGCGAGTCCCCACCAGGGGGAAGCCAGTATAGATGGTTGGAAATAATTCCGCGAGTCCCTACCGCAGTGGATTTCAGTAGGGATAAATGAAATAATATCCCTACCAGTAGAACTAAATGGAAAAATATTCCATATGTCCACACTGGTGGGGATATCGCAGTAGGGATAGGTGGAATAGGCGGGGAATTTCTACTTTTATAGTAGGGATGTGCATAGGATGTATGTTATTATATTATATTATCCTTTCTAATACTAATATTATAAACGTGAAAGTGTGTTTGTTTGTTTGTTTGTTTGTCCTTCCTTCACGTCCCAACTACTGGGCAAATTTGGATGAAATTCGGTTTTCTAAGGGTCAAACCTGTTTTCTAAATACTTATATAACTATAATTATTAATTACTTATATGTATAGTATCATCGAGTTAAAATCTAAGTTAAGAAGAGTAAGAACAGTGTAAGAATAAAAACTCGAAGTGGAAGTAAGCTAAAAATTTCATAGGTACAATTTTCAAACAAAGAAAAGATAAAATTAAGCTTTTATTTATTTAAGCGAACGCAAAACTGATTTCTCTTAAAAAGGTTTCGGAGTTCTAAAACTTGGCTTTAGACGAGGAAGTATAATTTCTTATCCTTCGTAATTTATGCAAATGTATCTTCTTACTTGTTTTTAAAAACGACTTGTGTATTTTTTTTCTAGGCGAATGTTTTCTTTATTCAATGTTTGAAAAAATGTCCTTACATGTTGTAGCTTTTTGTTTGGTTTTGATGTGTTATACACTGGCTTTGGCTCCAACTTTAGTTAGTGGTAGGACCTGGTGCTGGGTCCGTCCGGGGTGGTACCACCGTCTTTCCCCGATAACCTACCGCCAAATAGCAGTGCTCGCACTGTTGTGTTCCGGGGGTTAAGGCAGCCGGTGAAATTTCTGGCACAGAGGCATTCCATCTTAGCCCTCAGGGTAGGCAACGCGTTCGAGATCTTATGGTTTCTTAATGGGGATCATAGGATTTCGGTGTCCATGGGCCGCAGTGACCATCAGATGGGCTGTGCGCTCGTTTGCCTATACAATCGACATCAAAAATGATCATACGTAAGTAATGTAAATACTTACCGAGCGACCGTTTACCCATACTGTCGCTTTGTTTCCGAGACCCTGAGAGTACGCTGACCTCGCGGAACAGTCTGTAACCACGGCCGAGTAGATTTACAACCGTTCCCGGCACTACAACAGCTTTATGTCCCACTGCTGGGCACAGGGCTCCTCTAATCACGCAGTATTTATACCTAGCCACAGAATATTTAATACTACATATAGAATGGTCACTGGTGAATCTAGCCGGCGCGCGACTCGCGCCCAACTAACAAACCACAAGATCTCGAATGCGTTGCCTACCCTGAGGTCTAAGATGGAATGCCTCTGTGCCAGAAATTTCGGCTGCCTTAACCCCCGGAACACAACAGCGAGCCCTGCTATTTGGCGGCAGTGGTACCACCCCGGACGCACCAGGCCCTACTGCTAACGAAAAAACTAGTAATGAAAAAAAAAAACTATGCGCTTGCGCCGCCGACTGGATTTCTATTTTTATACCAGTATCACAAGTATCTTAGACCAAAGGTTTACCGAGAGTATTTGCCTTTTTATAAAGTTGGGTAACCTTGAGTTTATTTTACTAAAAAAACAATACAATAGATACCTATTATGGTCTATGAAATACCATATACTTGACAAACAAAATACAAATAAAATAAAAACAATATCCATTTTAGTTCGTTGTAAGCATACTTTTTTTTATCTTTTTTTTTTGGGCCTTTGTCATTAAATGACGTAAGCATACTTAAATTATTGTCTCTGTAACCGTACCTATAACGAAAAACGATTGTCTCTAAGAAAGGAAAACTGTACCTATTTTTTTTAAAGAAAATTTACAGGTTTAGACAACCAAGAAGGCGCGTGGATTTAGCAATAATAGTCTCTGCGTCAACGGCTGAAGTGCTTCGCCGCGCGCCTTCTAAGTTGTGTCGTGTTATACTTGCAAATACAAATACTACTACTACTACTACAGCCTATTTGCGTCCCACTGCTGGGCACAGGCCTCCTCTCAAAATTGTTTACTGAAACAGTGAAATACACGTGAATATTACAAAGGAAACATTTAAATCTGACACTGTAAAAGATATACACAGTTTTATAATTTAATTACCTGTGTCATCTACACTAGGCGTGGCCTGTTTTGTAGAATGACACTCTTACGCTTATAGACCGGGAGATGCTGACATAGAATTCCGAACCATTTGTACCAGGCTGGCGAGTCTACAGGGGTATAATTACGTAATGACGAAAAGGAAAATCATGGTCATAGCGCCAGTACCGGGGGCCCAATCGCGTGAGCGTTAATCGAACGTGTCGCATAAATTACGAAAGTCGAACGATTTGTACCACAATAGAGAAGAACAGTGATCGTTAAAGATTAATAAAGGTGAAAGAACAATAAAAACGGATAAAAATTTAGTATTTACAGGGAAACTTTTAAATACTTATTCAACTTTCGGCTTCAAAAGTCCTTCTTGATGATTCTGTTGTCAAAGCATGTAGCACGTACGTATGCAGTGTGGAATGTGTCTTGGTAAGGAGCGCAATCTTATATGGCGAAACAGTTGAAAACGTGTCCAGCGGATTTGATAAGCAACAAAACAAAACACACTCTCCTCACAACCGTTTTCGCCTCAGCAGCGCCATCTGAAGGCGCTATTGCAGACTATCCGCCTAGGCGACAGCAGCGCCCCCAACCTACCCGATTTGGTGTCCACTTTTGGAGCTATAAAGATTGCGCTCCTTTACATCAACCCTCCATACACGTACGTATCTAAATAATAACTCGGCATTTACGGTCAACAGCCAAGCCGCGTGCGGGGCGTGTCGTGTCGTGACGTGCGACGACACGTAACCGTGACGGTCCAGTGACGGCCGCTATTCCGGGGCTGACGTTTGACGTGTACAGTACACTAACCGGCCACAAGGCTCAGTAGTCCGTCTGTCCGTCGGTCCGATCATTCTATGTATTTTAGAAGTGTTGTTAACACCATTTTCAATTACGTACTTTATACGATTTTTTTTGCGTATTAAATAAAGTCGACAAGTCAATAAAGTCAATTTGAATTTACCACTGAGCATTTCAGTGAAGGAAAACATCGTGAGGATTAGGAACAAGGATTCACAAACAGCTGGAGAAAAATGGCCCCGTCAAAACGGCTGCCGGAACAGCTCGGGCACCCGTTTGGCCTTCGTTATAAAGAGGTGTTATTAGCATATTGGAACGTATTTTCTAATGTCACTTTGCTCCATCTAGTTTGACATATTCTGTTAGGCACTGTTCGTCCATATGTTATTACTTATTATAGGTCAATGGTAAGGAAACCTGCACATATCTGCGAAGTAATTCAAAGATGTGTGTGAAGTCCCCAATCCGCACGGGCCCGCGTGGGGACTATACCCAAACCCTGTCGTGATGAGAGGAGGCCTGTGCCCAGCAGTGGGACCCAAATAGGCTGTAGCAGTAGTAGTAGTAGTAGTAAAGAAAGTCGACGATGACGAAACGTGTTTTTGTCGATAGAATATCGATCGTTTCCACCGATCGAGTACCTACCTAGGCCGCTCGTTACGGCTCGCCGCGCGGCGCAGGAGTGGCGCGAATCAAGCCATTAGCTAAGCTGTTAGTATTGTTTAAAATACATAGACATAAATAATACTTCGTATGGACCCGGCCTAACGTAGATACATGTCATGTTTCCCCGCTTCATTGGTGTCCAATCCAAAGTTAAACTTGTATCGTGACACTAAAGCTGGGTCACATTTTTTCAACAACGAGACGAGTTTTTAGATACTGAGAAACAGTTTCGAAAAAAGTTTTTTTAAAAACGCTTATGGTCACGCACGCTGTGACAGAACTTTGAATTGGACACCGTGGAAGTGGGGACATATTACGTGTACGTTAGACCGGGTCTATATTAAAATTTACGTCTATGTTAAAATACCTATTTAAATCGTCGTCATCAAGCAGATAATAAACGGAATTGATTACATCAGTTTATTTTTGGTTCAAGACTGGTAAAAAAAATAACAACCGGCCAAGAAGCGAATTAAACTCGCGTGGAATGGGTTCCGACCCTTGATTATTTTCAATGACGTCATTTTCAAACCTTTTCACAGGATAAGCTCTTTTATATGATAGATTTTCAAATATCATAGACTTCTTAATAATTTTCCTGTAATCTATTATGTCAATAACTATCCTCCGTATTTTTTCCAAAAATGGTGGGTGGTCATTTTTTGCCTTTTTTCTTAAATAACTCAAAAAGTATTTACAAAAAAAAAATCAAGATCCTCATAAGAATAAGTACTTTTATTTGATATATCACACGATATAGTTTGATAAACTTCATTAATATTTTTTCAAATTTAGCCCCCAAAAATAGGGTCTACGTTTAAAATTCATTTATTTTCGTTACACGTCTGTCTTTGGGTCACAAATTTACATATACGTACCAAATTTCAACCTAATCGGTCTAGTAGTTTTGGAAAAAAATCGACTGTGACAGACGGGACGGACAGACACACGAGTGATTCTATAAGGGTTCCGTTTTTACCTCTTGAGGTACGGAAGCCTTAGGCTGCGGCTCCATTGAGGCGGAGACGAGCGGAGACGTGCGAAATCAACCAATCATATCGGGGCTGAGGCGCAGCCATGGCATCGAGCTGTATCCTGATTGGTTGATTTTACACGTCTCCGCTCGTCTCCGCCTCAATGGAGCCGCAGCCTAAACATGGGTAGTTTTGTGTCGGTCAATAGTTTTAAGGCGCAGACAAGACCTTATTATTATTACGAGCCCGCTGTGTCCCACTGCTGGGCAAAGGCCTCCCCAAACTTTTTCCACTGCTCTCGATCTTGTGCTCGAGAGCAGTGGAAAAAGTCTCGATTTCATCACAACACCTAAATTGACTTTATTTCAACATTATGTAAACGAAAAAGAACTTTTTGATTTTGTAAGGCGAGTAAAATATATGTTAATATTCACTATATATTTAAACTGGATATTTCGTAAAAAGGATTTCATGAAATCGGTTCGATGAGAAAAAATCGTGAAGTTGCGTCTTCTAATCCTATTTAAACGATTCTATAAGTTGGTTTTTTTTAACGCAGCATTTCTATGATTACACTATTCCGTCATACTCATACCAAAAACTTTGCTAATTTATATTGTTCATGTAATGTGTGATTATTTTTTAATCTTAAGTTTTCTGATTTTCTACGTGCTTCTTGCTCCCTCCAATGCAAACAGACATCGTCCGCTGAGACAGTTTCCTGCCTCGATTAGCTCAAAGTCATTATAGCTTTTGTCAGCGTCTTAAAGTGAAAAAAAAAGAATAGTGCCCAAGCTTGTCTTCTGATAATTGCAACACCCAGTTTAATCAAGTTGCAACATCTTCAATCAGGTGACCTTGTAGCCTTTCCACCCCTGTCCTCCCTAGCCACCCCTGTCCAGTATAGATTAAGGTTTTAATCAGAACAGCGCTGGAGTTCGAAGGTTACACGCCTATAAATCAAGTGCAGATTGCCTCTGCAGCTGAGGATGTGGTTCGTATCGAAAAAGAAAGATTTGGGATTTAACTGACTTCGAAAGAAGGTGGAGGTTCTCGATTCGTCTGTATGTTTTTTTTTAATTTTTTTTTCATGTATGTTGCGCGATTAGTCCGTCAATTGTGAACCGAATTCGATGATTCTTTTTTTAATCGAAAGGTTCATGAAAGGATCATGTTCTGATGGTAGGATCCATGAGAAAATGAGGGAACTCCTCAAAATTTGTTAGCACGTGTATGATTTTGGCATCAATTTTAAAGACTACAGTGAGATTTACTTATTACCATCGTACCCATGTTTGGAAAATGTTAGCCGAAAAAAAAACCGACTTCAAACTGCGACAGAATACAAAGTCGGTGTCAAGTGAACCGACCCAAAGCTGATGACGATTTTATAGTGAACTTGACACCGACTTTGTAGGCTGTCGGAGTTAGAAGTCGGTTTTTTTAACCGACTTCAAAAAAAGGAGGAGGTTCTCAATTCGTCGGAATCTTTTTTTTTTATACTTACAGTTGCTCAAAAAGTAAACATTTCGATACCTGTATGCCAAAAGTTAGTCATTTCCGAACACGCTTTTTGTTTTTTGACATCTAGTGAGCGTGCAAAAGTTGTTTTTTACGAACTAGTGCGTGAAGTTTTTTGAGCTTTATCCTGCTTATTTATTTCTTTAATCTTTTTTTTTTGCAATTGTATTAACAAAAATCGTTTGTTACACGTGCGAAATTGTCATTTTCACTCGTCCCTAGCGTTACCGCTCGCTTTCGCTCGCGCCAACATAACTAAGGGACTCGTGATAAAATGACATTATTCAATGCCAGGTAGGTAATAAGTATTCTACTAATTTTATTTCGAAGAAACCGTTACTAGCTTTAAATTACACTGCAAACTTTGACAGCAAATATGTTCTCCTATGCAATAAGTAGTACAATGTTACCAAGACCATTTACAAGCACAATGGACAGTTTGTAAAATAGAACAAACTTGCGGCACACAATAAGTAATATTACTACTGCGGTCGGTATCCAGTTCATTGTCAGAGCTAGATCGTATAAGACCTACATTATTATGTTCTAGTCTATAGGCTGTTCCAATAACGAAGAGTTAGTCCCGTTATATAAATAATCCACTAATCTACTAAATAATCTACTAATCTATATCCATATTAATATTATAAAGTAACTCTGTCTGTCTGTCTGTCTGTCTGTTACCTCTTCCCGCTTCAACCGCTGGACCGATTGAGATGAAATTTGGTATGGAGATAGTTGGAGTCCCTACTTTTTATCCCGGAAAAGCGCATAGTTCCCGCGGGAGCGCGATAACCGTATTCCACGCGGGCGAAGTCGCGGTCAGAAGCTAGTAAATAATAAATAAATAACTTCGAACATTTCACACAAATTGACCTAGCCCCAAACTAAGCAAAGCTTGTACTATGGGTGCTAGACAACGATATAAATACAGAAATACATCTAATATACCTATAAAATTCTCGTGTCACAGTATTTGTAACCAAACTCCTCCGAAACGGCTCGAACGATTCTTATGAAATTTGGCGTTTATGTTCAGTAGGTCTGAGAATAGGACGTAACAACAACAACAACAACAATACTCTTTATTGAACACCATGTATACAAAACACAGAAAACACAAAAGGAATACGCAGCTAATAGGTAAACAACAGGCGGACTTATCGCTAAGCAGCGATCTCTTCCAGTCAACCTTGAAAGTGGAGAATACGAAAAGAAAACAATGATGGGCGGTGTAAAATAAGAAAACAAAACATACATAATAATGAATACATGATATACCTACACAAATAATTACACAAAACAAATATTTAAAAACATATACATAATTGAATACGTATTATATATATTAATATATATATATATATATATATATATATATACATATATAAGTAGATATATAATAAAGCCAGCCAAAAATGAAAAATTTTAAAAACAGGTGGAGAGGAATAAAAGTTACTGAAGTGATAGGTAATGACTTCTAATTTCTGATTTTTGAAAATAGGTAGTGATTTTGCTTGCCTAATCTCGGTTGGTAAGCCGTTCCACAACCGAGTAGCTCGGAAAGTAAAGGAATTTTCGTACATATTAGAAGAAGCAGATGGTACAGCGAGAAGACAGTTTTGAGAACAGCGAAGAGAAGTTACGTAACTAAATCGTTCCTTGAGATAGAGGGGAGCTGCAGGATTAAAAAGAATAGAATAAAGAAGAGTGAGAATATGCTGGTTACGTCGAAAACGGATAGGAAGCCATTTGAGCTGAGATCTGAAGGAGGAAACATGATCATATTTGCGTAACCCAAATATGAACCTAATACATAAATTTTGGATCCGCTCAAGCTTATTAAGTTGCTCTTCAGTCAAATCAACATAACATACATCAGCATAATCAAGGATAGGAAGAAGCAACGACTGTGCTAGAGCAGTTTTGGTGGACATTGGAAGGAAATTACGAAGCCGCCTAAGAGAACCAACTGCAGCAAACATCTTCCTGCTAACCTCACCCACTTGAGGCGCCCACGAAAGTGCGCGATCTAAAATAACACCTAAACTCTTCACCTTTTCCGAGTAAGGTATCAGCACGCCATTAAACAGTACAGGTGGTAGACTAATAAAGTCTACTCTGGAGATAAGATTTTTACTGCCGATAATAATGACTTGGGTTTTAGCTGGATTTACCTTGAGACCATAACGGTCACTCCATTCCGAAATTCGCTCCAAGTCTTTGTTCATTACCTCAATAACAGCTGGAAGAGAGTCGAGAGGACCCTGCAAGTAGATTTGAAGGTCGTCGGCATAAAGATGAAACGAAGAATGAAGGTTACTTGTTATAGAATTTATAAATATAGAAAAAAGTAAGGGAGACAGTACACCACCCTGCGGAACGCCAGATAGCGTACTGCACCAAGTAGATAGAGAATCCTCAACCTTTATACACTGCCGACGACCGAGCAAGTAGCTACGAAACCATTCGATGACCGCAGGAGATATGTTAAGAGGACGCAAGATTCCAAGCAACACTTCAAAATCTACAGTATTGAAGGCGTTACTGAAGTCTAACAGTGATAACACCGTGAGCTTCCTACTGTCCATACCCGATCGAATATCATCAGTAATTTTAACAAGAGCCGTAGCCGTACTATGACCTGGACGAAAACCGGATTGAAAAGGATTAAGGAGATCTTGCCTAGTTAAAAATGAGGAAAGTTGTTGGTGAACAAGGCGTTCGAGAACCTTGGACAGGAAAGGAAGAATAGATATAGGACGGTAATCGGATAGAGAAGGATTGGATTTTTTGGGTAAAGGAATAACATAAGCATCCTTCCACGAGGAAGGGAATGCATTGGATGAAACGGAATAATTAAGGATAAAGGCAATTACAGGAACAATTACATCAATTATAGGAAGGATCATACTACGGCTAATGCTATCAGTCCCAACTGCATTGGAAGTAATAGATAAAATGGACCTCTTAACATCACTGTCGGTAAATCGACTGAAACTAAAAGGAGGGACGTCAGGAGTTGGAAGAGAAGAAAGATAATTAAGGGTACTGAGCTTAGCACGTACGGACGTAAGCTATTTTTCATACCCAAAAAAAACTTGGGCGGTACGAAGTCCGCGGGGTCAGTTAGTACATACCATAATACTAAACATCCATAACTCGAGTACAAACATTTGTGCTCAGCACACAAAGTTCACCCCTAGCAGGATTCAAACCCGCGACCGTCGAAATCGAATCTACTTTCGGACCCGCTCACAAAATTTCACGAGAATCCGTTGAGAAATGCCTGTAGAGCAGAACAGCCAAAATCCTGAAATCCAGACATATAGATACGAAATCATTTGTCTCAAGTTGAAAGGAGATGTCTCGCTAGCTCGGTCAATATTTATGAAAGTGTAGGCTTTTTACTAAATGACGGTCTGTTCGATCGCTTTCCAACTGGTCTAGTTCGGAACTAGGTTGCCTGCCCGCGTCTAGAGTTCTAGACCCAGATTTCTATATCCTACGCTAGTTTCCGAATCGACGGTTGGATGAGGAAATTGTAACTCGTAATAAACGAATTTCATTAATACTTAAAGAAATTACAGTGTGCTATACAAGACATTTTAGCCCCCTCACTGCTTTTACTGTCTGGTAGGTATTTTTGTAACACCGTGTCATAATCATCATACCATTAGGCTACTAATTTGTTACAACAAGTCTTCAAGAATTTAAGATTCAATAATGTATTAAGAAAATTAGCTGCATAGGATTTTCACACGTCATTAACGAATTATCCAGTGCTCCCTAGATCCCATTGGTTGAGAAGAAACGTCGCAAGAAAACTCAGCAGGTCTTTTCCACAATGAAAATTCTCGATTTCTAAAAATCCCCGAGTCCACTATACAGTACAATAACGCTTAACAAATGTCCTACAAATTTATTTAAGTTACTATATTTTATAGAAAAGCGCCTCCATTTTTAATTTTTCGAGTGCCTTTCATATCGAGAACTTCCGCGAGAGGGCGCCGATAAAAGCCGACTTCCGCTTCCGGGATGCAACTACCGTCAAATAGTGAATGTCTCACAATTTATAGCGAAACTTTGGTTTATGAGCAAATAGTTTGGACTGTAGTTATAATAACGAGGTATTTCTTTAGTTAAATTAAGAGTAAGTCATGCCTCATACACTTGCGGGCACGGGCGGTACTCGTCGTAGATAAAAATAGAGTCACCCGAACGTGTATTGAAGTGTTTCAAGGATCGATTTTTATTTACATGGATAGACTATTTATTGCCCGCGACTTCGTCTATGTTGAATTTTAACTAATACGTGTAGATATGAATGCCTGGTCCATTTTCACCAATTTAAAGATTACTAGTATGGAGTGTGGAATGTGTGTTGGTAAGGAGCGCAATCTTATATGGCGAAACAGTTGAAAACGTGTCCAGCGGTTTTGATAAGCAACAAAACAAAACAAGCTCTCCTCACAACCGTTTTTGCTGCGTTTTAGCCTCAGCAGCGCCATCTGAAGGTACTGCAAACTATCCGCCTAGGTGGCTTGACTGGAGTGGCGACCGCAGCGCTCCCAACCTACCCGATTTGGTGTCCACTTTTGGAGCTATAAAGATTGCGCTCCTTTACTTCAACTCTCCATAATTCACGAGGTCGTCACTCCATCTTGTTGGAGGCCTACCGACAGATCGTCTACCAGTTCGCGGGCGCCACTCCAGAACTTTCCGGTCCCACCGGCCATCAGTCCTGCGAGCAATGTGCCCCGCCCACTGCCACTTAATTAAGGCTCGCAATTCTTCGGGCAATGTCGGTGACCTTAGTTCTACTGCGGATATCCTCATGTCTGACCTCATTTCTCAGGAATAATATGGGTTTCAAATGGGGAAAGATTTTTTAAAACGCCTCTGTAGTATTTCAGTCCATAAATAACAAATCTTAATAGATTAATTCACGAACAAATGCTTCATTTTAAACGAACCGTTCTACGGATGACATCTTCAACTAACGGATATGTCGCACATAAATCACCAAGAATGTAAACACAGATCTATATCTGTCTCTCTCTATCGCCCACTGACCGCGATAGACGAGCAAGACCGATGATCAATGATCTACAGGATCTTAATGACTCGATCAATAGATCCAAGATGGCGGCGGTTATTTTCGGAGCAGACTTGCGCAACAGATGAAAGGACCTTTTTATAGATATAGCTGTTTTTAGTTCAACGTTGGATTATGATCATTTTTTATTGCTTTTCGTTCTGTTTACGTTTATCAAAAGGAAGTTTGTTTTCACGTGGATTAATAGATTACTTATTAGTTTTTTAATTTTAAATCGATTAAAAATATCAGGGTTGACATTTGCCAGCGATAAGCGAATCCCAATGAAACCAACGCTTTCAAACTCAGTTTATTGTCCTTTTTCAAAAGACTTTCCAAATAAACTGGCAGACCCCGCTGACTTCGTATCGAATTAGAATTTTTTTGGGTATGAAAAATAGCTAACGTCCTATTCTCAGACCTACTGAACGTACACACCAAATTTCATAAGAATCGGTCGAGCCGTTTCGGAGGAGTTTGGTTGCAAACACTATGACACAAGAATTTTATATATTAGATTATATATAAATTAACTTACCGTCATGTGTGTTCCTATTATATTAAGCATAATATTTTAGGGAATTTCCAAAAATCCTTTTTGTGGCTGTGCATGTGCATGGTTTGTTTACTATTTACGTCCACTGCTGCAACAAGCCGCTAACCTCTGGTTAACCGTTTATTTGTATGTATTTGACGTGGGTTAAGAGGCTAACCCAAGGTCAGCGGCTTGGTTGCAAGTGGGGCTTAAGTACCTACTTAAAAATAATCCAAATACATCATTCAATCGACTTTGAACGAAAAAAGCATTGTTCAAGATTGTTGTACGTTTTTGAAAGCGTCAAAATGGCTGTTGTCTTGAAGATGCCATTCTCTGAATAGCTCGATCGATGGTTCAAGCACTACTCGCCACAGTGCTTTGAAACCTAGGACAATGCCTTACTATTGTGGAAGGGCACTCTTTGTGAGAGGTTGAGATCTAAGCTTTTAACCTGAAACGCCAAGCCTTAAGAGGGAAGAATACCTACTATATACGCGTCTATACAAAAAGAGCAAACGTTTTTCCACTCCTAAATATTTTCCTAACTCCATGATTTTTTTAGTATGTTATTGACATAATGAAATACTAGGTTTATAGTTTTCCTTTTTTTAAAATTAGCAATGGATTCAAAGTTCTTGCAAATTATAAAAAAGGAAAACCTATAAACCTAGTATTTCATTGTGTCAATAACATACCAAAAAATCATGGAGATTGGAAAATATTTCAAAGTAGAAAAACGTTTTCTCTTTTTTGTAATTTTTGTATGGACGAGTACCGTGCCGGCGGAGGACTATTCTTCCCTCTTCGAGGTTACCGATTCTTTGAAAAAGAAATATAGAACCTTATAGGATGACAGGATGGAGCGACGACCTAGTGAGGGTCCCGGGAAACCGGTGGAAGCGAGTAGCACAGGACCGGTCTGAGTGGCGAGCCTTGGGCTGGGCCTATGTCCAGCAGTGGACGTCTTTCGGTTCAAATGATGATGATAATGATGATGATGATGATGCTGATGATGATGATGATGATGATGATGATGATGATGACGATGATGATGATGATGATGATGATGATGATGATGATGATGATGATGATAGGATGATTTGCGTGCCTGTCTGTCTATCACGAAATTTTCTCCGAATCTTAGGATTGTAAGACTCTAAATTTGGGAATATCAAATAGTTTATGGTGATTTTGATGTGTGACGTAACCATGCATTGATTTATGTTCCGTCCAGTGATTTGGCAAACGGTCAATGTGACCTTTCCTCGATTATGGTTGCTAATTATAGTGGTAACAAGGCGTTATTCCACATTAAAAGTATTGTGTTAGCGGTAAGACCTGGGGTTGGGTCCGTCCGGGGTGGTACCACCGTCTTTCCCCGCTAACCTGCCGCCAAATGTGCTCGCACTGTTGTGTTCCGGCAGCCCGTGAAATTTCTGGCACAGAGGCATTCCACTAAGTAGGTACATATGAATGGCCACGGAATCACCCGTCTGAATCTAGCCGGCGCGCAATTCGCGCCCAATTCGCCAGACACGGCCTATAAAAGCACGTTTGCGTGCGAGGACGTCTAGCTGTGTGCGTGCGAGGACGTCTGTACACTTGTAAATATGTGTGTGTACCAACTACGTGGGCCAATGATCCACTCTCCATCTCCGGATGAAACAAATGACGGTAAGGGCGAATTGGGCGCGAATTGCGCGCCGGCTAGATTCAGGCGGTTGATTCCGTGGCCATTCTGTATGTAGTACTATTAAATATTCTGTGATAAAAGGTAAGCTGCCTACAACAACCTACATTTTGCGCCGGGCAAAAGCCTCCACATTTCTCCTGACGTCCACTTCCTTTCCTGTCAACAACAACAAATAACATATAAATGGCTTTTGTCGCCATTGTCGCCCTGTTTTCTTATCATTTGGCTTTCCTAGGAAGAAAACTTCCGGAAAAGGCTCTCACGTTTTATAGATTTTATTAAAAGGGATTCTTAATTAAAAAATGCACTTGTTTGCTGTAACGGTTGGTAAGTACGTCGAAAAAAAAACATTTTAAGTATCTAAGTGGTCAGTTTTTTTACGGATATGAGAATAATGTTTTCTTCGCTATAGGGCCTGCGTCAAATTGGTCTAAATATGGCATTGGCCTATAATAACATATGGACGAACAGTGCCTAACAGAACATGTCAAAATATATGGAGCAAACTGACATTAGAAAATATATATGGCACCAAATCGAATGCCATTGGGCATCGCACATCTGGGAATTAAATAAACAAAAAAAGTATTCTGGAGGCTCCTTTACAATATGGATGACGACAACTTTTTTTTCCGTAGTCTATCAGGAAGATTATTGTAAAGTATTGGACACGTATTTTTTCTTTTTTCACGTAATCAAACTTATACGGAGATATAGGTATTGAGTTGAAATGTCGCGTGACGTCACGGTTAGGTACGATTTATACCTAACGGTGACGTAGTTAGCCCCCACTCTCCAACTTTAATGCGTTTTAACTTAGTCATTCTTTGTTAATTTGATAAAACAAAAAAATCGTGTCTAATTTTTTTTATTACCTGACTGACGGACTAATTAGAATTTCGATTTCTTCACCCTGTCGTCATCCCTATTTCGTTTTTCACGTACATGCGAAATGCTCACCAATTCCCACATCGCCGTGAAAACCTGTGCACGCTTACTAAATAATCCACTTAGCAATTTTAAATTATAATTAATTGAATACCAAATGCGGCTGGGATTCCATTCATATAATAAATTTATAGTGTCATTTGTCACACCGGGGGAGCGAGACAAAAGAGTATTGTTGTCTCACAAAAGGGATTGAGTTATGCGGAATATGGGCCAATTATTAATGGGTTTCTGAAAGCCTTATGAGCGTTTGAGCTCTGACGTAAGGTAACGGTACCGAATTACGGAGTCTTAAGGCATTTTTGACTTTGTAAGCTATTTCCAGTAAAACCTGAGATCTCAGCTAATTGAAATCGATTCACTAGGAAAGACTGGCTTTTAGACTATACAATGTTATGTAACAAATGTATATTAAACTGTGTTTTGTATTAATTATAGTCGTTTTTCTAAACCTCTTAAATGTCCGTTATTACGGATTAAAATTAGTCTCTGTCGGTTATCCCGTAAACGCGTGCACGTAATTCCGGTAACTTCAGTAAATGCCCCTTTCCTGCAGAAATAATAAAATAAGAAATTTAAATAGAATGTAACTTGATACAAAATAAAATAACAGTACATGTTTGACAAAAATAAAATTTATTTTTATTATTAGAGGAGACGGGGGAGAAGAGATTCGGTCCAGAAAATTTCGGTTAGTTTCATTGTCCCCCACGAGAAACAATCTTATCATTATAAAGAAATGGGCCCCCAGTAACAAAGATTTTTGATTAAATTATTGAAAATTAGATTGTATGTTGTATAACTCTCTCCATCGTACGTTAAAGTCCAACCTAAGCATATTTATCAATATATGAGGTTAATAGCTATCGAAAAAGTCTCTATACCAGGTTGTTCTCGCCTAGTCCACCTCGCCCTTCCTTGTACCCCATGGTATGTTTTCTCTATGTTCCCCAAATGTTTGTAAAAATCGTAAATCCAGCTATGTCAATTTTCCACGAAACCTATGTACCTCTCTTGGTACGCGGTCAATTTCACGGTAAATAGCATTAAAGTAACATGTGCCATGGTAGTCCCATTGCCAAGAACATACTACAAGACATTATGAAATAATTGACCAGCTTGTATAAAGAAAACTACCAAATAGCTGTATAATATATATATCTTGTATATTAATTAATATCAACATTATTTCAAAGTCAGTGTACCAAAGGTTTCCCGATGGCAATTTAACGGTTAACTGTCAAAAAAACATACAATTAAAAAATATAGCTTTTCTATGTGGGTCTACCCGTCGGTGCCCAGTGGGGACAAATAGGAAAAATAATTCCCGTTTGTCCCCACTGGGGACAACTGAGCATTTTCATTCTTATTTGTTGCCACTGGGACAAATGGGGATGATATCTTTTCAAATGTGATATTTTACATTTGTCTTGACTGGTACAATTGTTCCTAGTTTCCCCTAAGTGCCTAGTTCGGTCATAAAACTCAACGTGCATTAGTTTAACTAAATATAACTCAGAAAATAGAGAATAATCTATTGAAAAACAAAAGCACAATTACGCAATTATTATAAGCAATTAGAAGCACAGCCAAAAAACAGTGTAGGCAATTGCGGCAGTCAGAAAAACAGAAGTTTTTAAGGCGTAAGGTTTTTCCACAAGCTAAATATACTTAAATTCTGTAGTATTATGTTCAGATTAGTAAATGGACCATTCATAATATATAACATTGGGCTGCAGCAATATAATTAAGCCGTTTTGCATGTGGACTTCGGGTGAACATTTTTTACAAAGTAGGAAAAATATATTACTTTAGACGCCTTTTTTCATAACAACGGTCTACAAAATCATAATACGTAATTTGATAATATGAAACTATGGAAGACATCAAACTCGTAACGAAAAACTTGTTTGTGTATCTTATCTCAACCTCCAGAAAAAAACAAATACAAAATCCCTTCATTTTACTCAATTCCGTAATTTTTACGCTTTTCGGGACAACGTTGGTTTTTGATGTACAGAATTGCGGCAATCAGTAAATTGACCGTAATTTATTACATTCCAACTGAATTTCCATGAAACTTTATTTAATCAATTCTTTATGAAATCCTACACAATGATTTAAACAGTTTATAATGAAAATACTTACCCATTAGTTGTCAAACCCTTAAGAAAATCATTATAGGCGCTTACGCACACGCGAAGCACTTGCTGCGCTTTCGGCAGTTTGGCGCGGATTGGCGAATAAAAATTACGTAATCACATACCATATGTCACAGTTCGTTGACCTCTCGTTTATTTGACGTTATATTGTCCACACTTTATATGTACATACATATTTTTTCTAAATGGTTTGTGGTTTTCTTATTTTTGGGCCTTAACCAATAAATTCCGGAATTACGTACGTTAACGCAAATCGGTACCGTTACCTTATACCTACCACAAAAGCCTATTTACGGCCCACCGCTGGGCACATGCCTCTACTTGGGTAGACATAGACATAGTCATATGTACATAGTCATTTATTTCTCAATATCAAATTACAGCAAATTTTACATGTCAAAATAAGAGAATTTCACATTGAGATCGGTACTTCATACATGTATCTTTGAACCGCTTCGATGTGTGTAGCTTTCCTCACGATGACTAATAATAATTAGAGCCATTTCATTACGATTATTATTAAGCTCCTGGCGACTTCGCCCTCGTGGAATTCTGTTACCGCGTTCCCGCGGGAACTATGCGTTTCTACGGGATAGAAAGTTACTTTCACATTTACAATATTAGTATGGATTGTAGGTACTGATTTTTGATAAAGATTTCCCTCCCTCTGACAATTTGGGCTCCATAGTGACAATTTGGGCTTTTGGAGTTGGAGATTATACCTACATACTCACAATTCTAAGATATGGCGTTAGATAGACGACAGGTTTGGCTCAGTTGGTAGTGACCCTACCTACTGTTACGACTGTCGCGGGTTCGAGTCCCGCTCGGGGCAAACTTTGTGTGATGTACACGAATGTTTGTACTCGAGTCATGGATGTTTAGTATTTATATATGTATTTCTCTATATAAGTATTTATATCGTTGTCTAGCACCCATAGTACAAGCTTTGCTTAGTTTGGGGCTAGGTCAATATATGTGAAATGTTACAAGATATATTTATATTATAAAGATACTGCGTTCGAGGCGGTTATTGGAGGTATGTATAGCTGTTAATGTCAAACCGCGCAAAATGGCCAATGACTGCCTTGGAAGACACTTCGCTACTAGCGCCCCTAGCGGATTTTTCACATGCTGTGACCGTCATGGCTTTGTTTCTGGTCAAAAATTAATTTCTCAAAAACTACACATATTAGAAACGCGGCGGGTTTCAGGCTCGCATTTGTAATGATCTAAACTACAGGAATTTGTAATAAATAGGTGGGTGTCACTTTTTCGGCTTCTATAAAACGCTGTGGGGCGTACGTCCTAAAATGCATAGATTGACACGTCACAATCAGTTTAAAAAAATGAGAATTACCGCAAGTTAATTCGCCGCTGTAGGCGCTTAAAGTCCTACTACTACAGCCTATTTGAGTCCCACTGCTGGGAACAGGCCTCCCCTTATCATGACCTCTCATGATAAGGGGATATAGTCTCCACGCGGGCCCAGTGCGGATTGGGGACTTCACACACATCTTTGAATTACTACGCAGATGCGTGCAGGTTTCCTCACGATGTTTTCCTTCACCGAAAAGCTCATGGTAAATTCAAATTGAATTTCGCACGTAAGTAAACTTAGAGCTGCGAGCCGGGATCGAACCCCAACCCTCGGCATGAGAGGCGGAGGTTTAACCACTAGGCTACCACGGCTTCCTTAAAGTCCTAAGAGGTCCAATATTACTAATTTAGCACATTATGTACCATATTACACGCTAAATTGGCAACACTGTGGTCTCCGAAACGTCAAATGTCACAGTGACATTGACACTGTTGTACGAAATGACAAACTCTGACATTGACAGTTCAAAAGCTCATAGATAGTGGCGCCAACCAGTGAGCGGGAATACGGTGGCCTTCATTAGTGTTCAACATTAATCTCGTACGTCCGAACGGGACGGACGGACAAATCTGGCGCATTAATTGGCGAGTATAATTAGTTAGGACAGTCATCACAGCTGCTGTTGATGTCGCAACACGATGATCTATTAGATTGCGTCTGAAAACTGACGAAAAAATGAACATACGTGAAATAAACAGTCGCCTGTTTACAGTTAGCACTGAATATTTAATAGTATAACATACAGAATGGCCACGGAATCACCCGCCTGAATCTAGCCGGCGCGGCGCGCAACTGGCGCGGCGCGCAACTCGCGCCCAACTCGCCCTTACCATACTAATATTATAAATGCGAAAGTAGCTCTGTCCGTCTGTCTGTCTGTTACCTCTTCACGCTTCAACCGCTGGACCGATTGAACTGATATGCATGCAGCATGGAGATAGTTGGGGTCCCGGGAAAGGACATAGGCTACTTTTTGTCCCGGAAAACGCATAGTTCCCGCGGGAACGCGATAACCAAATTCCACGCGGGCGAAGTCGCGGGCAGAAGCTAGTAATAAATGTAATATTCTGATGTCATATTAGGCCATCATTTAAGCCTAGTAGGTAGGCCGCTGTCTATAAGACAAAGAGAAAACAGAGCTGTAATGTGCCCATTACTCACGTACCGAGCGGCCGGTAAAGCAGAGGGTAGGCAGTAAAAACGTAATTAATAGCTGCAGAGTATTTTGTGAGAATGACTTATGCGAAGTGTTTCTCGAATATGCAGGTGCCTCAATTTCATGCCAGAGATATAGAGATTGGGCAATGGGGGCTATCGCGTGTGAATTTGCCACTAGAGGCGCTAGTGTCGCGTGAGGTTCAATAACATTCACTTTTCACTGGTTTTGGCGGGCTTCGTGATATAAATTATAATTTCTTTAATTTATCTGTTGAAAAGTGATCTTTTCTCCTCTGTGAAATTACATTATGGCATTTATGGATAATTTGGCGATAAATGTAAAAGGTTTGAATTTTTTTCCCAAACAAAACGGAACTGCTCAACATTGCGGCATAGCTACTCGATGTATGATGATAGTTATTTATAACTAATAAACTCATTATAGATTCAAGATTGAAAACTTTGTTTAGGCGCCAATCTTATAAAGTTGCCTTTGACAGCTACGAGTATACCTCTGGACCTTAGTCAATAGTGGCGCCAACTGGTGAGCAAAAAACAATAGTCCCCATTGCCCTGAAGTCGGAGTTGAAATTCAGCTCGTACCATATATCTTCGCACAAAGCGGAAGCGCACAATAGATGGAATTCTATTAATGAATAGATTTGTGGTGTGTCGGGCCCATTCAAAATGGCGGGGTGAAGTTGGGCGCGGAACGGTTTTCCTATTTAATTAAAGGTACGCATAGCAACCAAAAAAGCGGTAAATTACTATCACAATACTAACAGACAACCTCCTTACACTGCCGGCTGCGGCGTACAATGGAAAAATCTCTGTAATTGAGCCATGTAAAGGGAACGCTTTAAATTTTCGTACATGCTGTCGTGAAGCGACAATTAAGGAATGAAGGTGTGAAGAGGAAGGAAAGAGTAGGTATATACAATAAATATATTTACAATAAAGGAAAGAAAACCTATTTACAATTATTAAAAAAAAGGGTAATGAAATATGGGCGAAGTGGTGAGAAGTGGTGTTATGTAGAGCGGTGTGGAGGTAAGTAATGTTGAGTCAGGGTGTGGGACGAGTGAAGGATGATGTGAAGATTGAAGGAGCTCGGGGTGGAGAATGATTCAACAGCACGGCGTAGCGGAAGGGCGGCACAGGATATTGGTGAGTAGGAATCAGGAACAGCGGCACAGGTCTTTACTGGACAGTGGAGGTGTGCAGGGTCAGAGCGACGCTTCGAGATTCAGCTGGTGGCTGGCACGAGGTAGCACTGCTGTAGGGCGGATCAGCGTAGTGGTGACGTCGTAGTGGACCGTCTCTGGATGGCAGTGTGATGCCACAGGCTCGGTACTCGTAAAGAGCGGCACGGGTGATAGTACAGCGGGTAAAACGTCAGAAGAGATGGAGCGAATGGCTATCACCACGTAGAAGGTGAGTTTTTGTACGGATATTTAAAGTTGTCCGCACACCAACTTGAAGGACTTTGTGCGGATAGATTTTAGAGTCGTCCGCACACCAACTCAGAGATGAAGTAAATTATTAAGTTAGCACGGCCAAAAGGTTGCCAGAGGCTTTGGGCCTTTTTGCAGGGTCCTGGGGGCTGGTCGACCCCCAGGACAAAGGTCTTATAATTTCGACTGCTCCATTTGAGAGCTGAAGAAGAACTCACCATCCTTGCGGCTATATCGATAAGGAAACCTTGGATGGAATTTTTAGAGAATTTGAATAAAAATAGAAATAAAACATCAAATTTATCGCCCACCAGTGAGAAACCTAACATTTTACCAAAGGATTGATATGTTGTGACCATAGCAACGGGTATCAACAACATTGTCAACTACGTCAATATTTACAAAAACCACAATTTCACCGAAATTATAAAGGCAAAACTGTAGTGTTCATGTAATTCAAGAAGGAAAAATAATAACAGGTCGCGACAAATACATTGCCACGACGTAATTTGAGTATCGTATAAGTAAACGCGTGACAAAGAAGAAGCTTGGATGTACGTGATATGATGGTGTTATAAAAATGTGTTTGTGTACAAGGGATCCGAAGTAATGTTATGTTTTTAATTGCAGGAGCATGTTAATGATGAGTAATAAATGAAAGTGTAACTTAAAAGGTAAGTAATATTATGATACCCTACATTTCCCCAACGACCCGAGAAAATTTTCTACTCAGAGAAAATTTTTAGAAAATATTCCTAAAGTAACCAGGGAAGTAAGGCTCTTCTCTTTCAGACAACAACATTACACGCAAACAATCAGACATCAACTTCCATAACATCTCTTCTGTGCTGATAAGGGTGGAGTTCACATTCAATGACTGCCACTCTAAGAGGATGCTTCCCAAAATGACGACTAGAGGCTTATTTTTAGGGAGTTGTCAGCCGCTCCGCGGGTGGAATACAAAAAGGACGACCTAAGGCTTGTTTAGGGAGTAGTCAGCCGCTCCTAAGATTAGTAAAGGAAAGAGAGACGATCTTGAGGCTTATTTAGGGAGTTATCAACCGCTCCTATAGAAGAATAGTGTGTTTTAGACACACGTAAAGAATGAGCTACATCGAGCCCACGAGTGAAGAAGGTATTTTAGATACCTGTAGTGTAGATTAAGGCGACTGGTGAGGCAAAAATGCAAATTCGAGGCGTTTTTGTAACCATTTTTCTATAATTGTAACAGGTTGTCATCTGCAAAGTTTACGAATATGGATCACAAATATAGTCAATTAGAGTTTCTGGTATTTTATATCGTCTTATATGTAATGATTTGTACTATGGATGTCATTTAAGAAATCCTTAATCCTCCTATATGTAACCATTTATTTCCGCTTAGGAAAAAATCTACGTTGCCAAATTTTTTACAAGTACTTTTCAGAATTTTATCTAATGCCTGACCTCCTAACTTATATGATAAATAGCTTTTAGACGAAAAACCTATGTATTACTTAGTGTATAATCCCAAGTATCACAACACACATTTGCTGCGCTTGTTATGGTAGGCGCTTTGTTGAATTATGCGGCGTTTTTAATATTTTTAAATATTTTTATTTATAAATTTAAAAATATCTAAACTATCATGATTACTAAAGAAAGAAGGAGAAAAGTTCGTTTCATAAATTTGACTTTTATATTGGATTTGAAGTCGTGTTATTTTTCTATATCTATAACTTCATTGCATAAAGTTGTGGTTGTAAACAAGGCGACGTTGCGAGTTTCGGCACTCGTGTTGTGTACCTCGCAGTCGCGCGCGCTGTTGCCAGCTAGGTAGGTAGGACAGAGGACGCACATCATGGTCGGCCTGCCGGCCGGCACTCGGAAATGAGTGATTAGCTGAGTAAGTCCAGTGGAGTGATTTGTCTCGAGGATTTGCATTTTATTGTTGTTATAGATATTTTCTCAATCATGCTCGGAAATGTTCGTGTTACTTTCAAAAAAAGAAGACGCGAGGATGTCCATTGCCGGCCTTGGCCAGCAAAAACATTATTGTCGTGTGTGTGTTTTTTTTTAATTCGCTTGCTATTTGAGACACCTCTGTAGAGAAACTGACAAATCCATGGAGGTAATAAATACAAATCAACCACGGTCATGGAAGTAGTAAATACTGATGTGGGGTAAGTGCGCCTAAATTTATTTCGCCCCTATGCCTTGTAAACAGCCAACTACTAGTTGAGTAATTTATAGGTTTCGATATAAGTATTTATGTTAGGCGCACTTACCCCATCCTGGCGCACTTGCCCCGAAACTGACAAATCCATGGAGGTAATAAGCACAACTTCCATGGCCAAATCATCCACGATCATGGAAGTAGTAAATACTGATGTGGGGTAAGTGCGCCTAAATTTATTTCGCCCCTATGCCTTGTAAACAGCCAACTACTAGTTGAGTCATATTTATAGGTTTCGATATATTTATGTTAAGCGCACTTACCCCATCCTGGCGCACTTGCCCCGAAACTGATAAATCCATGGAGGTAATTAGTACAACTTCCATGGCCAAATCATCCACGATCATGGAAGTAGTAAATACTGATGTGGGGTGAGTGCGCCTAAATTTATTTCGGCCCTATGCCTTGTAAACAGCCAACTACTTCCATGGCCAAATCATCCACGATCATGGAAGTAGGGTCATTTCGCCCTTTTGCGTCCAACCCCCATTCGCGTCCATTTGACCGATCTCCTTGTAAAAAAAAAACATAATAAGTATACTAACAGACTAATTATCTCAAAATTATTTTCTATTAATACCTCGATATATAAGAGGCATACAAAAATAAACAAAAGGTACGTGCGCACACGCACAACCCTTCCTATTTAGAATAAACCATTAGTCTCAGCTTTACGAGAAATGAGTGCCGGCGTTCCAAATGTTAGCAAAAAAATAGTAAGCAGTCGCGTGTGTCATGGTAAATTTGATATAGTTAAAATACAGGATATGTTCAAAATTTACAGGCGAGCAACCTTGACGAAGAGTTGGTGGACGAATATATTAAAAAAAACGTTCACTTAGGGGCTATTCTCACAAAAAAGTAGTAGAGGTACTTTGACCTGTGGGAATTCTATTCTCGAAGCCAAGTTAAAGGACTTGAAAACTCTCCTTCACCTGATTCCACAGGAATACCACCTTTTTTACACTGAACTTATTCCAGACCAACGGTTGAAGGATGATGACCTGGAAGGGTATTCAGGACAACCTGACTTTGAAGTAGAAGACATTTACTAACACGAAAACTGGAAATTATATATAAAAAGTTACAGATTAATTCATACGTTTTGTTCGAATTCTCTTTATGACTAAAGTATTGCAGTTTTCGTCTCTGTTGAAAATTTTGTATGAAATATTTTGTTTTTGCTAAAATCTTTTCACGCTACAAGTTTGCCTTAGTATTTGTGCCCTTTTTGATTAAAATTCATTTAAAAAAACCATGTAAATATAATTTCCCCTTATTTTTTTATTAAATAAACAAAGATCCAACCCACATTCGCATTTTTATTAAAAAGATCCATCCCCATTTATTGGTTCTAAATCAGGTAATAAATGCTTTTTGCAACAGATTAACATAACAATTAATAGAGCTAGCCATCTTCTATAATTGTGCATTCAAACTTAATTAAAAATATTTATAGAAAAATTTGTACACACATTTTTAACAAAAACGGCTTTTTCTCAAAACTGTCATGCTGTGGGTTGGATCTGGTTTGCAGAACTGCGTCCATTTGACAAAACAAGTGGGCGTTTCATTTTTGGGTTTAAAATTTCTATCAATGTTAAGAAAAAATATTCTTCAATGTTTTATTAATTATAATCATGATTTTTAATGTCAAATATTCTTGAATAAAGTCATTGTTAAAATCCGATCATTCTGTACAATTATCTATATAAACATCAATTCAGATTCCTTTTCTAAGTTGGTGGACGCGAACTGGTCCATAGGTGGACGCAATCTGGATTAAGTGGACGCAAACTGGGTAAATCGCCTAATTTGCCTATTTGTGTCGTTTTTTTGAAAAGCACCAAATGTTTCGGCCAAAACTATAAGTTATATTGAAAAGGACTATATAATCAATACATTACATCCCTTTTATAATCAAAATTTCAGTTAGAACATTTTTATTTTCGCCTTCAAACTTGCCAACTCCACTAAGTGGACGCAAACAGGCGAAGCGACCCTAGTAAATACTGATGTGGGGTGAGTGCGCCTAAATTTATTTCGGCCCTATGCCTTGTAAACAGCCAACTACTAGTTGAGTAATATTTATAGGTTTCGATATATTTATGTTAGGCGCACTTACCTCATCCTGGCGCACTTGCCCCGACTGACCTTACGTATTTCCTCGCTGTTTAAGAAAAGCATTATATATACCTCGGCCGCAATTGCGATTGCCGGACTCGTACTAATAGAATCGTCCGGCAATGCGCTACTTGGCGGCCTCTGCAATATTGTACTATTCCCCGCAACTTCGTATGCGCAGAAATATTAAAATGAAAGATTCCGTTTTTTCTCGTTCCCGTGGGAATTTCGGGAAATCCTCTCTTAGCGCTCCCATACGTTCCCTAAGGAACCTGCATGCCAATTTTCAGCCCGATCCGTCCAGTGGTTTGGGCTGTGCGTTGATAGATCACTATGTCAGTCAGTCAGTCAGTCACCTCACCTTTGAGTTTTTTTTATATTTAGACTAGCTTTTCCCCGCAACTTCGTATGCGCATAAATATTAAAATGAAAAACCCCGTTTTTTCCCGTTCCCGTGGGAATTTCGGGAAATCCTTTCTTAGCGGATGCCTACGTCATAACATCTACCTGCATGCCAAATTTCAGCCAGATCTGTCCAGTGGTTTGGGCTGTGCGTTGATAGATCACTATGTCAGTCAGTCAGTCACCTTTGAGTTTTATATATTTAGATGTACAGAATATATATTTAGATTGTACAGAATGATCGGATTTTAACAATGACTTTATTCAAGAATATTTGACATTAAAAAATCATGATTATAATTAAAAAACCATGATTTTTTTTTTCCAGACAGGCCAGTTTTCCTGCTGTTTGAACTTTATTATGAATGTAGTCATTTATCGGGGTTTTACCCTACATACGCATAATGCCTAATTGCATTGCATATTCTTAAACTACGACTTTGATACGAAAAAACATTAAAAATATCTAAATATCACTAGTACCATGTTCAGCATGTAAATTAATTAAAAAAGTATTCAATTCATAAAAAAAATATACAAAAAGTTATTATAAGCGGTGATTTGAACCCGCGCCCCTCTTGCGCTCTCATGTCATGATGAATTTGGACCGCTGGGCCACGGTAGACTTAATATAGCGGGCGAAATTAACCATTGCTATCGTTGTAATTTACGTTAGCGTATTTGGCGCGGTTATTATTGAGAGGATCGGGCTCAAAACGCTCAAGGTCATCGACGGCTACAGGCGCCTTAAGGTATTTTAGATACCTTAGTGAAGATAAGAGCATTTTAGATGCCCTTAAGAAATGGTATTGTAGAATACCATAGGTTTAGATAGAGTGATTAAGTAAAATGTGCCTTAGCACTAATGAAGACTTCAAAGTTGAAGCAAAGAAGCCAAAAGAAGGTTAAGTAGAGAAAAGGGAACCGATAGCTGGTTTTCTTAGAATTTAGAGGAGAGATCGTAGGTAGGGGTTAATTATAGAAGTAGTACTAAGAGAAAAAAATAAGTTTCATTTTTTTTATAGAAATGGTGAAGAAAATGAAGATTTGAAGTCGCAAATTGGAGACATTTGAAGAAACGAATGAAGAGAAATATAGTGAAAAAGATGTAAATTTTAAAAATAATTACGTACCAAAGAAAATTAAATATAATGTATAAATATATTAAAGTGTAGTTCTTCTCTGCAGTGTGTCATATGTAGTGTAGTGGAAAAGTATTTGGTTATCTCAATTAAATAAAAATTAAATTTATAAGTACCTTGTTTGATTTATAGAAGTGTGTGCAATGAACTATATGAAAAGAAAATAATAAATTGAGTAAGACTTTTGTGTAAGACTGTACCGAATTTATTATTTTTAAATTTTGTGTAGTGGCCAATATTAAATGAAGGAGATTAATTGAAACCAAAGAGGTTATGTAGGAAAAGGATGAAAGAGTGAAATAGAAGATGAAGGAAAGAGAAAGATGATTGTTGGAAGGTGTGAAGTGTCAAGAATTTTAATAGTTGATCCGCAAGATGGGGATAGTAGTACTGGGTTGGAGAGTTGTTGACAATAAATAGTCCAAACAACGAACTATAGGTGGCAGCACCAAGTTATGTAAGAAGCAGATCCCCAGCCAAGACCAAGGTGACAGCACCGGAGGTAAGTAGTACCACCGCCAAAGCTCGAAGGCAGCACTTAGAGATAAAAGTTATAAAGTATGTAGTACCACCGCCAAAGTACAGATGGCAGCACTTAGAGATGAAAGTTATAAGGTATGTAGTACCACCGACAAAGTCCAGATGGCAGCACCACCTATTCGAAATATTTGCAGAATTATATATATGAGGGAACCTGAAGTTTTTTATTTTTAAAATTGTACCGGCCAGTATTGAAATTAAATTAAATAAATTATCAGCCAAAGAGGTAGGTAGCACTAGAAGAAGTGTTGTTTCAGAATTTTGAAAAATATGAAATAGACATAAATAAATATAGAATACGTAGAATTAGAAGAGTCTAGAAGATTAAGGTTGGGCGCCAAACTGTAGTGTTCATGTAATTCAAGAAGGAAAAATAATAACAGGTCGCGACAAATACATTGCCACGACGTAATTTGAGTATCGTATAAGTAAACGCGTGACAAAGAAGAAGCTAGGATGTACGTGATATGATGGTGTTATAAAAATGTGTTTGTGTACAAGGGATCCGAAGTAATGTTATGTTTTTAATTGCAGGAGCATGTTAATGATGAGTAATAAATGAAAGTGTAACTTAAAAGGTAAGTAATATTATGATACCCTACAATGCCACTTGGGGAGCGACATCTATTATCGTATTTAACACTTATTTCGGGCGTACGCTGATTTGATTGAAGGTTGTCATTCTGAGTTTACGTTACTTCTTCTGTGGTTTAATATATATATATATATATATACATATATATATATACCTAGTTTGACCCAAGTGCATTCACTCCTTCCGAAGCATGCCTTGTTGTATTATTTACGATCAAAACTCTGGCGTGGAGCCAAGCGCTCGCATGGGCTTAATACCCAAGTAAAGTCATAATTTTAGGCAATTTACTGCATCGCTTTCCCGCGGGATCATTTCTTCACATATGAATTCCTTTGCGATAGAAAGCAAAGCAAGAAAAATCTATGAGTAAAATCTATTTATGTTATTTTTTCTTTTTTTGTGTATATATGAAAACCTTTTTCGACGTCAATATCATTTCAAGCCAGTAATTAGTTTCCTGTAATTAGAGTAAGGAACAGCTTTTTCTACGTTAATTAAGAATGCTAAAAATATCATAGCTTTTTACTGTTTTTACCTCAAAGAAAATCCATCAGCCTAAAAAAATGGTTGTCTGTAAAGTCGGTCTCCGGACGATAATTTTACGTCACGCATCACGTAACGCTACAACGCTACGTAACGCTACTATTGCGTCATGTTCTTCAATGTACAAGACGTTATCACGTCAAAATCAATACGCGTCCAAGTTGAAGTACCTAATAGCTTTGGTTTTTGACGTGATAACGTCTTATAAATTGATGAACGCCGGCGGCGCCCGCGAAAAAACATGATGCAATAGTAGAGTTGTAACTTGTAGCGTAACGTGACGTTATCACGTATAAAATTATCGTCCATAAACAGACTTTACAGACAGCCAATTTTTTAGGTAGGTAGTAGGTATCCTAAACTCACACAAATAAAAACCAAATGTTACGGGCTAAATATCTTACTAATATAATAAAGCTGAAAGTTTTGTGTGTTTGGATGTTTGTTGCTCAATCACGCTAAAACCGCTCAACCAATTTGCATGAAATTTGGCAAACAGATTGTAACCTGGAATAGGCTACCTATTAACCCGGAAATCCCGGAAACGTCCCAGAAACTCATTGGAGAGACCCCGCAAGAGGACTTTGAGTAGAAATCGCGGAAATCCCACAAATCCCATAATCCCGGAAAAGGTTTTAAAAGTATCCTGGAAAAAGAGCTTTGGAAATATAGTGCTAAATTCCCTGCAGACGAAGTCGCGGGTATAAGCTCGTCGCAGATATAGGTGATTAATTAAGGAAGGGTCATTACTCAGTGGCAGATGGCGCTGCATCGTGATGAATGGTGATGCGATATACATTCGATTAATGGCATTCGACACACGACGTTGAAAAATTCTATAAGCTAATCTGTGTTTGATGTCGGACGAGGTTTTGCAAATATGGTATTACAACCTTTTTTTAAATGTGGTTTAAAATTATCCTAATGTCGGATTGAATCCCAAGATTTTTTATTTCAATTGTCTGAATGGGATAAATAATTTAAAAAGTACTTTTGAAATTTAATTTTCAGTTTTCGCGCTAAAAAGCTAGCCGCCGTGTTTGCTTGGTCTGTGACGTCACTAGGATAGTAAATATAAGTACATAGTAAAGTAAAGTAACCCAAACAAGTGAAATCAAAACTTAAAACGGTTACTTGTAAGTCTTGTAACGCTTTGTTTAACTTTACAGTCTAAGTGACGTCACAGCAGCTAACAATATGGCGCCTACCGTTTTGGGACAGATTAAAAAAAACAACATTCAGGATTAAAAGTCGATGTTTTGGGTAGCATTCTTATGTAATCTATCATAAATCAGTACTTCCCGATTTTTCCTTGAATAGTGTATAAATCGTGGGCTATTATTGAACGACTTCAAAAAAGGAGCTGGTGGGAACGGCCGATATCAGACACAAGGTAATTTATGTATATATAGACTGTAAATTTTCTTACATTGCTGACCTACATCGGCAAATCATAGGAAAAGCTCTGTATGTGAACAATATTCAGGGGCTCTTCCAATAATAGGCATATCTAGACAGCGACATCTATTATCGCATTTAACACTTATTTCGGGCGTACGCTGATTTGTTTGAAGGTCGTCATTCTAGGTTTACCATACTTCTTCTATGTTGGTATCTATGTTTTTCATTTCCGTTGTTCTATATGAGGTGGCAGCACTGTCTTTGTGGTAATCTTGATAATATTGCCAGCAGAGAGTAAAATTACCAACTGGACAGGCCAAGTAATACAAAATGTTTTGTTCCGCTAATTATTTTCTGAAACACGTAGGTATCGTATGTGTTTACTAATGGAAGTGCAGTGGTTATGCTTGTGTCTAGAGTAGAGATTAATTTCTGCAGCTAAACGGCCGCACCTGTGCGAATAATGGATATGGTCTGTGGTCGGCAAGGACGCCGCCATTTTGTATTGGTCGCCATTTTGATGGAGAGGCTAGCATAGAGTAGATAAAAATGTAAACAATGCTAGTCCTTGAGATTTCTTTTAAGAGTTGATTTATATTATATCTTGATTTTAATATGAAGCACATTGGCTACATATGGTTTTTTTTTTACGAGTCAGGTATGAATAGGATATATGGCTGAAAAGATTAATTCAAACCAAAATTGACGAAGATAGGACGCTTTGTCACAACACGTCACGTTTTAAGTAGTATAATTTTGTGCTCCGTTCTGACGTCACGAGCTCACACACGAGTTTTAGGGGAGTTTTATTATTTTCAGTTTTCATTGTTGAAAAAATACGTGTCTTTTATTATTCATTATTCGAAGGGACTTAATAGATTTGCAATTTAATAAAGCTGGCATCACTAGACATCATTGACAACCCTAACGTTTCTTCGAATCCCTTAAATATTATTTCCAGACGGCACTTGCTGAAAATTCCATTCCACATACTATGTTGCTGACGTAATAAATATCTCTTAAATATCTCGATGTTGACATTTCCCCAGATTTAATCGAGTGCACATCTAGTGACGTGCGGTGCGGTTCCTATAAGTAATATAAGACATACTATAAATACACGAAATAGTTTTAATGGGTTTGCGCAAAGAGGTCATAACGAAGTGAAACAATGTGACAAACAGGGAGTAAAAGATTGACTGAGAATTGAAAAAAAAGAACATACTATCATAAAAACCTGATAAACTCAACAGTCAAACAATAAAACCTACATATTTACATCTAAACCGCAGACACGTCATAACACATAAAACCCCTCCTTTTTTTGCGTCAGTGGTCTAATTTGGCCCTAGACAAAAGTACCAAATTTATATCCAAAATTGCACGTTCGGCAAATAAAAAGTTATTCAAACTAAAAGCTCATAACAGTGCTGAAATTTGGGATGAAAAAAGTTATTCCTCTCTGCGACCCACACTTCAAGAACCATTCGCAAGTGGGGCCTGATAGAGCCTTCCAACTGCTACCTATTTATGTGCGTCCCACTGCTGGGCACCACAGGTCTCTTCATGACGAGAAGTTTGGGCTGTAGTCCCCACGCAGGTCCAGTGCTGATTGGAGACTTGACACCACTTTGAATTGAATTACTTCGCAGTTGCGAGAGATTCACAACCTCATTTTCAATTTAGAACTGCTCGAGTTTGAACCATAATTTCCTGAAACGACATCTCTTTGTTACAGGTACGAACAGCCCCTGACAGCTCCCGGCTTCGAACCCGCGACCATAAATCTGAACGCAATAAGCGACGACCTGAAAGTTACAGGCTTACAAATGGTACACAGTTCGAGGGTGTTTGGGAGCGCTACCGGTTTATGTCTAATAGAGTCGTGTTTCACGATTCTAACGTATTTAAGTAATTAGAATTTTGTGAAGCTGATGTTTATGTTTTTCTTTTTGGACTTTACGGGATCCCTGATAAATCTATGGGAACTGCAAATCTTTTATTACAAGATTTACTTACTAATAGAGATCGCGTTGAGATCTATTTCTAGTCTAAGTATTCTGTAGGTAGAAAGAACTTCTTATTTACGTTCATCTTAGTATAGTATAGTCACTACGGATGTCTGAATTTGTAAAACTTTTTTCATAAGTAAAAGTAAATTCAATCGAATTAAACTTTCTATTGCTATTTTTTAAAGCAAGCGTTTGACCACGATCTCATGATGGTAAGTGACGATGCGGTCGAAGGTGATACATGCTTACTTAGATAGTACCTATTCACTCTCGACTTGGATCTCACCTGATCGTAAGTGACGACGCGGTCGAAGGTGATCTCTCTCGACTTGAAAAGATCCAAGTTACTCGTATATCTATCATAACAATGTTGGAGGTTTATCGTAAGTTATATCTTCAAATAGAATGGTAATCAAATCACGAGGATTTTTAATCATTTTGTGCCTTCTTTTACCTACCTCTGTACTTTCATAGAGATTAACCTTTGAATTTTTAGGGTTCCGAACCTCAAGAGGTAAAAACGGAACCCTTATAGGATCACTCGTGTGTCTGTCCGTCCGTCTGTCACAGTCGATTTTCTCAGAAACTACTGGACCGATTAAGTTGAAATTTGGTACGTATATGTAAGTTTGTGACCTAAAGAAAGACGAACGTGTAACGAAAATAAATGATTTTTAAACATAGGCCCTATTGTTGGGGCCTAAATTTGAAATTTATTAATGAAGTTTTTCAAACTACATCGCGTGACGTATCAAATGAAAGTACTTTTTCACTTCTCATGCTCTAGTCTCTGCACATCGGGACTAAAGCTCTTTTTTAGTCTCTAGGGACTAAAGTAATTTTTTTTTAATTTACATTGGAAACCCGCCCAAACAGCCAACCACAGAGTTTGTGAAAGGAGGATTATCCCCATTTCCAGTGAATCTAGACAATTTCTAGGGCGTGAAAAAACGATTTAATTTCGTGAAACACGATTTAATGATTCCGAATACCTATGAATCTTGTTTTATTTAAAGTGAATTCATTTAATAATGCATGACCCAATTAGATTTAAAATATATTAATAGTTTTCAAGTTTGAATCTGTTGGCTAAATATCATTCAAAACGTAACGTGATAAAAGACAGGTCAAGTGCGAGTTGGACTCGCGCACCGAGGGCTCCGTACCTACAAACTTGATGATGCAATGCAAATTTAACAATACAAACTTATTATTTGCGGTTGGTGAAGTAGACACGGCTACTGCGCCAACCGCAAATGATAAGTTTGTATTAATAAATTGGCTTTTTTTGCACCAAAATATATAATATTTACGGTTATCAGATTTATTCCTGTACGTGTGCTGTAAGACCTTGCTTCTGGCCAAATTTCATGATTCTAGGTAATCGGGAAGTAGCCGGTTATCTACTTTGTTATAATAAATATCGTAATTTTGTATGGAACTTCGTTTTTTTTCCTCGTATTCGAAGTGAAAAGCAGAGTGTTTAACGCGTGAATAAACAACCATAATGACACTCGAACTATAGCCACCCTCGCTCTGCTCGGGTGGCTAAACATCTCGTGTCATAATGGCTTGTTTTAGTCCCTTGATAAACAATCTACTATTTATGAGGATCTCAAATATATTTTTTTATTTCTTTTTTGGTCAATACTTTTTGAGCTATTTAAGAAAATAGGCGAAAAATTACCATTCCCCGCCCCCTTATCTCCAAAACTAAACTGGGCCTAAAATTTTGGAAAAAAATACGGAGGATAGTTATTGACCTATAGATTACAGGAAAATTATTAAGAAGTCCATGGTATTTGAAATCTATCATATAAAAGAGCTTATCCTTTGAAACGGTTTGAAAATGACGTCATTGAAAATAATCAAGGGTGGGATGGGAACCCTCCCCACGCCAGTTTACTTCGCTTCTTGGCCGATTTTTAAATTTTGAAGTAAAATAGTGAAGATCGGCCGAAACGTCGAGGTAAAATATAAATAGTTTTTTACGCGATTAAGTCCCGTTAATAGTGTGTTTAATATGAGTGTGTATCGCGAAACTTTGAAACAATGTTTTGGGACTAGCTCATCGGCATCGTGTGACATCTCGTCTCGTGTATCTGTTCACCAAAGCTCGAGGACTGTATGACGAACTGTCAGATCGTATCGCCCGCCGATCGCCAGATGGCGCGCGTGGCTGCCAAGACGCCACTCAGAAGTCGATGTATTTATACCGAGGTGTAATAGTTCTGGCTCTGTGGTAAATATGAGGAGGCAAATTCGTAATTAGAGAGCCGTAAAAACTGAGCTGCACTAATAATAAAAAACTGTAGTACAGAGACCTTGGATGTGCAGAATAGGGATGACGACAGGGTGAAGAAATCGAAATTCTAATTAGTCCGTCACTCAGGTAATAAAAAAATATTAGACACGTATTTTTTGTTTTATCAAATTAACAAAGAATGACTACCTAAGTTAAAACGGATTAAAGTTGGAGAGTGGGGGCTAACTACGTCACCGTTAGGTATAAATCGTACCTAACCGTGACGTCACGCGACATTTCAACTTAATACATCTCCGTATAAGTTTGATCACGTGAAAAAAGAAAAAATACGTTCAATACTTTTCAATAATCTTCCTGATAGACTAAAGAAAAAAAAGTTGTCGTCATCCCTATTCAAAAATAAGGTCTCATTGGGATAGGGGCGCGGAACGCAGGGAGCGCTTTGTTGTACACGCACGCTTTTTGGCCCTTCAGTCGTAAACATGGGCAGAAATCCCCTCTACTTTAGCTCAACGCTCAAGTTACATGCCGCGACCACAAGTTTGATGTGAGTAGTAGGTATTCGCCGATTCTGGAACACGGGGTGGGCGGGTCCGTGGGGTGAAATTGGGCGGTAGGCGGACCACCATCCCCTAAAAAAAAAAAAAAAAAAAAAAAAAAAAAAAAAAAAAAAAAGGCCCCCACTTGGAACGTTTGGGATAGGTCTCAGGACTCTCAGATAGCTCGGTTACGACTTACACGATGTGCTATATCTTCACTAAAAAATCCAAACCCCTTATCTAGACCACCGACCCTTTTCTATTGTCTATCCATGCTCGGTTGCTATTGTTTACCATTTCAATCCTTACCTGATCCGCGGACCCTTTTCTATTGTGTGTTCGTGCTCTCGGTTGCTATTGTTTGCCATTTCAAAGCGTACCTGACCCACCGATCCTTTTCTATTGTCTACTCGAGCTCACTTTTAATTGTCCTCTCAACAATTTGATGAATACCTAAACTATTTCTATACTACTGCCACTTTGGTTTTAATTGATCATAGTTCTAACCTAACCTAACCTATGCTACAGAAGTCTCTACAAATCGGAGGAGATTCCGTGTTTGGAACGTTGTCCTAATATCATGTAATTTAATAAATGCGCCAGTTTGGTTTTAATTGATCACAGTTCTAACCTAACCTAACCTATGCTACAGAACTCACTACAAATCTGAGGAGATTCCGTGTTTGGAACGTTGTTCTAATTATCGTGTAATTTAATAAATATCCAAGTAGTTATTGCCTAAATATATTTTATAACTTGTGTTAGCGTATGTGTTTATAGAACTAATCAGTTCTTTGTATAATTGGGTGGTCGTTTAACTTGTAACAACACGATGGTCGTTTAACTTGTAACAACACGAATAACACGATCCATTGGACTCTATCTATTGTTAAATAATAAAAAGGTTTAATGTTTTTATGATGGGCGTCTATTAACAAAGGGCCGAATGACTATTGTAATTTTATTATTTCGGTGTCGGTGAATGCAGCAAACGCGTTCCAACTAGTTAAGACGAGATTTTAACGGTAAACTATTGTTGCATTCTTATAAAAACCGAAGGATGGAAACGTTTTATATGTATTTCGACTCCAGTTGTGCTTGCTATCAGAGCTCTGTTAGTATACAGTAGTACAGTGTTGAATCGTGCTAAAGTGTTTTTGGTGTAGTGTTTATCGACTCCACATTATGGATGTAAGTATTTAAATTAACTGCTTTTTAATTTATGTGACCTAACCTAGCCTAACCCATGCTACATGACTCTTTTGATGATAGAACTCACTACAAATCTGAGGAGATTCCGTGTTTGGAACGTTGTCCTAATATCATGTAATTTAATAAATGTCCAAGTTTAACTTGTAACAACACGATCCATTGGACTCTATCTATTTTTCATTCGTGTTCATAGTTTTTGATAGTGCTTTAAATAGTTGTGTAATTGGTTTCAGTTTACCGACAATACTTTCAAGAATTATTACTACCTTGAGACTAATGGCGAAGCTAGCGATGAAGAAGGAACGGTTGGACACCAAGTAAAACAAGCTATCGCGAGAAAGCGTGCTGGAAACAGCATAGATGGATTTTTTGAAAGACCAAAAAAGAAACCTAAATCGGCGAAAAAGTCTTCAAGTGTTTCACAAAGCACTAATGACGGTGTGGCATACATATCATCGGGACAAGATGACGGCGTTTACTCATCCCATTTGATAAAAATAGAAATTTTTGATATTCAAAAAATCAAGAACATTGCACCAGGGGAGCAGTGGAAACACGCTGACGTCAGGTTGAAGTTTTATACGTCTTCAGAGGAAGACAAACAACTTGAAAGCACTCGTGATGTTATTTTTAACATCACAAAACAATTGGCGGAAAAGGACACCTGTGTTAAATATTTTATAGACAATAAGAAATTGTGAATTGTGCTTGTGTTATCTTAAGACTAGGTTAAATTTTTATTACATAAAAAACCCATAAACTTAAAAACAACCTTCATTTGTATAACAAAAATATTTTAGTATCGTATTGCTTTTTCTTAAAACTCATAAACTTTAGTGTAATGTTTTATTGCACACCTAAGTTCTAGTGAAGGGTCGGTACCTCTTAATGTACCTCATTGTTCTTATATACTAAACATCCATGACTCGGGTACAAACATTCATGCTCATCACACAATGTTTGTCCCTAGCAGGATTCGAACCCGCAACCGTTGGAACAGTGGGTATGATCATTACCAACTGAACCAAACCTGTCGTCATTGTTCTTATCTAAATTTTAACTCTTATTGTTTGAAGTTGTTGTAAAAAATGTTCTTTTTTCCTTTTAAACCGAAATCTATTCTTAAGTGTAGTATTTTTGTTTAGCGTGTAGAAGTGGTAATAATGTGTTTTTTTATCTTTTATGGTATTCATATAGAAATAAAAGCCAGTTTTTAGTGAACACATTGTTTTATTTTACAAAAATGACAAACATATTTCTTAAAATTAAATCGTTATACCCTTCGTTACCCTCGATTCTTAAAATATAAGTAAAGTAAACAATATTCATCACAAACTGAAATAAATGAATTTAAACATATTTCTTAAAATTAAATCGTTACATAAAAAATTCTCAGAAAACAAACTCAGCAAATCACTCATATTATTCCCTTGATACTTAAAATATAAGTAAACTAAACAATATTCACCGCAAACTGAAGTAAAATAATGTTGAAGTGGTTTTTGGTTATAAAACCATCGTTTCGCATTTCTATTTAAAAATAACTTATGATACCCAGTAGGTTTCCGTCCAAACGAATCAAAGTATTCCCCTACACCATCAGTATCAATATGCATAGCAACCCAGTGGGAACCTGGTTTCGAATCAGGATCCAAATTGCTTATAATAAAAACTGGAAGATCAAACCGAATAGGGATTTGGTTAGCAGCAAATACGTTTGATTTCAATCTAGAGTCTAGTTTTTCCATACAATATTTAATTTCATTAGTATCCATAGTAGATTAAAATATAATACATTCATCGATGATGTTTGGATCAATGATTAAGAAGAAATGAAATTCTTTACTAATGTCATTGTATTTATATTTATCTTAACTGTTATAATCTACAGATACTTCGCGATTTTTGTTTATTTCAATAACATTATCAAATTCAGCGTACACAATACAGTTAACAGTAGTACTCAGAGCTGAATCAAAACGAACTTCTATTCGAACACTTCCGTGTCGTACAAGGTTCCAGTGTGAGGTTGAACTTGCTGATAGATCAGGAGTTAGATCAAAACATAACAAACAGTTACCGCCGCTATAATCGGTTCTGCTTATTGCATTACCTTCATTGTGAAAGTGAATGCCAGTCCCAGAAAAAAGAGTGTGATATGATGATGCTATTAAACCAGTGCTAAATGATGGTTGTAAAGTTTTAGAAGGAACTTCATGACCATCTACAAATAAACTGAAAGAATTCATGTTATAATGTTGAAAATTGAAAGGGTTCAATGCAAGATTACCATTAAACGCAGAATTTAATACAAAACCAATAATACATCTCTTAGGTACTTGTCCAAGAAATATGTTATCCAAAGTTTTACCCTGTATTCCCGATGGTATTGTCAGAACCTTCACTTCAGCTCTTGTGATAGGATATTTTGCTGTTGTTGATGCTAACACTTTTTGGTGGGCTAACAAAACACTAGGACTGATTCTAGCTCTTCTTATGATAAGGCTAGCATCTGTTATTTGTACCTTAAATTTCTTATCTTGGTGACAAATAAGATTAAATGATTCTTTTGATCGCACTAACTTAACACGCATTTCTACACCATTGATTAGAAACTTCTCTTGATTAAACATATCGCCATGTAAGTGTCCAATCATTTCAACTTGATTACTATTTTTAACAAATTCCATTCTTTTTTGAAACCCTTTGTTATTTGCATCAACGGCATCCACATAATGTGCTGTATCTTCATACCATAATCCACATGTGAGGTGAGTTTCTTTAGCGGCTGGTCCATAGTTAAGTAGATTTTCCATATAAGCACGGTAAGCATATGTATTGTTTGGTGGTGAGATGAGTTTTTGATTTAAATACACATCGAGCTGGTTAAAAAGGGAGTGTAACCAATTATTAACGGGGGCAACTTGAGTATCAGATTTTAACTTTGTACCATCTTGGTTTAATATTTTAGCTTTTATGTGTAATAATGTATGTGATAGGTCAATGTAGTCATCACCTGATCCAGGGATTTGAAACTCAATAGGGCCATCATCACTTAAAGATGAAATTGGATTGTAATGAACCCACTGTCCACTCTCAATACTCGTCTGAGTCGAAGGAAGGGCAAATATATCTAATTCAGATTTTGCACATTCACACGAATGACTATGTAGGAATGACATGATTTACTTTGAAAATATATCGTCACTATATTTATTTCTTTTAGTTCCTCTTCGGCGTGATGCTTTCGAGGTAATGAGAGGTTCCCGTCTTTTGGTTGACATTTTATACCCAGATCCCGACATGAGAGAATCAATCTTTTCATCAGCTTTTCTTTTTAATTTAGCACTAGCTTCTTTAAATCGAGTCCTAACTGAACTATCCATAGGACGTGAGTTTATCATATCAGATAACAAACCAACACCAGCATCTAACGCTTCTTTCCCCACGGTTTTAAAACCACTGGATAATAATGGAATTACTGATCTAAATAGTCCTCCCAAAAAACTTCCTATACCATGACCCCGTTGAAATGGAACACCTTTATAGACAATTCCTACACCAGATCCAGCTTGATGTGAATAATAATGATCGTAGGGACAAGAGTGATATGATTTTTTATGATTCATTTTATTCGTTGAAAGTGTAGTTTCACACAAGAATTTCCGAATTGAAATGGCACTCTTGCACCGGTAGTTGTTCTTATATCTATTTCCACGGTGTCAAATTCTCTACGCAAAACAGATACATAATGAGCGGGTGAGAAAATGTGTGTTTTATATGCACCATAAATAAATTTTGTAGGGTCTAATGGTATTATTCTAAGCAATGTTGTTATAACATCACCAACTATCTGTGGTTGTATGATATCGGTATAAATGAATAATTGTGATGGTAATCCTAAATATAAATTAACGGGGTTTTTCCCAAATGTAACTTCTCTTAAATTAGTTCTTGGTTTAAAACCTAACTGCAGACTTAGTATTGGTGTTGTTATAAAAGAGGTTAAGTCATTATTGATTGTTGATACCCCAACCATTTTGGTCAAATTATCATATCTAAATTTCATGTTATTTTTTAATTGTGGGTTTTCATTGAAAGCATTAATAAAATGTTCAACGCTATCATATGTAGTCGCTGGTATATGACTTTTTATATCCACAATTTTGGTTGTTTTATCAGAGGATGACACTACTTTCTTTTTTAAATAAATCATATTTTCATGATCTTGAACATTATACATTGAACAGGGGTATTGAAATTCTACTAATCCAACTACCCATTCTCCTTCCAGTTTTATACTCTTGGGTAATTTGGTTAAGAAGTGTGCAGTTGTATTGTCCGTATAGTAGTCTGCGGAACTGTTACTTAACAGTGTAATATAAAAACTGTTATCCATCATATTTTTTTCAAGCTTGAAGCGAGTATCCAAGAATTAAATTTGTTAGGATAACCTCGCCACTTCACTAGTACTTCTTTTCTGGCACCAACACCACGCGAGCGTACTATTTTATCTATTTTATATTCAATGGTGGGGAGGTAAGTTACTTTTTGTAATTCTTTAGAATAAAATGTACCAACGATGGGTTCACCATCTAAATCCCTTAACGTATAGACAACTCGCGGAAATCGGTTTATTATTGATTCAATTGTAAATATTTCATCACTCCAATTAGTTTCATAACCCTTTTGAAAAATATGTTTATATTTTGTAATTCTAACGTGATCACCAACATTCAGTTTTGTAGTTTCCAATGAAATTTGTCTATCCTTCTTTCTATCATACAAATTACACCAAACAGTCATGATGTTATCAGAATTTACATCAATAGGTCGCATTTTAATACTAGAATGATAGCTATGGTTATAAGAATAAAGGAGATCTTGCAAAATATCTACATAATTGTAAGTATTTTTATGAGTAAAGTACCGCCACATTTTCATTTTAAGAGTTCTTTGAAATCTTTCTACTATACTTGCTTTAATATCGGGATTATTAGTAGTATAATAATTAATGTTTTTGCTCTTAAAGTAATCTCTAGCTACCTTTGAAACAAATTCGGTACCTTTATCAGACTGGATGTGACGAGGAGTAGAATTAGCTTCGGTAAATATGCTTTCAAAACATTTAATAACAGTTGTGCAATCTTTCTTCTTCATAGCTCTTGCGAAAGCATATTTACTGAACACATCAATAACACACAGAATATATTTGTATCCATCATTATATTCACTGTAAGTACTCATATCACTAAGATCAGCTTGCCAGAGTTCATTAAAGTTAGATAAAATGTATCTATTTCTGGCGAATCGTCTGTGAATAGGTTTATGTAACGTGTACGTCTCTTGAGATTGTAACCATTTTTTTACTTCATCTTTGTTCATTCGACCTTTCATTTGTTGACTTAATTTATTTAAACTACTATAGCCAGCTGGATTGGAGACATCATAGTAAATTTCATGAATGTCTACTAAGGGTTCCATTTTTCCCACTCTAATTTCTTTTTTGCCCTGAGGAGTCCACTTGAAAGAGGTGTACTGGTGCTTGTGGCTTTAAAAGATGATGACGATCGCGCACTTGACGGAACAGATGATGTGCGAGGTTTATTTATAAATTCTAGATTAGTAGGATTACCTATACAATACATAGGCACTTTTATATCCCTTAATACTGAAGCAAACTCTTCCCATCCTGTTGGTTTTGGACGTTTAAGAGATCTAACCGTATCGCTTACCAAATCTAGAATATTGCTATTTGGAATAGTTCGATTGTATATTACAACTTCTCCATTAGTTTTCCACCAAATTTTTGGGTTACTCAAAACAATACATCCCAATAAAGTTCTAGTTTTTTTCTCATATGATTTTGGTAAATTTTCTATGATACGAGATGGACTAAATTGTACAAGTTCTGGATTTGTTCCAGACGGTGTTGTTACAGTATTTGTAGAAACATCACCTTCTGGTAACGTTTTATTTGATACTGATTCATAATTTTCATGTTCCTCATTTTTAATTACTTCCTTACTTTCATTGTTGTGTTGATCAACCCCCTCCATCATAATTGGTATTTTAAATGGTTTTCGATCTGAATCAATAAAGTGTAAAAATCGTTGTAGTGCTTGAGAATATAATGCCCACTTTTCACGATCGTTCATTTTACTCTTAAGTATTTTTTGCATCTCTCCATCTAGACGAGATGATACATTTTCGGATACACTATCATTTCGTTTCAATCTCTCAATAAAATCTGGTTCAACTAACAACATTTTTTTTGTGTTTTCCATTTTATTTATGCTACAGAGCTTAATAAAGCACTTAAAACCGCACCTAATATTATAGGTAGAAATGCACCTCCTTTTTGAATAATAACAGTTTTTCTAAATTTATGTTTCCCCTTCGAAACTAAGTTTCGTAATGTGTCTTTATATTTTTTTAGCTTTGATTTATCTTTTTTTTCCAGTGGTATTTTCCCCTTTAAAACGTTGTAAATACACTCGCAAATAATATTAATCTCTTCATCATCACAAGATTTTAACAACGCCGTGCGATACTTTGGTTTAAGTAACTGCAGCGCTTCAAGTAAATGTTTATATGTGTTTACTCTTGCAGACATTATTTGGAACTGATTAAAACATGTTGATTCTTATCGTATTTAAACCCTTTTTTAGGAACGTATACAGTACAATGTCCATCAAAAGGAAATATTTTAGTTTTAAAACGACATATGTCATCTGTATTTTGTTTCAGATCAATCATAAGGTAACCATGAGCATCTTTAGTGGCATCTTTGTAAGCTTCATCTACAAATTTTGGGTTTTCTGGATAGACTTGTCGTGACAAGTAGCGGATTTGTGTTTTATCCCTCGGATTCTTGAAATATACAATATAGCTAGTATTCAATGAAATATCACGTTGTCCCCTACCTTGATGAAATATGTTTTGAGTTATATAGAAAACACTTAGGTTTCTATGATGACTACCTTTTGTAAAAATATCAACGATTCGTCCATCTGATTCTCTCATCAAATCATCAATTATGAGAAGTTTGGGTCTTTTCCCATCAAATATAGAAAAATCTGGTATTCCTTGGTTATAATTTACATTTTTCAGATCGTATAAAGGTTGCATTTCATCATAACACCAAATAATTTCATCAAATTCAACATTACATACTTCTTTTGCATTGTTCAAAAAGTTTGTAACAAACTGAGTTTTACCACAACCACTAGGTCCTGCCACAATAGTGGTGAAAGGGTGAAGAAAATGTATCATTATAAATTCTCTTACTGTGTGTTGATATGAAAACGTATGGACTTCAAATGAAAGGAATCAAAGAATTACAAACATTTATAGTAACATGGAATAGGAAATAAATAAAAAAAAAAATGTTTTTAATACTTTTGCTTTTTTATTATGTCTACTAGTGCTACAAAAAGGAGGTTGTTGAGAAGAAACAAGAAAAAATACAATTCTTACGTATAGATTTTATTACATAACTTATAAAAGTAAACATTCTTTTACTAAACATTAACTTCTCAAGACAATCATTTTAAACCCATAAACTTATAGACAAAAGTTTCATGTACACTAATTTGTATTTACAAAACTTAAAATAAATTTTAAATATTTACAATGGATACCAATCCCACAATTGAGGTTACATATTCTTAATACAGTATTCTACAATTTAGATTTGATTTCTAAAATATACAATGTACAAAATAATGATGGAAAAAAAAAGAAAAGAATGTACTATAGTTTACGTAAGTATTTATTTACATCGACAACAGATATAAGGTTTAAACTAAAATGTTTGATTTGGTATCCTGTAATGACCCCACGCTAGTGTGTCTGTTGAATTTTTTAATAAGTATCGTTTAGTATCATTGTAAGATAACGATATTTTATTGATATTTTGAGTAAATATACTATGTTTTATTGATTTAAATCGCAACATTTGAGCATACTGTATTGTTTTTTCAAACAAACAAGTCTTATAGTCACTAAGAGTTAATTTTTTAGTAACGCACTTATTAATTCCTTTAGCTTTAGATATAACACCATTGTTCTGAATATCCAAGGCATACATTTTTGATCTGAGACCTACAAATTCCTTTAGAATTTTACCATTATTTTCATCTTTGAAAAAACCTAGCTTTTTTTTGTTTACTAACGGCAACCCATATTCGTTGTTGGGTTTGTAATCCGATGTGTCGTAATGTAAATTTAGGTCCGGTTTCATGTCCTCATAAAAGTTAGAGGTGAATATTTGATATATTAAACTATCGGTATCTGTATAAAGAAGCTTGAGATTGTCTTGATATTTGGTTTTCATATAATCGTAGTGGAATTGATACATTAAGGTTTTCGATAGGTCTAAAATGCAGAATCCAAGATAGATTGGTTTATTATAATATATTTTTGTTTTTTTTAGTTGCACAGCTACTAAGTTTTCAGAAAATATTGATAAACTATGAAATTCAGGTTTAGCTATTAAAGATTGAACTCCTTGAGATTTACCATGATTTTCCCAGTGGTTTAATAATTTAACATTTACACGTTTTGCAACATTTTCCATGGTTTTTCCAAAAACAGAATTATTCATGAGTTTGAAGAAATCTTTTTCAAAATCAGTTGATGCCAGCGAACGCATGTGGGTATTTAAATCTATATAACTTTTTAACCAAGGAGATTGTTTAAACTTTAAGATTCGATGAACTTTTGTTAAACGCAAACCATTTTTTAAACATTGTTTTAGATTTCTGTAATGTATTACGTATTTGCATTTACTATTTAAATTGGGAATCAATTTTTTATTCTTGGTTTCTCCTAAACATACATTTTCTGGACAGAACGGCAAGTCTGAATGAGAATCATGTAATTCCTTAGGGTACTCTAGATCGACTTCTAAAATAAACCCGAATTCGGCATCATCCGGAACATGAAAATCAGTTTCGTTATTTACCCATTCAAAATTACCGGTGGGAAGACATTGAGACATCGCCCACCCATATAGATTATTTGCGTCTAAATACATGAGATAGGATGTCGGAATATTGGGGTCATAGTCATCCATAAATTCATTATTTGCTTTTGCGTGTCTGTTGCTACATTGGGAAATACCTCCTCGAACATTATTTGCTATAAAAGCTATTTTATTGATATCCGTCAAAAGTTCTAAATTAATTCTGGTAGTCCTTAACATGGCGTCCCACGAAAGTCCTGGGGCCGTGTAATAATGGGCAGGATCTAAACCATATGTCTTAAGACACACATTTCTAAAATTTTCAAATACATCGGTTAGTAATAAAACATCTGTTTTTAGATAAAGATCGGAATAATCCCCCATATTTTGACATTGAAAATGAGACCAAACATCTTGAGCATGTAAAAAATCGTTTTCTGAAATGTGATTGTCAGTAAGAGTGCTATAGAATTGATCCCGAGCAGGTAGAGAAGTTAATTTCAAGGAATCATATGATTTCATGTATTCATAAGGATAGACACCTTTTCGTATTAGACGTTTAAAGTCTTCTTCATTCGGGAAATTCAATTTCATTTCATTAAATTGATCGTTTGTTAAGTTTTTAGCTAATTTGTCTAAGCTACTCGACATAAATTTTAGAGAATCAACGAATCTCAGTTTTACAACACGGTTATTTACTTCTAAACATTTAGAAAACGAAATGTACTTTTCTTTATTCTCTGGGATCAATTCTATGTCACCATCTTCAAGTCCAAGACCATGCACTATGAAATGACTATCATAGTTGCTTAAATTATGGAAAAATACTGGTACAAAATTAGGAGATCTGTATTTTTCGGAACAGAACTTATGTGCAATTCCTTCATAAACACCAGTATGGTGGTTATAAGAAATATTGATATCCCCGTTTAAATTTTTATCACAAATATAACAAGTACTAGCTTGTGCAATGTCTGCATTATTTTTGGATGACAGTGGTAGGGGAGTTTTCACAAAGGTGTTGCTTCTACAAATAGCTTCTAAATCTTTTTTAACTGATTTCATAAATGTTTCTGCACAATTTTTGCCTTTGTATGTTCTATAAACGGATAGTGTATCATCATACGAACATTTGATATAATAACCAAAACTATACACTTCATGTTTTTGCACATTAGTAGTCGAAGATGTTATTGGGTTATTAGAACAGGACTGAATTGGATTTAAAAATGCTTCAAAATCTGCATAAATGACAAAAGGTACGCGTAATTTTCGATCATAATTATCGAAAGTAACTTCATTACAAGGTGTGTTTTCATTAAACCAATTTTTCTTTTGATCTTGTTCAGAAGGTAGTTTTGTGCAAACGTGAAAACAATCATTTTGTTGGTGATTGTTTAAGTTGTCTTGTGATGTAAAGTGGGTTAGACAACCATCACAAATGTAAATGGCGTGCTGTGTGTTTGAAAATTGTTTTGATACTAATCGAGATAAATTATTGATTAAACAATAATGTCCTTGACTACCATTTGTCAAATATAACAAATTAAAATGGGTTGGTTTTCTGTTTTTTGTTAGGTGTAATGGACCTACAACATCATGTTTTTTGTTTTTAGAATCATACTCCAGACCAAAAACGTTTATACTCATATTATTCATATTTTCAAATTTTTGTGCATCACTCAATTTAAATGGGAAAGCTAAGTTTCCGAAATGTAACGCCTCTCTGTGTTGCACATACGAACTAACAAGGTTAGAATGCTTTGTAACAGGATAAAGTCCTGATAAGATAGCCCACCGGAAACATTCATGATCATTATTTTTGACATTTATTATAGCTTTTTTGTTTTTTATGTCAGATGGTAGATCAACATAAGAAGATCCACGAAGCGGGTTATACTTGTTTATGTTAACATCTAGATGATTGAACTTGGTAACGCTCCACCCACTGTCTTTTCTCTCGAAGTTCGATAATCTAGTTGTCACTTCATTAATTAAAGATGTGAATAAGTCATTTTTATCGCTACTGACATCTATAATATTATTACTAAGTTGAAAATCAAATGTATTATTTAGTTGTTTAGTTTCCTGAGTAAAATCAGCATTCAAAATAAAATTTACTTTTAAAGCACAATGAATAGATAGTGAACGATCTAGCAATGTAAAAATTTTATCTTTATTATTTTGCAATATTATTTCGGGAACAAGTGATTGGTTTTCTTTTTCATTAAAAAGTATTCTATAGGTTGCAACCCTATTCCTAAATGCATTTTCAATTAGTTGCACATTAACGAATTCGCTATCAGATTTAGTAACATTACCCTTATGTATGTTACTATTCAGGTGACTAGCAAGAAATCTTTTTGATATGGTTATATTACATACAGAACATTCAATTTCATTATTATTTTTTGCGCTTACATTGTTAGATCCTCTCCTGGATGGTTCTGTTGATGATGCAGCTGCAGCTACATCACGACTGGTTGAGACATGATCCCGACTGGTTGACGGACGGTTTCTCTTCACAGGGACTTCTGTTTCGAAATCTGTAGCTGATCTCTTAGCTCCTCTTCCTATTTGCATAGATCTGTAAAATATAAAAAATAATTAAAGTTGCGATTCAAAAACTTAATAACACATTCAACATGGTTATCATGTTAATTATACTAACTTAAATCTTCTCTACATTGTTGACAGTATGCTTGCATTTTTAAGACCCCATCAATTGCATCCGATGACAATGTAATAGTATTTCGTTTCGATTCATCGATATGACCGTGACATGGTGTATAGTAAGGTATGATATCCGGATCTTCAAGAAACTTTTGGGGCAATCGATTGTCTATAAACCACAATCTTATATTTCTATGAAAACACTGTAAAACGAATTCTTTGCTTAAAACTGCTATTGTATCATAAGTTAAACTGGGCCCCGTATGAAAATATCCGAGCACCATGTTGGAATTAGTATATACGCACACACACACAATACACTCAGTAACTTGACCACGGTAAAAGAATGAATGAATGAGATCAACTCGAAGGTTCTCTCTTTTATAGAGGTTCCCCACCTAACAATAAACAAACAATGAAAACCTGTCATAACAAGTTAACAGCAGTATTTGAACACATCGAAACAAGAATACAATATCAAGTTAAAATATAGGTGTTATAAACGTGTTGGAAGAGGAATATTCAATATAAAAAAAAGCATTACTTACGCGTTACGATGTAGCTGACTCATTAGTTCACCAATCTCAAATAATTTCTGATCTTCTTCCAGTTCTTCACAAAGGCGGATAAGTTGTACATCGTAGATATCACAATTCAAACTGTCCATGGTGAGAAGAAAACAAGAAATAAAGTATTTATTGTACTCTTCGGTCCTTAAATAGTGTACATCAGGTATGGAATCTTTAAACTATAGTGGGGATCTAACCTAACGAAAATAAATATGTAACACATTTCCTATTACCGCTTTTAGATAAGGTACAAAAATGCCACACTTAACAATAGATTTCGGTTTAAAAGGAAAAAAGAACATTGTTTACAACGATCATAAACATTTAGAGTTAAAACTTAGATAAGAACAATGAGGTACATTAAGAGGTACCGACCCTTCACTAGAACTTAGGTGTGCAATAAAACATTACACTAAAGTTTATGAGTTTTAAGAAAAAGCAATACGATACTAAAATATTTTTGTTATACAAATGAAGGTTGTTTTTAAGTTTATGGGTTTTTTATGTAATAAAAATTTAACCTAGTCTTAAGATAACACAAGCACAATTCACAATTTCTTATTGTCTATAAAATATTTAACACAGGTGTCCTTTTCCGCCAATTGTTTTGTGATGTTAAAAATAACATCACGAGTGCTTTCAAGTTGTTTGTCTTCCTCTGAAGACGTATAAAACTTCAACCTGACGTCAGCGTGTTTCCACTGCTCCCCTGGTGCAATGTTCTTGATTTTTTGAATATCAAAAATTTCTATTTTTATCAAATGGGATGAGTAAACGCCGTCATCTTGTCCCGATGATATGTATGCCACACCGTCATTAGTGCTTTGTGAAACACTTGAAGACTTTTTCGCCGATTTAGGTTTCTTTTTTGGTCTTTCAAAAAATCCATCTATGCTGTTTCCAGCACGCTTTCTCGCGATAGCTTGTTTTACTTGGTGTCCAACCGTTCCTTCTTCATCGCTAGCTTCGCCATTAGTCTCAAGGTAGTAATAATTCTTGAAAGTATTGTCGGTAAACTGAAACCAATTACACAACTATTTAAAGCACTATCAAAAACTATGAACACGAATGAAAAATAGATAGAGTCCAATGGATCGTGTTGTTACAAGTTAAACTTGGACATTTATTAAATTACATGATATTAGGACAACGTTCCAAACACGGAATCTCCTCAGATTTGTAGTGAGTTCTATCATCAAAAGAGTCATGTAGCATGGGTTAGGCTAGGTTAGGTCACATAAATTAAAAAGCAGTTAATTTAAATACTTACATCCATAATGTGGAGTCGATAAACACTACACCAAAAACACTTTAGCACGATTCAACACTGTACTACTGTATACTAACAGAGCTCTGATAGCAAGCACAACTGGAGTCGAAATACATATAAAACGTTTCCATCCTTCGGTTTTTATAAGAATGCAACAATAGTTTACCGTTAAAATCTCGTCTTAACTAGTTGGAACGCGTTTGCTGCATTCACCGACACCGAAATAATAAAATTACAATAGTCATTCGGCCCTTTGTTAATAGACGCCCATCATAAAAACATTAAACCTTTTTATTATTTAACAATAGATAGAGTCCAATGGATCGTGTTATTCGTGTTGTTACAAGTTAAACGACCATCGTGTTGTTACAAGTTAAACGACCACCCAATTATACAAAGAACTGATTAGTTCTATAAACACATACGCTAACACAAGTTATAAAATATATTTAGGCAATAACTACTTGGATATTTATTAAATTACACGATAATTAGAACAACGTTCCAAACACGGAATCTCCTCAGATTTGTAGTGAGTTCTGTAGCATAGGTTAGGTTAGGTTAGAACTGTGATCAATTAAAACCAAACTGGCGCATTTATTAAATTACATGATATTAGGACAACGTTCCAAACACGGAATCTCCTCCGATTTGTAGAGACTTCTGTAGCATAGGTTAGGTTAGGTTAGAACTATGATCAATTAAAACCAAAGTGGCAGTAGTATAGAAATAGTTTAGGTATTCATCAAATTGTTGAGAGGACAATTAAAAGTGAGCTCGAGTAGACAATAGAAAAGGATCGGTGGGTCAGGTACGCTTTGAAATGGCAAACAATAGCAACCGAGAGCACGAACACACAATAGAAAAGGGTCCGCGGATCAGGTAAGGATTGAAATGGTAAACAATAGCAACCGAGCATGGATAGACAATAGAAAAGGGTCGGTGGTCTAGATAAGGGGTTTGGATTTTTTAGTGAAGATATAGCACATCGTGTAAGTCGTAACCGAGCTATCTGAGAGTCCTGAGACCTATCCCAAACGTTCCAAGTGGGGGCCTTTTTTTTTTTTTTTTTTTTTTTTTTTTTTTTTTTTTTTTTTTTTTTTTTAGGGGATGGTGGTCCGCCTACCGCCCAATTTCACCCCACGGACCCGCCCACCCCGTGTTCCAGAATCGGCGAATACCTACTACTGATGTGGTAGGACCTGATGCTAGGTCCGTCCGGGTTGGTACTGTAGCGGGGGGTTGGTGCTAGCTCGCGTAGATGCTGTAGGCACGGAGATCAGCAGTGGAACTTGAAGACACGGAGACCCGCTGGGCATCAGGATGATGTCTAGCTAATTAAGAAATCTATATCTCGCAGACTGGCCCTAACACTGCCCTAAACACTTCCCTAATTATTAATTAAATAGACTTTGCTTGAAATTCATATTATATATTCAGAGATCATTACTTTACAAGAGCTATCAAAAGACTAAACAAATTGAACTAAACAATTCTACGCTTAAAAATACCTATTTTCGAAAGAAAATGTGTCAACTCACCGATTATACTCGGCCAGTCTCCACAGTAACACCGTTATAACCACTAACCTGTCGCCAAATAGCAGTGCTCGCACTGTTGTGTTCCGGTAGGGGGTTAAGGCAGCCGGTGAAATTTCTGGCACAGAGGCATTCCATCTTAGGCCTCAGGGTAGGCAACGCATTCGACATCTTGTGCTTTCTTAATAATCATAAGACTTCCGTGTTCATGGGCCACAGTGACCGCTTGCCATCAGGTGACCTACTGTGTGCTCGTTTGCCTATTATAATACACTAGCTTCTGCCCGCGACTTCGTCCGCGTGGAATTCGGTTATAGCGTTCCCGCGGGAATTGAGCGTTAAACTATAACAAATTATATACGAAAACTTTCCTCTTGAAACACTCTATCTATTAAAAAAACCGCATCAAAATCCGTTGCGTAGTTTTAAAGATTTAAGCATACATAGGGATATAGGGACAGAGAAAGCGACTTTGTTTTATACTATGTAGTGATGATGTAGAGAGGCATATGAACGAAACTGAAGCCGTCGTGTGTGCGTATGTAGTGAAACGTTCGCGCAATATAATTTTACGGCAGAAAAACTTCTCTCGCTAGTTTTTTCAAGTAATTTCCGTAATGACATTCCGCGCCACACTTACGTTTTCGCTTATTTGAATTCTAGACGAACAGTTTTAAGTGTTACTGCCACGACTGAAGGAATAATTAAATCCTCCATGTGTGCAAGAGTTCTTTACGATCTTTAATTTCATTTTACGTCGAAATGAGAAGACTCCCAATGGTAACTGTTGCGCCTAGAGGAATTTGCGATTTACCTTTTTGGAGTATTTTCAAGTACACTCAACAGCAATGAAAACGGGTCACTTAGTATAAGATTTTGCATAGGTACAAAGTGACCTGTTTTCATTTCTGTTGAGTGTTTTTTTTTCAAATAAGAAGAAGCAAGTTGTTGCAAATGTTTGTCATTGTATTAACAACTATTTATAAGTTAAACTAGCTTCTGCCACCGACTTCGCCGCGTGAAATTCGGTTATTGCGCTCCCGCGGGAACTATGTCCTTTCCCGGGACTCCCAACTATCTTCATGCCAAATTTCATCTCAATCGGTCCAGCGGTTGAAGCGGGAAGAGGTAACAGACAGACAGACAAGAGTTACTTTCGCATTTATTTATATTTTCTCAGCTGTCAATTTTTAACTTACTTTCACGATAAAACCAAATTCTATTATTAATTTATACCACCAACCAGAGAAAACTATTTACTTGAAGGACTGAAGGAGACGCTTTCCCGATATCATTCTTTATATTAGGTCCTTACATATGAAATTGGCGTTTGGCGAACTGGCAACTTTGATTCAAAATATGTGGCGTTCGGCTAGGAATTCCAAATTCAAATTTATTTCAAATTTAAGACCATGTATTTCTGTGTTCGAATTACGAAATTTATTTGTTATCGCGTCATTTGTTTTTCTTTCACATCGTTCTGTTCACAATATGGAGAACTTAAAATATCGCTATATTTACGAATATGAGTTTCACCTCGGCACTAGTGCTGCAGAAACGGCTCGTAGGATTAACAATGCGTATGGGGAAGCTACTGCAAAAGAAAATACGGTACGTTATTGGTTCCAACGTTTCCGTTCTGGAAATTTTGACCTACAGAACAAGCCTCGTGGACGGCCGGAGACACAAGTTGATAACGAAGAATTAAAAGCAATTGTGGAAGCAGATCCATCGCAAACCACGTCAGAGTTAGCGGCAGGCTTCGGTGTGAGTGATAAAACCATTTTGATTCACTTGAAACAAATTGGAAAAGTGAAAAAACTTGAAAAATGGGTACCGCATGAATTGAGCGACGCAAACAAAGAAACACGCGTCGAGTGTGGCGTTTCACTTCTCAACCGGCACAATAATGAAGGCATTTTGAATCGTATCGTTACTTGTGATGAAAAATGGATCTTGTACGACAACCGGAAACGTTCTTCACAATGGTTGAACCCAGGTGAACCAGCCAAATTCTGCCCGAAACGAAAGTTGACTCAGAAAAAGGTACTGGTAAGTGTCTGGTGGACTAGTGCCGGTGTCATCCATTACAGTTTCTTAAGATCTGGGCAAACAATCACGGCTGATGTGTATTGTCAACAATTGCAAACGATGATGGAAAAGCTAGCCATTAAACAACCCAGACTGGTCAATCGATCTAGCCCACTGCTGCTTCAGGACAACGCTCGACCACATACGGCACGTTTGACGGCCGCAAAACTACGGGAGCTGCGACTGGAATGTCTTCGACACCCACCATACTCCCCGGACCTTGCTCCAACTGATTACCATTTTTTTCGGAATTTGGACAACTTCATGCAAGGAAAAAAATTCAATTCTCACGAGGCTGTCCAAACGGCCTTCAAAGATTTTATTGATTCTCGCTCACACACTTTTTTTAGTAAAGGAATCAATGAACTACCTTCGAGATGGCAAAAGTGCATAGATAGCCATGGTACATACTTTAACTAAATAAAAAAATAGTTTCATAAAAAAAAATCGTTTTCATTTCTGCCATATGAAACGCCAATTTCATATGTAAGGACCTAATAGATAACTATTTCGGAATTAAGTTTTGCAACAAAATGATCCGACAACAATTAGGATAAAAATTAAGATAATTAGAAATTATAAACCTAAGTTGCCGATAACTTTTCTTTCCGACATCCGATTTTAATCAAACATAGCTTATATGTTGCTCCAAATGATGCTCCATCTACCCTTGAAAACTGCATTCAAATCGGTTCAGTAGTTTCGGAGATTAACTCTAACAAACAGACAGACAGAAAAGATTTCTAAAAAGCGCTGTTTTGTGGTCTACATCCCTTTTTTTGAACTTTTCTTTCTATGTACAGACACGCCGGGTTCTGCTCTTTTATTATTATTATTATCTACTTTAAGTTGAATCCCTATGAAGTCCCTTTGCTTCCCGAAGTGGGCCCCAGACCCGTTTCTAGATACTACATTATAAAAGCGCCTTGGCAATATTTAATCAGTCTTTAAAATTCGCCACTGAGTCATATTTTTAGCCACTCCAGTCGAACCTTCTTCACGCGCTTAAATCCACGTTCTTCAACGACTATCGACGATTCAACAACCATAGACAATTTTCAACGACAATCGAGCTATTGACAAAGATCCGGCTACGTGTGGTATCTTCAATCTGACACTTGAGGAGTCCATATTTTAAAGGGGATTTTGAAAAGGTGCTTCAGAATTGACGATGTAGGCGTCTAGGCTCTAGTTTGAATACCTATCGGTCCATAATAATACGTAGGTACAGATGTTAAGTAGTGAAAAACTCAAGTTAAACTAATAAAGCCCTAAAGCCCTTAATTTACATGTAGGCATACTAAAGTCTAGGTCCAGATATAGCCGGCTGAAAATACTGGATCAATAACTAGTCCCTGTTATATTTAACATAGGGTTGACATAGAAAGAGATATCTAGCTGTTTGACGTCCGCTTGTCGTGTAGAGATGTTCGAGAATCAAAGGTTACTTGTATGGAGTGTGGAATATGTCTTGGTAAGGAGCGTAATCTTATATGGCGAAACAGTTGAAAACGTGTCCAGCGGATTTGATAAGCAACAAAACAAAGCACACTCTCCTCACAACCGTTTCCGCTGCGTTTTTGCCTCAGCAGCGCCATCTGAAGGCGCTACTGCAGACTATCCGCCTAGGTGGCTTGACTGGAGTGGCGACCGCAGCGACCCCAATCTACCCGATTTGGTGCCCACCTTTGGAATTATAAAGATTGCGCTCGTTTACTTCAACCCTCCATAATGTAGAGGTTCGAGAGTCAAATCAAGGCTGTGAATACTTGTGTGGGAAATTCAAAAATAACTAAAAAATACCGCTGAGCTTTTCGGTGAAAGAAAACATCATAATAAAATCTACATGCTCCGAAGTGGGGTACCATACCAACCTAATTTTAAGAGGTTTGTGAAATTGAAATTAACGTTTACGCTGGCGTGGTGGACTATAACTATATTCCAAACCCGCAAAGTGTCGACGTATATATAAACACACAGAGGTCACGGTTACGAAAATACTCTATCATCGATAGAGTACTTTATATATTATATTGTTACACTACTTCTAAAAACGGCCAGTTTTTTGCACTTAAGGCCGTTCCCTTTAAATGTTAAAAGTTAAAAGTGTGAAAAAAACATATGTTATATTAAAATAGTTTATTCAGAAAAGAACAAGTTAAACAATTAAAAATAAACTATAAATAGCATTAAAATTTACAGAAATAAGAAAATTTAAAGCTAAAAAAATAACCTAGAAACCTAAATTAGGGCCTTTCGGAAGGGTTCCCATCACGCAGGCAGCATTCCCTCGCTGTATGGCAATAGCCGGTCTTTGCGCGAGAAAGCTGCCGGCGCGAGGGTCTCCCGTTGTCTCCCTCAAGCGCTTCCCTAGCTATATGTTATATTTGATTATATCATCCTTACATTGACAGCTTTCGTTACACGTTTTACGAAACTTTGCTCGATATAATTTAATTCCAAAGTAACCTCTAACTAGGACCTTTAATCCAACTTTACTCCAGTTTATTATATCAAACAGTGTAAAACTAAATATAACAGAAAAAATATCCATATTATATGCATACATCGACAGCTTTATAAATGCCATGTTTTTAGCCGGTATTTTTATAGAAATTAAAACACGTTGATAATGAAAATGCAAATATTTATTCAGCAAATAGGCCACATCTGGGCACTTTTACACGTCACTTTTAAATGAATTTAACAGAAATGAATTTGCCAGTGCTTCCTAGACCCATTGCTTGAGAAGAAGCGCCGCAACAAACTCAGCAGAACCCTTTTTTCAAAATTTAATAGAGATTTACATTACATTTACATTAATATGTATAAAAATTCAAATCTAACTAAATCGGGCATTCTGTGAGTAGCGCTTTCTCTTTCACTCGTTGCACGAGTGACAGTGACGGCTGAGCTGGGTATAGGAACGGCATTAGGACATGTTAGCAATGAGTGCGCATCGCCGGCGCAGCCTCGGCGCCCGACTCACGTTACATTGCAGCAGTGTCGGGTGTCTTATATGGTGCCAACGGAAACAAGTTTTAATTGTGACTACAGAGAGAATGGCAGCATAAACATATACTCTAACTAAGTATGAGATACAAATTGAAAATTAAAAAAAAAACGTCTCTGACATAGCACCACCGCGATGCGGGCCAGTAACGGAAGCCGTGGTGGATTCGACCTACCGCCTCTCATGCAGAGGGTCGGGGGTTCGATTCCGGCTCGCACGCATGTTTACTTAATGTGCGAAATTCAATTTGAATTTACCACTGAGCTTTTCGGTGAAGGAAAACATCACGCATCTGCGAAGTTATTCAAAGATGTGTGTGCAGTCCCCAATCCGCACTGGGCCCGCGTGGGGACTAAAGCCCAAACCCTCTCGTGATGAGAGGAGGCCTGTGCCCAGCAGTGGGACGCAAATAGGCTGCAGTAGTAGTAGTAGTATGTATATTTATTTGGCACGCTGTGTAGCCTAAATGGCTGGATGGATTTTAGCTTGCGAGGTGTCGTTAGATTCGTCTTAATCGTGAGAGTGACACTGGGTATATCAAAGTTGCAAAAAACAAAATGGCTGACGTTTGGAGGCATTTTAAACGTTTCCAAAAATTCTTTTTTGTCATAGCTTATCGAGATGGGGTATCAAAATGAAGGGCTGAATTAATGGATCACAAAAATATATATATAATTTGTGTGAAATGAAAAGTTTGTTTGCAGTCGGGTTTTATGTTTTTGAAAAAAACGAGTTATTTTTGATGTGAATCGTATTCTTTTTTGTGGTTGTATTTTTTGAATTGGTCTATGTCCCTCGTCTTACCTGAATAGCAGTCTTAGAAACATGATTTTAGTGCCATTATTTTTAGCTCAAAGTTATGGCCTAAAGTTAGTACCTACTTATAACGGGCAGATGTTTAAACCAATAGCCTTGCGCACCGACACAGCCCCACCAATTTTTTCCCAAACCGTTTAACCCATTTTCTTCAAATATCTAGTAGCCCAGCTATCAAATAAAAACAAAAAAAAAACCATATAAATAAAAACCGGCCAAGTGCGTGTCGGGCGGGCCACGCGCAAATTATAGGGTTCCGAAGTTGAGGATGCCCACAGTACCTTTCTAAGACTTATTAGCATCTAGCTAGCCTGTGGTATGACGTGCCCGCCCGACGCCCCTGCCGCTCGAGAAAAATCATCATTATAAGTTGGTCGACTATTACTCGTAAGTTTGTACAGCCTACTTAGCTCTGATAGTTTTCCTTTCAACTACGTTATATATGCCATAACCGTGATTTTTTTCAGCCATCCAAATACCACCATTTAGCTGGCAGGGGGGGGGGGACACGTGACTCTAACAAAAAATAGCACTTTAAAGCTTAATATTTCACAAACGCATCACTTAATCAAAAAATGGGTTTAACAAACCCACAATATTTTTTTAAGACCTATTCAACGATATGCCGCACTATGGGGTACGCAAGAAAAAAAAATTACATCCCCACTTTACGAGTAGGGGAGGTACCCTATAAAAAAATATATTTCAAAATTTTATTGTACCACTTTGTCAGCATAACTAATATGCATATTCATGCCAAATTACAGCTTTCTAGACCTAAGGATCTTCGAGAAATAGTGCGGACAGACGGACGGACGGACGGACGGACGGACGGACGGACGGACGGACGGACGGACGGACATGGCGAAACTATAAGGGTTCCTTGTGGACTTCGGAACCCTAAAAACCAATAAAAAACTCAAATAGGTCCGTTTGGAACTTTGGATCTACAATGCCACAGAGGGATTCCTACGTATGTTATTTCGTGACTCAATTTAGTTCTTTTTGAATATCCTCTAACTAATAAAGCAATTTGTAAAACCGTTAGAACGCAACCTTGTACAAAACTACAAACTTTACATAAAGTTTCAGAATCGGATCGCGTGTCGAATGGGAATCGCCCGTTACCGTTGCTTGGTAACAGTTTAGCCAATAACTACTGCAGTAAATGACATCTCGTTTGGATAATAAAGCTTTTTACGTCACCCTTGGCTGTAAAGTAGAATTTTCTGCCCTAGAGAGAGAGTACAGGCGCGTAAGCTGAAATACCACATTTTGGTCGCGTTGAAAGGCCTAAAACTAAAAACCGGCCAAGTGCGTGTCGGGCCACGCGCAAAGTATAGGGTTCCGAAGTTGACGATGCCCCAGTACCTTTCTAAGACTTATTAGCATCTAGCTAGCCTGTGGTATGAATGACGTGCCCGCCCGACGCCCCTGCCGCTCGAGAAAAATCATCATCATAAGTTGGTCGACTATTACTCGAAAGTTTGTACAGCCTACTTAGCTGTGATAGTTTTCCTTTCAACTACGTTATATATGCCACAACCGTGATTTTTTTCAGCCTTCCAAATACCACCATTTAGCTGGCAGGGGGGGGGGACACGTGACCCTGACAAAAAATAGCACTTTAAAGCTTAATATTTCACAAACGCATCACTTAACCAAAAAATGGTTTTAACAAACCCACAGTATTTTTTCAAGACCTATTCAACGATATGCCACACCATGGGGTACGCAAGAAAAAAAAATTACATCCCCACTTTACGAGTAGGGGAGGTACCCTATAAAAAAAAATATTTTAACATTTTATTGTACCACTTTGTCAGCGTAACTAATATGCATATTCATGCCAAATTACAGCTTTCTAGAACTAAGCATCTCCGAGCAATAGTGCGGACAGACGGACGGACGGACGGACATGGCGAAACTATAAGGGTTCCTTGTGGACTTCGGAACCCTAAAAATTGCCCAGAGATATTTATAGGCCTTGAAAAAATACTTTTTCGATAAAATAAGAATTGCAATCCATCAATTCTTTAAATGTATTCTTTTTCGACACCTACATTTCGGCCCAATTTTTATTTTTATATCTTTAAACGTGCCCAAATTACTACGCGCCTTAAGCGCATACGATTATCCATACTGAAAATTTCGTTACTTCAAAAATAAAGTATCGGCTGGCTGGCAACCCTGGGATCTTTCCTATACCCAGCTCAGCCGTCACTGTCACTCGTGCAGCGAGTGAAAGAGAAAGCGCTACTCACAGAACGCCCGGTTTAGTTTGTGTTTAACGCGTTATAATTTCTATAAAAATACCGTCTAAAACATGGCATTTATAAAGCTGTCAATGTATGCATATAATATTTATAATTTTTCTGTTATATTTAGTTTTACATTGTTTGATATAATAAACTGGAGTAAAGTTGGATTAAAGGTCCGAGTTAGAGGTTACTTTGGAATTAAATTGTATCGAGTGAAGTTTCGTGAAACGTGTAACGAAAGCTTTGAATGTAAGGATGATAATCAAATATAACATATGTTTTTTCATATTTTTAACTTTTAATTTTTTTTAGAAAAGTATTATCTTACATGAGCAATTTGACGATGCTGGGTCCTGACCCAATTTGAGTTTGTTAAGGCCGTTCCCTGGAACGGCCTTAACAAACGTTTCTCCTATCCTTTTTTTTTACATGAAATTGATAGATTCTATTCGTTTTTTTTTAGGGGTTACCTACCCAAATCCGAGAGAATGTTAGAGTAAAAAGTAGTGTAATAGCATAGATATATTTAGTACGATTTATTCTTAATCCGTTCAGCCGTCAAAACGTGAAAAATTTATAAAAATACTAATAAGGCACACTTAAAGGGATTACCTTTTAATATTATCCCACTCGTGTTTTAAGGTCCTTTATTATGCATCAGTTACATAAGCTTTTAATATTAGTTTATGTAACTGATACATAATAAAGGACCTTAAAACACGAGTGGGATTTTATGAAACAAGCCGTGAGGCGAGTTTCATAATAATATCGCACGAGTTTTAAGGCCTAATTATGTACAGTTGCATACACAACTTTACCTACACTCATTTTATAAATCCTCTAAGATGCTTCAAAATCTGTCCACAATGGCGGCAATTTGAATACGGCAAGAGTCTCACGTTCGATTTTCAAAATGTATAGACTAAATAGAGCCGACATTTGAATTTGGAACAAAATTTCGTTCTGTCTGACTGAAGAATATAGGCGGGCATTGCTGTTCGAAGATGTTCGAAATTTGAATGCTATTAGACAGTCGAATTCGGTGGTCTAATACAGCTATTAGAACATTTCAGATAAGAAATCTGTTCCAACTAAACTGTTTTATCTTAATGCTGTTCATTCTTTGCGGTTTTTGAACGCATCATAGAGGGTTTATGATGCCACTTCTTTTTACGAACTTTCGCCAGGTGCCACATCTGTCATTAAGGGAACATTGCAACGCACATGTGTGTTCGAGGCACTGCGGGAAAGTCAGCAAAACGCATATATGCGTTGGTGGCAGTGAATGCCTTAAACAATTACTATTTATTACATACTCTAATTCCATTCCTATTCTAGTGGAATGACTTTATTAGGAGCTGCGTAGGAGTCGAAAGAAAATGCTATTGACTACGTAGCCGTTAGATGACGTCACTGCTACGACGTAGCGTAGAGGTCTACGCGGCTACGCGCTACGGCCACACGGTACGTTCATTATTATGAAACGCGTGTGAAAAATCCGCTAGTGGCGCTAAGTAGCGTCTCTAGTCTCCAATGCCAGTGGCGTCCGCTCTGGTGACCAAAAATACGGTGACGCTCATTCAATGGGGGCTATCGCGTGTGAATTGGCCACTAGAGGCGCTAGTGTCGCGTGAGGTCCAATAACATTCACTTTTCACTGATTTTGGCAGGCTTCGTGATATCTAAATATATAAAACTCAAAGGTGACTGTCTGACTGACATAGTGTTCTATCAACGCACAGCCCAAACCACTGGACGGATCGGGCTGAAATTTGGCATGCAGGTAGATGTTATGACGTAGGCATCCGCTAAGAAAGGATTTTGCAAAATTCCCACGGGAACGGGAAAAATCGGGATTTTACTTTTTAATATTTCTGCGCATACGAAGTTGCGGGGAAAAGCTAGTAAATTATAATTTCTTTAATTTATCTGTTGAAAACCGGCCAAGTGCGTGTCGGGCGACGCGCAAATTATAGGGTTCCGAAGTTGAGGATGTCCACAGTACCTTTCTAAGACTTATTAGCATCTAGCTAGCCTGTGGTATGACGTGCCCGCCCGACGCCCCTGCCGCTCGAGAAAAATCTTCATTATAAGTTGGTCGACTATTACTCGTAAGTTTGTACAGCCTACTTAGCCCTGATAGTTTTCCTTTCAACTACGTTATATATGCCACAACCGTGATTATTTTCAGCTATCCAAATACCACCATTTAGCTGGCAGGGGGGGGGGGGACACGTGACTCTAACAAAAAATAGCACTTTAAAGCTTAATATTTCACAAACGCATCACTTAATCAAAAAATAGTTTTAACAAACCCACAATATTTTTTTAAGACCTATTCAATGATATGCCGCACCATGGGGTACGCAACGAAAAAAAATTACATCCCCACTTTACGAGTAGGGGAGGTACCCTATAAAAAAAAATATTTCGAAATTTTATTCTACCACTTTGTCAGCGTTACTAATATGCATATTCATGCCAAATTACAGCTCTCTAGACCTAAGCATCTCCGAGCAATAGTGCGGACAGACGGACGGACGGACGGACATGGCGAAACTATAAGGGTTCCTTGTGGACTTCGGAACCCTAAAAAGGATATCCTTCGTGAAATTATCGCAAATATGGATTATTTGGCGATGAATGTGAACGCTTTGAAATAAAATGAAAAAAATCCGAACAAAACGGAACTGCACGAAATTACGGCATAGCTACTCAATATGATGATAGTTATTTATAATTAACTAGCTTATGCCCGCGACTTCGTCCGCGTGGAATTCGGTTATAGCGTTCCCGCGGGAATTGAGCGTTAAACTATAACAAATTATATACGAAAACCTTCCTCTTGAAACACTCTTATCTATTAAAAAAACCGCATCAAAATTCGTTGCGTAGTTTTAAATATTTAAGCATACATAGGGATATACACGGACACGAAGATGATGTATGTCCTACGTAATGGGACATATTCATTAATGTTTTCTTATGACGTTATCACGTAAAATTATCGTACATAAACCGACTTTATAGATAACCGATTTTTCAAAAAGTTTAGGCTACAGGGCAGACCCTTTGATTTAGGATCAAATTGTAGCTGACTAAATTCTCCAGATGTCCAGAGGATTTTCTCTCAAATTTTTGATATCATTCTTCCTTTCAAAAATATCGAGCGCCAATATCAAAAATTCAGAAAAAATTGAATTATTATTATTCCGCCATTACTGTTTTCGTTTATGACTTTCTCGAATAATTCTTTTTGTAAAGCGCTCGTAAATACACGTCTTTTGAATATCATGTTTTCGTGAAATCGGAGCCTGTACTGGAGCGAATGAAAATACATTTCCAATGGCTTACCAAGTCTCAGCTAGGCTAGCAGGCGCTGGTAGGTTCTGACGTGTAAAAGGGCCCGTATGTGATCAATTTGCTGAATGAATTTAGAATTGAATTGGATCATACTTTCGCAATCTTGAGTAATTCAAAGATGTGTGTGAAGTCCCCAATCCGCACTGGGCCCGCGTGGGGACTATAGCCCAAACCCTTTCGCGATGAGAGGAGGCCTGTGCCCAGCAGTGGGACGGAAATAAGCAGTGGCGTGCACAGAGTTTGTAGACAGGGTAGACAACAAAATATAAAGTAATATTAGACTTCCCAAATAGGTACCTATTCAGCATATTTTCTCATCTTTTCGATTAATAATGGCGTATACTTAAGTCAATACAAAAATCCATGTACCTAAACAATGGAAACAGAATAAACAGTGCACCCCGGGGGCCAAGAATAGTATTAGTATTTCGTATTCAAACTCGGGTTATCTTGTACCTACACCAGCCTTATTCGATTAAAACTTGCTAAAATAAAGTTTTGAAAATGCACCATTTTCAATGGTTCATAGACAGCACACATTCACTAAAAAATAATCGCAGTTTACAAAAATATTCATTGTAAAAAACTTTCCTGTTTATTTAAGTTAATGCGTAATGTACTGATATTTTATATGTAGATGAAACTATTAGGTATCATAATAAAGCAAATTAGATAACGTTGGGGTAGGGTAGACAGTGTCTTTTTGTCTGTATGGAGTGCACGCCACTGGAAATAAGCTGTTGTAGTAGTAGTAATACTTTCGCAATTGTTTTACTTCTCTTTCGAGCTACGGCTGCCCGGGTGACACGGTAACTCGAGGCGGCGGCGAAGCCCCTATAATCCAGAAGCCCTACTGAAGGATAGCTTAGTACCTGCACAGTATACAGTAGTACAGTATTGAACAGTAGATCGACGAATTTTCACTCGTGAGTGAATGAATGAAATGGATGTATGAGACGGAGACAAGACAAGCGATCCCGAGCTGCATACGAGCTGGAGATCTTATGGTTCCTTAATGGGGGATGACAGGATTTCGGTGTCCATGGGCCGCAGTGACCACTTACCATCAGGTGGGCTGTGCGCTCGTTTGCCTATACCAAAAACATGAAAAAAACACCGAAAATGATATGAATTTAATGAATAAAACGAGTGTAATAAATGAAAAATCTAATCTGACTGTAACATGAAATTACAACTAATCATTTTGAGTTTGAATCAAATGAATTAATGGATGAAATGAATGGAATGATGGAAATGAACGAATTAAGACGGATCCTCGGATAAAATAAATAAATGAAGTGAACGAAATGAATGAATCAAGACTGACCGCTTGTATGATATAACTGGGATATCTGTCTCGTACAGCCCGCAAAATGGGGTGCGTATGGAGGCCCAAGACGATTGTATTAAGTACCTACCAAACACGTGTAGGTTAGAATAAGTAGGGCAGTTTGGATGTGTTCCGCCACCTGTGACAACTAAGTAAGTAGTGGCTGTAGGTACGTGATCGTGAAACTCGTGATATTTTCAAAGTTTTAGACAATTTTCTCACGTTTAGCACCACGAAATCTCGAAAATTTTATTGACAAGAACTATTTACAAGTTTGAAATCTGTTCAGAAAATTACACGAGAATCGGTTGAGGAATGCGACCCGAATAGAACACCAACATATGGAATAAATACGGACCCGCATATCGCTTGCTTTATTTATATCGAAATCGAATGTTATAAACTGAAAATATCCTATTTATTTAGCTGAACAGGACCAAAATAAAACTGAAAGCTCAATTATAAACTTAATACATTAATTAAGAACACAAACAAAACGGTTCATTACCTCTGGTTAATAAAAGTACGAACGCACTCCCAGACGACGTTTTAAAACAAAACTTAAGACATTACAATAAAGACCATATCCCAATAGCCGTTTATACTCAAATACATATATTTGCAGGGTTTACATTCTTAAGAGAGTTTCTCGAAAACAAACCTAATTACGAGTGGGAAGCGGCTCAATTTGGAATGTACATAGATTTGTTTTATGACAAACTGAGAGTTGAACCAGGGGCTGGGAACAATTGGACGTAACCTATATTTTACATAAATTATTAAAGCATTTGTATCCGCGATACTGAAAAGGTCAAATCAAAACTTTCTAATTTTAATGTACTATTTCAGAGGGTTTATCCCGAAAGTTGGCAACGTCGCATATAGCTGTCAAATGTTTCGCTGTTTTTATTAATTTCTCAATATTATTGAATTAAAAAAGAAGTAATCATTCTATGGTTGAATGACGCGTCTCGTTTTATATTTGTTGGTTAGGCATTCAAATGATAAGATTAGATTAAAATGCATGGAAAATGCGATGGAAAGTTTTCAAAAGATAGTACTTCCATAATCCTAAAATTTTCGTGTTCCTATGATAATTGTTGCAATCCATACTTAATGTTTTATTCAACCATAGAACGATAATTCATGTTTTCATTCAGTAATATTCATAAATTAATGAAACAGCAAAATATTTGACAGCTATTAGCGACGTTGCCAACTTTCAGAGTAAACCCTCTTAACGCCCAGTCAGTAGATTGAGAGGATTGTAACGCCATGGCGTTCAACCTCATCCGTCCGCCGCGGCTGGCTGATAAACCTGGCCAGTATGGAGGGTGGGATGTGTCTTGGTAAGGAGCGCAATTATCTAAAATGGCAAAACAGTTGAAAACGTGTCCAGCGGAGTTGATAAGCAACAAAACAAAACACACTCTCCTCACAACCGTTTTCGCTGCGTTTTCGCCTCAGCAGCGCCATCTGAAGGCGCTACTGCAGACTATCCGCCTAGGTGGCTTGACTGGAGTGGCGACCGCAGCACCTACCCGATTTAGTATCCACTTTTGGCTATAAAGATTGCGCTCCTTCACTTCAACCCTCCATGGTCCATAAGCCAAAACGCTCGTATCGGCTGTCAACTACAGAAGGAACCTGAATTAATGCGTGTATGCCACAGACGTGGTCAATGAGTCGACGCAATAGCCAAGCGCGCACCATTAGGCGAACTGTCTGTCAAGGGGTGGGGTTCGCGATTGAGTACCTATTGTGGATCGCCGTAATTTTGCTCACCAGTTGGCGTCACTGTCTCGTAAGGTATGGTTGTCAATTGGGAAAGTTTTAGACATTGAAGAAAAAGAAGAAGTATTCATTCAAAACACAATTTTTAATTACAAATAAAGAAAACAAATTGCACTATTCTATTCTATATAAATTAAAGGCTTCTTCGCCAATATCAAAGTAAGGGCCAAAGGCCTGGAAGTTGTTCGGTGATAAAGGTAAATGTACGGTGTAAATGATTAAAAAATAAAATTGGAGACTCAACAAACGTCAACGTCCATCTTGGGTGACAGCCATTGAGAAACCCCCCAAATTGCATTAAAATATCCTACATACATACAATGGTGTCAATGTCATTGTGACGTCTGAAGTTTTAGAGACCTCAGTGTCGCCAGTACATAGTTAAATATGCTAAAGTATCGGCGTATATTAGGCGTATCGGTAGCAGCGAATTCATACGCGATCCTAGTATGCATGAATTTGAACTAACGTATAATTAAAAGATGTGTGTGAAGTCCCCAATCTGCACTGGGCCCGCGTGTGGACTATATATAGCCCAAAGCCTCTCGTGATGAGAGGAGGCCTGTGCCCAGACTGCCCAGCAGTGGGACGCTAATCGCTATATACTGAACACGAAAAACAATTTTTAGAAAAACTATCTGTATGTATGTCCGGATTTAACTCGAAAACTACGGGTTGCATTGCAACAAAATTTGATATGGGACTAGTTTATAACACTCGTCTACATATAGGCTACTTTTATCCCCGAAAAACGCATAGTTCCCGCGGGAACGCTATTACCGAATTCCACGCGGACGAAGTCCCGGGCAGAAGCAGTAGGAAATAAACATGTATCTGCTGTGCTGACATCATAAAATGCGTTACGTTGACATTAATTTGGACTCTTTGAAATTAGTTTCTTCAAAAAGGCAAAACGTTAAGCCTCCCTTAACGACGTGTCAATTTGAATTCTAAATTTCTTTTAACGCGTTCAAAAACCGCTTAAGATGAAACATTAAACAAGTCTTGAAACCATTACATGTTAATTACCGCGCTAGTCGACAGATGGCGCTGCTTAGATCCCAGTTTGATGCGTTGCCGTTGCCGCGTTCAGGCTGTGAAGTTTTTGTATCTGTAGCGTATGGAGGGTTGAAAGTAAAGGAGCGCAATCTTTATAGTTCCAAAAGTGGACAACAAATCGGTTAGATTGGGCGCGCTGCGATCGCCACTCCAGGCAAGCCACCTAGGCGGGTAGTCTGCAGTAGCGCCTTCAGATGGCGCTGCTGAGGCGAAAACGCAGCGAAAACGGTTGTGAGGAGAGTGTGTTTTGTTTTGTTGCTTATCAACTCCGCTGGACACGTTTTCAACTGTTTTGCCATTTTAGATAAGATGGCGCTCCTTACCAAGACACATTGAGACTCCATACTGTAGCGGTTATTACGCGTTGTTTTTTTAAAGGCGTTCTTGGTGGGTATATCTATTAGGCCCGCCACATACAGTCGTAATTCCGTAACGGAATCCCGCAACGGAATTCCGATTCGTAAATTCCGAACGCATACCCTCCATACGAAATGTATGGACCTACCACACACACGCAGTAATTTTCCGTTCGGAATTTTTGCATGGCGGGCATGCGTACGGACTACGGAATTCCGAATTTATGTGGCGGGCCTTATAGAACGAAAACCAAATCGGAAAATTTCAGTACGTGTGCGGTGCTTCAAACAAAATGTATGGGAGCGTCCGTTCGGGTGACGTCATTCGGAATTCCTAATCTGAAAACCGCATTCGGAAAGCTAAAGTTTGCGCCCAGCCTTAAGAATATAAGAAGAAACAGTCTCCACGAGTTTAAAAGAACTCAAACTTCGATTAAGTAGGGAAAAACTTGATCAAGTCTTCTAAATGAAGACTGTGTTTTTTTAATACCTATGGTATAGGCAAACGAGCGCACAGCCCAACTGATGGTAAGTGGTCACTGCGGCCCATGGACACCGAAATCCTATGATCCCCATTAAGAAACCATAAGATCTCGAATGCGTTGCCTACCCTGAGGCCTAACATAGATTGCCTCTGTGCCAGAAATTTCACCGGCTGCCTTAACCCCCTGCCGGAACACAACAGTGCGAGCACTGTTATTTGGCGGCAGGTTAGCGGGGAATGACGGTGGTACCACCCCGGACGGACCCAGCACCAGGTCCTACCACTAACAAACTTCAAAACTTGTGTAGACTTCGGACTTAACCAACACTGTTATTTTTATATATCGTAACTAGCTGGATAAATTGTAGACCTACTTTTCAAACTCTTATTTGCTAAAAATGGGGAGTCTACTTGTGTAATCCCGAATCTGGGAAGGCCTCGGCGCCGTGGCGTCTGACGTTTATCGATTTCGGAGGCTGTTTGCCGGCGAAGAATAATGGTAATAAATAAATGCTTGTTTGAGTGAAATGTAGTCGCAACTACACACGTTCGTCAGTTTGTTTACTCTCTGTCTCTCTCTCACGAAATCGCTTACGCTTGAGAGCTTCCAGCAGCAATCATTGTAGGTTTAAATTTTAAAATCTCGCTTATGAGGGTTTACTCCCAAAGCTGGCAACGTCGCAAATAGCTGTCAAATATTGAATTAATGAATGAATGAATGAATGATTTATTTAAAAATATACAAACATCTTTATAACAGGTTCCTTAAAACTAGAACTCTACTCCCTAAGTAGGTTAAACCTGAGCTTTAGGATAAGCAGTTCATTGTTTTCATTAATTTATGAATATTACTGAATGAAAATATGAATTGTCGCTCTATGGTTGAATAAAACTTTAAGTATGGATTGCAATGCAACAATTATCCTGGGAACATGAAATGTTTAGGATTACGGAAGTACTATCTGTTGAAAAATTTCCATCGCATTTTCCATGCGTTTTAATGTAATGTTATCATTTGAATGCCTAACCATCAAATATAAAACGAGACGTGTCATTCAACCATAGAATGATAACTTCTTCTTTAATTCAGTAATATTGAGAAATTAATGAAAACAGCGAAACATTTGACAGCTATATGCGACGTTGCCAACTTAATAACAGGGCAGCAGAAATTACTCCAATGTCAATCGATTTGTAGGTTATGTTTACTTTTTTTATTATTTTTTTTTTTTCGTTGTTTACTTTTCAATGACATTGACAGGTTTTTTTTTGATGTCAGATGTTGCTTTGGCATCATAGTTACATTACAGCCAGCGCCTCCACCGATGACATGATACAATAATATACTTCGCCAGGTATGACAGTCCGGTATTCTGTAGTAGTGTGGGTGTCACCCTAACGTCATTCACACTGCTGTGTTTTGCAAGTCCCCCCATGTATCCTGAGTTTCGTTAAATTATTACGTTCATTTGTTTTTAACTTCCCCATTTTGTGTGCCTAAACAAGTAAATGACAATTGTAATGCGCAAATAATTCATTTTGCATTATAACGGCAGCAAATATTTCCTTGTGTGCTCTCCTCACAACCGTTTTCGCCTCAGCAGCGCCATCTGAAGCGGATAGTCTGCAGTAGACTATCCGCCTAGGTGGCTTGACTGGAGTGGCGACCGCAGCGCCTCCGACTAACCTACCCGATTTGGTGTCCACTTTTGGAAGTATGAATGAAGATTGCGCTCCTTTACTTCAACCGTCCATACCTCCATACTTGGAACTAAAGCGACCTTAGATTAAGTATCTCAAAGCGACCCTTCCACACCGCATCCGCCATTTTCCATAAACTTTTTCCCAACGAATTGGCAAAGGCGACAGGCGTACAGCCATCGGCAAAATCCCAAGTTATGTTGATTCAAACATGCATGCAACACAACAACCATTGAAAATAGGTTTCTATATATATTTCAACTACGGTCGCTATTCGCGTAGGATGTTGATCGAAGTTTTTTATGCCAGTTCTTAAAACGGTAATGGTTTCGTAAATAGCTGTTCCTCGTGTCTACACACGAGGAACAGCTATTTACGACCCTGACAGGTTCGGGGACAGATTTCAGTAAGTAATAAAGAACGTATCCCACGAATAAACACGAGCTTATCTTGCGATAGAACCATAAATTTTGGTAAAATCAATTTAAAAAAAAATACTTACTAGATCTCGTTCAAACCAATTTTCGGTGGAAGTTTGCATGGTAATGTACATCATATATCTTTTTCAGTTTTATCATTCTCTTATTTTAGAAGTTACAGGGGAGGGGGGGACACATTTTACCATGTGTCCCCCCCCCCCATGGGAAAAAAATGATATTAGAAACCTCAATATCATTTAGAAGACCTATCCATAGACAACCCATGGGTTTGATGAAAAAAAAAATTTTTGAGTTTCGGTTACTAAGTATGGGGAACCCCCAAAGTTTACTGTTTTTTTTTTCTATTTTTGTATGAAAATCTTAATGCGGTTCACAGAATACATCTACCTACCAAGTTTCAACAGTATAGTTCTTATAGTTAGTTAGTTATAGTAAGGCGCTAAAATCTGTTGGTTTGGACCAGGAAATTTTTTCATCATGTCCCGACTGTACAAATCGTTAGGCTCTACGTTTATAGTGGCTACTATAATAATAAACTTGTTTTTGTGGTGTTTTTTTAAGCAGTCGGGTTTTTTGATTTTAATTTTTATTATTTGTTGTGATAGCGGCCACACTATTTCCGTTGAAGTCCTGTCGGACGGACAGACAGACATACAGACATCGGAGGCATATTAATAGGGTTCCGTTTCTCACCCTTTGGGTATACGGAACCCTAAGAACCGGCCTCGTCGCCATCGCCAGTGTGAAGTGTGATGCAATCAAACACGAGACCAGGTCACCGGCTAGTTCATTTACTACACATCCAACAAAACCACTGGGCTAAACAAGAAACGATACATACCAAAATACAAAACACAAAAATTTGCCTCGATTCGATTCGCCGCCGTCGACGACACGTTGACGTCGCCGTTGTTAACGATGAAGTCTGCGTATTCGGACAATCTCGTGAATATGGGCCCTTTGGGGGTGCTTATACAGTGGACGCCCACCAATACCGGGTTCCATGCCCACCTATAGTCCCGTATCTTTATATATTTTTCGTGTCCTCCTCCATAATGACAGGTTAAACCTGCACCGTCGTCTCCCTCTTCCAGGAGGTCAGTTTTCGCTTTAACACAAATGTACCGTGTCATGTTCTTCGAGTGAGTTTTGCTGCATTCGGCATTGGTCATTGTTTTCACTACTTTCATTTTGAAGAGTCCCCCTCCTAAGCCGAATATCCTGCATTCCGTCGTCTGATACTCCCGAAACTCAGAGCTGTCCATTGGATAAGGCAGAGGTCCTATAAATTTCTTAATTATTCTGTATGGTTTTTTCAGAAATACCAAGCTGATGTCCGCCCTCGGAAATGAATAGTTATGCGGTGCAACTACTTTTTTGATTCTTCGCCATTGATTATTGGTGCTGGTCTCCGGCCCAGGATAACGCGTAGGAACAGCGTCACGCTCTGCCCCCACCGCGAACATGTTCTTAGTCACCACATTAAGCTTGCTTACGGGTGCAGATCTGAAAACACGTTCTATAAATGTTCTCTTTCTAAACAGACAGTGCGCCGCTGTTATGACTGTGTTATCACTGATTATCGTCCCAGTGCAGAAAGTGACATACGTGCCAGTGTCGAATGGAAACAATCTGAGTTTTTTTAGCGATACAAAATTTTTCCAAGTCGACTTTTCTCCCCGGATTCGTAAATAAGAATTGTCAATCGTCGTTGTATTATCTGATATACTGTTCACATAATGATGGGATTAAACGAACTTACCTGAAGTGAAGTTCTATCCTGATTGTATGTAATATTTGTTTCGAATATAACTATGCAGCTTCGTCAGTCTTGCGGCCCAATTGACGCGTATTCAAAGCTAAATAAAAAGAAAATAACATCCTGGCAACACCAAACTGTCATTTAGTTCAGAGCACCAAGTTAAATGAATAATTAAGAAAGTAGTATTTAATTTATATTAAATACTACTTGACCCTCGGGAGGTGAGTGTTTATCCTACCCTCACCGGGGTGGGAGGGATATTCTTATATATTCGAAACAAATATTACATACAATCAGGATAGAACTTCACTTCAGGTAAGTTCGTTTAATCCCATCATTGTATGTAATATTTGTTTCGAATATAACTATGCAGGATGTTCAGAGAACAAAAAGTAATCATTCTCCAAACAAGACCTAAATAATACAATATTTATGAACTTATAAGTCTATTCTAACTAGACTATAGTCAATCATAAATAATTATATATGAAAGTTTAACCTTATATCCATGAATCTAAAGGATATACCTAGAATTGTCACCTACATACATTAACAGTTATAACACAACAGACTCGTGGCTCATGTTCAGTTTGAATTCAAAAGTTCACTTCATTAAGTATAACAAACAATGTTTTATACATTTTTATGATTTAGTGATGTTAGCTACATAGTAACACCTAAACAATGCAAGTGAAATAACAGATATCAGCGGGGCGAGCAGAATATGCTACACATTACATCATGTAACACATGGTTGTCTGTTCCACAACCATCTCCCGACCGTTAATGTAAATTGTCTCTTAATTTGAAGCTTTAAAATGTAACAAAAGTTGGTCGTTCCTATCCTATCATTTAAACTGTACAACACAACTAGAGTTCCTGAGCATTTGAGCAAGGAACCAAAACCAAAGAACTGGAAATTCCAGACACTGGACAAAATTTCTCAACTACCTACCTTGCTGTAAATATTACACAAATTAAGGTTTGAGGTATGGTAACCGAATCTCGAATGAGTAAACTTATGATTGTAATTATGATTAAGTAATAAGTAAGGAATAAATAATATAAAATTGTCGCTTTCTCTGAAGGTGATCCAAACGGTCGTTACTGTGACCGGTTGTGAATTTATTATTATAGATTACCAGCATAAGTTCTCATATGATGTATTCACATTCAACGTCAAAATTACAAGTTAGATACAGTTTTATTTATGGCATAAGTATAAGAACTCAAACAACAGGATTTTTTAACTGCCTATAAAATTCCTGAATAATTTATATAATTTATTACTTCATTGAACAGTGTTCATTCATCAAAAAAGTGCATATAGTACAGAACTTCTGGTGATAAATCATCTTCTGAAAGTCAGCTCCCGAAATTAAAGAGCTTGTAAAATATCTGAAATCAAATCAAATCCATGTATGTACCTTAGGGGTTCAACTACAGAAATCTGCTATCTGGATAAAGTTTCCATTACAGCCATTAGTTTCATTTCATTGGGAACTCGTAGTAGGCGTCGTAATTTATTTATATTTATTTTAAGTTAAAAATTCAATTTAGGGGTTATCACTTAAGGACCTCTCACACTCACAATCTACCCTTACGTTTAGAGCAACCCCTTACATCAAGTAATCAAGGTATTAAGTGATCAGTAGTTTTCATAACATAAGTATTTAATAAAAAATACGGTCCTGAGTGCCTGCTGCACAATTTGTATAATAGCTCATAAAGCGAATACATGAAGCTCCAATTATATATATATATATATATATATATATATATATCGAGACCCGTCTGAAAAGCATCTTTAACAACACCTCAGATATTTGGATTTATCACTCATCATGCAAATGTGCATTTTAATGTTAATTCACTTTAAGTACTGTAATAGTAAGTATCGAACGTTTCGTTGTCTCTGCCTTCACCAACGGGAAGCAGGTATGAGCTTTTTGGTAAGTAATACCGACTGTGTGGTGGCAATCAAATTGATTAAGTATTGTTAGTTTCAACGAAACTAAATTCACCTTCAGAATTTGGCCATGTCAATAAAATCTTCCAGCGGAAGGCTACAGGACCATAATTTATTTATTTATTTATTTAATAAAGAACCACCTTCATAATCTGACCATGTCAACAAAATCTTCCAACGGAAGACTAAAGGACAATAATTGGTCATACGCTCTTTGTCAAAAGTGAATTACTAAAACAACACGAGCTTATAACTTCGAGCTTTTAACTTTCAACGAAAGTATACCATATCACAACGTGATACAGTCTCTCATGCTCATTCATAATATTACGAGTATGTACATTCAGTTTAAAGTTTCCAACGGAAGCTACTTTAAATTATAGTACTGTATTGTATATTCACTTTTATTAAAAATACTATTATTCTTTAATAATTTCCCAAATAAATATTTTCAACACTTTCATAACATAACTATGTCGGGAACTTCAGCAGAACCTGCTGGCTGCTCATTCCTGTACAATTTGTACATAGGTATATCCGAAAATAAGCAAATATTACATCTGCATGCTGAATGAGAACATATATGTATTACCAACCCTATTCAGAAAATTGGTAACGCTAGTTTCAGCAATCTTTAAGCTTATCGCTTCGCAAAAAATGTTATATGAAATTTTTGCCGTCGGCATTTTAGCAGGAGGCAAATTTTTATGAAAAATAATAACCTGTCTGTACTCGAAGACCAGACTATGCGAGCAACATGTGCAAATAGCATAATTATTATAAATAATTACAAATTCTACCAGGTATATGATAAGTTTGTTAGAAACTAAGAACACTATGATATAAAATACCAACATGAAGGTTCCCAGGGTCCAGCCCAGGGTATGTAGCCCAATCAGGACAAAAATAGCACCTGATAATACTAGCACTACTTAAGCCTTTTGTCATGGTCTATAGTCCTGTGTCTGAGTAACAATTAAAAACATAGCAAGGGTTGCAATATGTGCAGGACAGGAGTGATGGCTGATATTTGTCCATCTATATAAATATGATATTAGGATATCACTATGGGAACTGAGCCACTAATATACATAAGTCTTTTGAAACTGGCAGCACTCTTACTGCAGTTTACACCGTTGGTGTTTAAGATTGCTTATAATGTACTACTGTATGTACAATTCATATCTTGTGATAATTAAATTCTCAAGTTTTGTATCCCAGTAAAGTAACTGAAAATATTATTTCCATCCTGAAAAGGGCAATAATAATAATAAGCCTACGGAACGTAGACGACAAATGGGAGCATTCGACGCATTGCTATAATATTTTGCGCAGGCGTCCATATTTCTAATAGACCTCAAGTCCAGGTTACCATTACATTAAATGAATATGGGGTAATGAAAACAAAAATAAACAAATAATTGTAGTAAAATGACTTTATCCATGTGAGTACAAAAGAAAACAAGAAATTTTTCAAAAGTACCTACTTAGTAGAATTACCAGGTAGATCATTTAAAGGAAAAGAAAACTTATTACTAGGTTTATTGATAGTTAATTCAATTCAATTCAATTAAATTTTTATTGCAATCATATGGTTATACAGATGGTCTTATTCGTTATCGGAATTACTTCTATTTTCAGTAAGCAAAATAAATAAAGCCCATTGTCTAAATTTGTAATTTGGAAGGTTCGATTTCTAATCTAATCTAAAAATAAATCTCATAATATGACTACCAACATCATTACTAAAAACTGTATAATGTGGAAATACCTTTCCTCAAAAGACCATTAAGGTACTCAAAATAACAATAAAAATCCGGCCATGAAAGGTTGGAATGCTTAGAAAGTCCTCAAGTCAAGAATATTGTCTCTAATTTTTAATACATTAACAATGTATAATTATTAAGTTTTTAACCACTTTTATTTCTTGTCATTAACTTTAGATTTGGTACATACTCATTCATGTGCCTCTTTAAACCTAAACATTTTATTACTAAATGTTATTTTTAAGTATGTCTATCTTACTCATGCATACATATGCTAAGCTGTACGCTTGTTACTTAGTCCAGTCCATTGACATTGTGACCTAAAAAGCTTGTTAATACTTGGTAAGAAATAGTACCTATATGTGCATGTGCAATGATTGTCAGCGTGTCTAACATTTACATATAATGCAAATAAATATTTACTGTCTAAATGGGTTATCTAAATATGCTTTATATTCTCATATTATAGTCTACAGGACACAGTAATTCAGGGGAGACCCTCCAATATACAACATCTCACAACATCAAACTAAAAAATCAAGTAAATAGGTATTATGAGTTCCAATAAGTTCGGGTGATCAATATTTTAAGAACTTTAAAATATATGATAGAAATTGGTTCTGATCTTTAAAATTTGCAATATATTACTAAAGACTACCAAGTTTTTAATTTCACTGATCATTTTCTGTACATTTTTAAGTAGGTAATAAAAATGTTTGAAAGGGTTTTTGAAAAACAACAATCTTATGCCTAGAACTAGAACATACAGTTAAATTAATCAACTGAGGCCCATTATTTGGGTGTTCTTATGCATAAATGCATATAGTATCGAGTATTAAAACCATATGTATAAAGATGTACTATTTATTTACCTAGCGGTGCGGAGCACTGCATCATAATATAAGTCTGTGACTGTAAGAATAGATAGTTATGCCAGAAAGGAACTGCAATAGCTACGATCTTTGATATGGGTGTCCTTCGTATGGAATGGACACCCTTTGATTTCAATAAAGGTACTGGCCACCCAAATCATCTGGAGGTGTTTCAGCATCTTTACTATTTATTTGACAAAAGATATATATGCACTGGCTACTCGTTCAACTCACTGTTTGAAATACCCTATTTAGACTGTTTGATGTTCGGTTCGGCAGTAGTGAAAAATTATAACCTAACTTTTGAAGAACGGAAATATAGATCGCTTCATTGTTTGTTTTATTATGATAAATAGATTATGTAGATAGCCACGAGTCTGTTTTTCAAATAGGTATTTACATACTCACTCACTTAAGTATCTTTCATTTTGGGGACCCAAAGTAGGTACACCGATACTGTTGCACTGCACAAGGAGGGATTTCGACCATATATGTTGTAGTCCACACTTATTTCAAGTTTTATATACATTTGCAACTGTTGAATCATCCTTTTTAGCAAGTTTTATAGAATAAAATAATTAAAAACTTGGATATCAACAAAAAAATATCGCGTCGGAGGGCGCGAGAACTAAGAATGACAGTTTGGTGTTGCCAGGATGTTATTTTCTTTTTATTTAGCTTTGAATACGCGTCAATTGGGCCGCAAGACTGACGAAGCTGCATAGTTATATTCGAAACAAATATTACATACAATTCAGTAATGCTTGTTTCGCGTGGAGTGCAAAAACTTGGAGGACCAAATGAAACACTATACATTGCATGTGCATTCTTCTTCTTTTCTGCTTTTTTCAATAATTTCTTATTTCTAGCTAGTGCAACACAACTTTGTCAATTTCAAGTAATGGGTGGTAATTACATGGCCTACAATATACCTGTAGGCCGAAGGGAAATACGGTTAAATGGAAGGCTGGAAAGAAAGTGAAACTGGGGAAGCTCAACAAACGACTGATGACTGCCGTGGAGCAACGCCGAATTTCTTCTTATTTTAAATTCAAATAAATTCGCCAATGTCAGAACGTGAAAACGAAGAAATAAATTAAGAAAACCTTCTTCAAAGTCTCTTTCGTGAGTTCGATGTCAAATGCTCAGGTCAAATTTTAAGACTATGTACCTATCTTCTAGACGCGCTGTATAGTGTAGGTACCCCGGTAAGGGATTGGCGTATAAAATTTGTGTGTGTGCGTCAAGTAAGTACATGGTGGCAAGGTGGCAAAAAATTACCCCACTCCAATAACTAGCTATCACACGCGACTTTGACCGACGCTTAAAGAGGAACAATAGTGGTAAACTAGCTGTTGCCCACGACTTCGTACGCGCGTAAACATTGAAATGTAAAAATCCCATTTTTTCCCGTTCCCGTGGGAATTTTGGGTGCTCCGGTGGTTTGGCCTGCGCGTTGATACATCAAGTCAATCACTTTTGCCTTTTATCATCCTTTTATATATAACGTGTAACATGAGCATGACCCACTAAAAACCTTAAAACAGTTTGTTCAGAATCAAGAGTAGAATCGATTGCACTATGTTGTAAGAGTAGGTAGTATTTCTTTTATTTCTCTTTTTGTACTGTTGCCTTGTTCTTCTAAAAGTTCCAAATGCAATATTTACTGAGTATTATTAGTAAAGGTTGCACACCTGAATAAAATGTAATGCTGGCTGATTTTTTCGGCAGATTTCTTTTTTCGTTGTAAAACGTTGTCATATTCTGGTTTGACAGAGTGTCACTATCGTTATGCTTGAAAACAAACATTAGATTGTTTGGTTAAATACCTTGCTACCTTCAAACCTTGACTCTATGAGCAGAATCTTATCATAGTCAAATAATACACGACTACCTTCCATCTGCCTTAAACTGACATTGGCATAGGCATCTCTGCTGCCATTAACCGCGATTGATTGATAGATTGTTTGGTCACCCAAGATGGACGTTGACGTTTGTTGAGTCTCTCCAATTTTATTTTACCTTTATTTTTATTAACGAACAACTTGCAGGCCTGTGGTCCTTACTTTTATATTGGCGAAGTGTCCAAGACAGAAGCCATTAATTTATGTATAGAATAGAATAAACAAACAATAAAACATTTCTAATTCTCAGTTATCATTGTAAAATTCCGCAATGGCCTTCAGATCTCCATTAAAATAATGGAACGAGCATGGCATGGATACCGACAGTACCGAAACGATAAGGAAATATGTCAAACTTAAGAAAAGAAAAAATACGTGTCCAATACTTTTCAATAATCTTCCTGATAGAGTAAGGAAAAAAAAGTTGTCGTCATCATCCCTATTGCACTCGTGGCTATAAAAGCGCCATTTTGCCACGCCCGCCCCTGATGTACAGATCGAGCTAGTCTAGTCTATGGTCTCAATATGCCATAACCCTAGCGGCTGCTGTTAGGAACACGCGCGCCCATAAACTGTCTATGGTATTGTAGGCTCGTGATAGAGTTTGTGAGCCTCCGAGACATTTCAGAGCTTTGGAAAATTAAAGGACCTCCAAATAGAGACGGACTTTATTTTTGATCAACAGCGCAATTCTTATTTATTTATTTAAGCCATAAATTGGTCACAATTTTACCCACAGGGTGTAGCCAAAACAACACAGTACACAAACTTATAAACTAAAATAAATTAAGATAAAAATTCTCTTGTAACTTAAGGACTAAAACAAAAAAAGATTGATACTAACATTAATTACATTAATAATTTTTAAATTACATTATATAAATTTATGTCAAATTTTACAATTACATCATTATTTCATTTCAATTTAGGACAATAACAACACAGAACTATCTAAAACAAACTGCTATTCTATTTATACTCGTAGTATTCTTTGAGACTGTAGGGACACATCTCAATAAGGTATTTTTTGACAGCCGCTATGAACCTCGTTCCTGTCAAAGATGCAGTGCATTGTACACCTTGGCTGCTAGCCTGCTACGAATCGAGGACAACGTGTATATATTTTAGTCTTTGCAATAGGGGCCTGTACATCAAAAAATTCTTGATTAAAGTAACTCGATTTTTGAAAAAGTAATACAACTGCAAACAAACTCTTGATAACACATTATTAACACATATTTTTGCAGTCCGTCTTTAAGCCCTTTATTTTGATGGCTCACTCGATAGGCTTTGACAAAAAAAAAATATAAAACTTTTTTTTTTTACCCGACTGCGCTAGAAGGAGGGTTATGTTTTTCGAGTGTATGTATGTATGTATGTAATTATTTTCTCAAAAATGACGGAATAAAAGTGAAAAACATTGATGCAGAAATAATTTATAGGCAGCAAAGATGGCAAAAAATTATTACACCCTTATTTGAATCTGACGCATATTGCCTATTGCGAAAAACAAAATGGCTGACTTTTGGGGGCATTTTAAACGTTTCTAAAAATTCCCAGGATAAAAAGTAGCCACTTATGTCCTTTCTCGGGACTCCCAACTATCTTCATACCAAATTTCATCAAAATCGGTCCAGTAGTTTTCACGTGATGCGCGTTCAAATAAACAGACAAACAGACTAAAATTCTAAAAACTGTTGGAATGTGTTCTGTTATCATGGGCGCACTCTCTTGATAACTTTTGCGAACAAAATATCAAAAAAAAAACAAAAGATAATTACTTATAGGTACCTATATAGGTGGTAGGTACAGTCACAAGAAATGGCGGTCGACCAGTTTAAAAAAAAATCGCTTGTTATGTGTTTTGTGCGCTTCTACGCTTGTCTGCCTTTGAGCTAGAGATTCGTGCAAGCGATTGTGGCCCTTGTGGTCGCTGGCACACCGCCAGTAAGTGCGACTGTACCTTCCAAAAGTTCTTTGGGAAATATCGCATGAACATTTTCGAAACCGTAAACTATAAAATACACGTGACAATATTCCGTTACGCATATAAATCACTTTTAATCAAGCGTAAAAAGGTACAAATATTAACTTGCCAACTTGCTTGTTTTATCAATAACCTGAGAAAGGTCCGCGGCTTCTTATATGAGCGAATTATTCAAATTAGTTTGATGGGACGAGGTATCGTTGGAACGGCGCCATGTTGGGTTAATGTTGGCAACGTTCGATAGAGGGCGTTAGTGCAGCCATGTGTAGATTGAATTTATGGAGTAAGGTAAGGTTTAGTTTTATGATGGTTTTAGGAAATGTGCGTAAAATTCTATTAATTATTAAGGGCGTGTACACACCATCGTTGGAACCGAATCGCAAGAATATGTATGTATATTTGGTCTGAAATAGTTGTAAGGTGACGGTCACCTGGTGACCCAAGGATATTGTTGCTAGGCTTTGATCTATTCTAAGTAAGGATTCACAATCAGCCGGAGAAAAATGTCCCCGTCAAAACGGGTGCCCGAACAGCTCGGGTACCCGTTTAGCCTTCGTTATAAAGAGGCGTTATTAGCATATTGGAACGTATTTTCTAATGTCGTTTGCGAGCAAAGCCCGGTCGCCTAGGCTATATATATGTAAAAGTAGGTTTAGACCTACTCATTTTCGGAGGCGACATTAGATACCAACCGATTGGCTGAAATGACTACATTATAAGTACATAGGTACTAATTCCTACATCTTTTTCAGCCAATCGGTTGGTATCTAATGTCGCCTCCGAAAACTCTTATATTCTACATTTCGTTCTTAAGACCCCTTTTTTAATTAATAAATAAATATAGGTGGGCAGATAGCGCGTCCAGTGTAAGATACATTGACCTATAATAAGTAAGAACATATGGACGAACAGTGCCTAACAGAATATGTCAAAATATATGGAGCAAACTGACATTAGACAATACGTTCCAATATGCTAATAACGCCTCTTTATAACGGAGGCCAAACGGGTGCCCGAGCTGTTCGGGCACCCGTTTTGACGGGGCCATTTTTCTCCGGCTGATTGTGAATCGTAAGGATTCATTTATAATAGATTTATTTATTAATTTTATTTATTTAAACTTTATTGCACATAAAGAAAACTTAGTGTACAAAAGGCGGACTTGATGCCTTGAGGCATTCTCTACCAGTCAACCTTAGATAGATCAATGGCAAGATACCAAATCTCGGAGAAACGTCATTTACATTACTTTCTTATTTACTAAACCTTTATGTTAACCAGCATCTTACGCAATGTTTTATTATTTCTCATACTCATATCATTTTTATTGCCAAACCATGGTTTTTTTCTTTGAATGAACAGTGGGACTACGGAAATCGTTTTCGTGATTTCGTCACCACTTTCCTATTCGACAAGTTTCAAGGCGTTGCCCGTAGCGACATCCCGACATCTAGCGGGAGCGCGCCGTACTCGGCCGGGGCTTACGAAGACGCGAAATGTTTGCGTGGACAGAGGGAGTTAGTGAGCGAATTCAGTAGATTAGGTTTTGAGTAGATATGATACTAGATTGTAACTAGGTATGTAAGGTTATATACATATACAGACGGTACATTACAGACCTAGGGTGGTGAATTCGTAAATGTCCCAGATCGCAGGTTTCTGTGGCCCGAACCGAAGGTGAGGGCCATAAATATGCGATCTGGGGCTTTACGAATTACCGCCCGTGGTTTGTCAAGAGTTTTACGTCTTGCCTTGGCCAAGAAGTGAGATTTCTCTCCGCGTAGCGGGCAGAAAATCTCACTTTACGGCCAAGGGTGATGTAAAAAAATAAGTCATTTTAACAAATAAACAGTTTTTTTTACTACACAGATTATTAATTTGCATTTCATTGTTACAGGTAAATATGAACAAACAAGGAGTTTGGAGAATCTGGATGTGGGTTTGATTATGCACCTTTTGAAATTAATTCAAATGATTGTGACTGGATAGTGGTAAAAAAATGTTTCGCCTTTAATTTTGATGGCAGCAGATTTTTTCTTCAAGGTCTAGTTTACTTTAGTTACTCTTCTGTAATTAACTTTGAATCAAAATAGTAAAAAAATAATAAGTAAATGGCAATAAATGACTGGTCTTTATGGATTCTGTAGAAAAGTCGTGGGACATTAGAGGAATCATAAATAACCCAAATAACTTTATTTTATGGCGTAACGAAGACCGAGCGTTTACGAGTCCACGATGTGGACACGGCATTTTGCGTATTTTAAACATTGACCTATAATAACATATGGACGAACAGTGCCTAACAGAATACGTCAAAATATATGGAGCAAACTGACATTAGAAAATATGTTCCAATATGCTAATTAACGCCTCTTTATAATATGTGTCAAGATAAATATTTTATACAAAAGTAAACCTAACACTATAAGACTTAAGTGTCAAATTTACTGAGCGCCAAACGGGTGCCCGAGTTGTTCGGGCACCCGTTTTGCGGGCCATTTTTCTCCGGCTGATTGTGAATACAATACACAATACAATACAATATACTTTTCACCTCAGCAGCTCGAACAAGTAGACTTTGCTGTCAGAAATTAGTGAGCAAAATCGTGTTTGTTTCACTCAGTGAGACAAAGTATTTTTTTAATTTGTTTTTTTTTTTAATCCTTTTATCCCATCAGACAATCACATCAGGCAAAGGCAAAGGCTTAAGCCTTACAGCCACAGTTAAATCGTTCCCGCGCTTTTTTTTTTTTATTTGATTACTGCGAATGGTCATTTCATACTGCAGCATCTAACTAGTAACTACTTCTTATACCAATAATTCAAACTATCTCGATTTTATCCGCTCTCTTCTTTTCATTTCTTTAAGAAAAGAGGTAGAATTATACTAGGCAAGTCTTACTGCGAATCTATTTTCGTAGAAAAAAAAACTGAATTAGAAACGTTCGGATACGCGCAACGCATCAGTACGCCGTATTTTTAGACATTAACATTATACGTTGATTTAACTTCTGAAAATCTTACATTTTTCAAATGACTTATATTTCATATAATTATGTTATTTGTAATCATTTTAAACTAAAGTTTTAATTTAAAGTAAACTAAAAGTTGTCAAATATTACCGAATAAATTCGACATTTATCATTGTACTAGTTTCCGAACATACGTTTGGAAAATTGCCGCCATTGTCTCATGTCAAATCATGTCTTTCTTCTTAATTTTCGATAACTAACTTAAAGTAATTCTTTTAAAACATGAAATTCAAGTAATAATTTGAGTGAAAGGAGTGAAGAAGAAATGTTATTTCATATTTTTCGTGTTGTAAGTATTCTTTGCAAGTACCTTTTATGTGTTCTCGCTACTGAGGTGAAAAATTGTATGTGCTACTCGAGAGCAATTTCTTTTACTTCTCGTGCCTTTGAGTCCTTCGCTAGCTCAAGATTCTAAACTAGAATCACTCGCTGAACGCTCGTGATTCAACTATAGAATCTTTCGCTAGCTCAGGACTCAAACATGGCACTCGAAGCAAAAAACAATTTTGCTCTCTTGTTGCACAAATAACTATTATTGAACACCACACAATCAAGGAACAGTAGACATTATGTAATTACACAAAAAGGTATGGCATACAGCAGGCGGTCTTATCGCTCAATAGCGATCTCTACCAGACAACCTTTGGATAGTGGAGATGAAGAAAAACAAACTAGGTTGGCAGGCGGTGCTCTTTACTAAGATGTGCAGAAGAAACAAACACAAAAAGTAATAAACATACTTAAATACTTAATCCTTACTTATAATAGATCAATGATTTTAAACTAATTCTACATGGATTTTGACGTGATAACGTCTTATAAATTGATGGACGCCGGCTGCGTCCATGAAAAACATGAGGCAATAGTAGCGTTAAATGACGTTATATCACGTAGGTATCTAGGTAAAATTATCGTCCGTAAATCGACTTTACAGACAACCAATTAAAAAATATATCATTTTAGTTGAACCAAGGAATACATACAATGAAACTGGCGGCTTCAATCGATACATTAATATTATTAACAATAATGGTCATTTTTGTTCGTTACTAATACAATAGACGGGTAAAATAAAAGATATTGAACCGAATCTAAACTTTCATTCATTCATCTAATGAAACAACCAAAACATGGCCGCCGAGATTACAATCGTTTCCGTAATTTCACGACCATTTATTAGTCAAACGTCGACTTTACGACCCCATCACCAATTCGACCGCATCTAATATCATTTCGATTTATATTAATAGCAACAAAGTGCAATTTACTCATGGAAAAGATATTTGAAAGATTTTAAAGTAGCGCAACTTTCAAAACCATTGGCAACGGGAAACGCCATTTTTTCCATAGCAACCGTAGAACGTAATGTTTATGTAAACGATTTGCAACCGCGCTTAGTCGTGCGGATCGTTCAATGACACTTTTTTTTTATTATCTCAATAAGTATTTGCGAAAATTCTAGATGATTCCGCATCCATTAATCCGGGCATCAGACGCAGGCGAAGTACGACAGGGGTGAATATATGATTTATAAGCAAGGACTGCGGCAGCAGTCACGGCCGGTCATAAAATGCAGGGCTGTACTTGAATAGGGGTTTATGACAAAAACTTTATAGACAATATCTTTTGTTTCTGCTGTTGACGGGTGTGGCTGTTTGAGTTATGACTTTAGTCAAGTGAAGTGAAAAGATCTCAACAGTGAACAGGTACATTACAATGCTTTGCATTTTCATTTCAGCATTTTCTTGTACATTAAAATGTTAAACCTTAAAGATCATATTCTGAAAAGAGAAATAAATATCTCACAGTAGGTAATTAAAACTCGAGGTAACACTTTGTTTACTTATTTCAAAATTATAAATGACTAGCTTTTCCCCGCAACTTCGTATGCGCAGAAATATTAAAAAGTAAAATCCCGATTTTTCCCGTTCCCGTGGGAATTTTGCAAAATCCTTCCTTAGCGGATGCCTACGTCATAACATCTACCTGCATGCCAAATTTCAGTCCGATCCGTCCAGTGGTTTGGGCTGTGCGTTGATAGATCACTATGTCAGTCAGTCAGTCAGTCAGTCAGTCACCTTTGAGTTTTATATATTTAGATTACAGGGGGACGTCCATGTAGAGAGAAAACTCGGAAAGTCTTATTATCAGTTTAATATCCGACTCACAAAAGTTACAAAATAACACACAGTTTAGTACACGTATTCATATAGTCTACTATAGTGCGCTAGTGTTTCGAGTACAAGCGGTCGCGATTTAGTTGAAGGCGGCAAGAGCGGAACCGGAAGCAGTGTGGAGCGGGAGCGAGCCGCGGATTGGCTGGCTGTTGACCGGGGTCCCGGGCTTTGGTCCCGGGGATGGTCATAGGCTACTTTTTATCCCGGAAAAACGCTTAGTTCTCGCGGGAACGCTTTAACCGAACTCCGCGCTGACGGATTCGTCGGCAGAAGCTATTAAAAATATATTAATGAGGTAATTTGATTTGAAGAGAATACGGTAACCCCAGCAGCAAGCCACAAATTGTTCTGAGAACGGTTTTATAACTAATCAATTGTAATTTGTCATATCAATTTGTCACAGTTGTCCGCTACCGCTATCGCTCAATGATTAATCAAAATTTTAAAAAATATGACGGCGTCAATTGATTCCAGTATGTCAATTTATCGAACGGGAATTGGAAATATTAATATGATTGATAGTGATTAAAATCACTTATTAAATAGGCTTAAACTTAGCACATTATGTACATTAAATGTTCAACCGTAAAAATCAAGTTTCAAGACTTCAAGAATAATTGTTTCACGTTTTAATATTAACATAAAAATTTAGTGGCAAAATGTAGAGGTTAAGAGCTACATGGCACGCTACATTACGTAGATATGCACGTCTGCCTGCTTATTATGTGAAGATAATATACAAGTGTTCATAGTCATAGTATATCATCAAAACTTCGTTTGCGTACTCACGGGAATGCTTCAAGTAAACACTGTGTCCTTGTCTATCTCTAGAGGTTTAGAAGTCAAAGAAATTGTCAATATCTTGATATTTACATTAAAGATTTACTCATTTCTTATTCCACTCAAACAATAATAATGTCAGTGTTTTCTCTCGCTACTCATTATAATTTCAAGAGCTTGATAAAAACACACGGGACGCCATGATATCATAACCAACGAAATGTAGCCACCCCCGACCTCAGATTTTATATAAAAAGACGTAACAATGCGACCCAAATAAAGTCAGATGAGTGAAAAAGTCGATATTAGGTTCAATAGCTTTTTTCCTTTTCACTTCTAGTCGCCTGCGTGATAAAAAGTTTCGTCATGGCTTTACATAAAACAAATGCCTCTTTTTAGAGACCATAGAAAACAATGTGAAACCCGCAAATTGAAATAGAGTGATTGACGATCCCAACCAGCAGTTTCCACTCCATTACGCTCATTAGACCGCGATAGTTTTTGTCTCCGAGCCTTGTCAACCTTTTTTTTTAAATCCAGACTTCATTAAGGGCACAAGGTATCGCTGCTACCCGTGGAACTACCTTAGAATACATATTCCAAACCGCGTAAGACTTACAGTAGCTTAGCAGGCGGCGGTAAGGCCGCAAAATCAATTTGGGTCTGATAGTGACAAGTCTCTTTTCAGATGACGTGGCAATGTTCAGTATCTGTTGACTTTTTAGGGTTCGAAGCCGAGGGTGTCGTCGAAACCCCTAGTCGTTTTTTTTCCACTTCGCAAGTCTTGAATAAACCAGAGACAAAACAAACGAATTGTCTTTATCCTTTATTTTTGACCAAAACCATTTATTAATTCATTATCATGTATACTGAAATAATTCACTAAATTATGCAACGGAATCCTCCTCTGACTATTTATTTCCGCTCTCGTACGATTTTTTTAATTCACGCTGACAAGGCGTGGATTGGACGACGTTATTTGCGAAGTATAGATTGATAGGAGATAGTCTGAGGGAGGAGTTTTCGTCGCGCCCTGCAATCTTTTAGCTTTTAACACAAAGAGAGCTTTACCCTTTTCACTATGCTTTTTCAAATGATGCCATCAAAGTACACCCATCTAATTACTAGAATGTGTTAATCTCGTTAAGACCTAATTACTGCATCAAAGAATAAACGCACAAATTCAGTAGAGATCTAGATACATTTACATTGTTAACTCCAACATGACACAAAGTGCCAAAAACGCTCATTTGTCGTTTCAAGACACTAAAGCGCCTTCCAGGGAGACTTTTGCATTCAAACTCTTTGTGTACAGCGCTAACTTACCTAAACAGCCCGCAAAAAGAGAAAACAACATCGTTAGCTCCCATATCTGAAGCAACAGCGCTATCTGCAGCTGTAAATACAAGTTTGTGACGACTCCATATGCTGCTAACGTATTCTTCCGTGTGGTTGGATTCAGAATTCAGTTTTCACATGGAGATTCCCGTGATGTATGTAGCAGTGGCGCCTTCGACGGCTGTAAGATAACTTTGTTTATAGACATGAATGCATGTCTGCATTGTACGTCTTTGACGCCATTTACTTCGCTTCACAAAGACTGTTTGTATGTATAAAAGGGAAGTAGGACAATATCAGAGAACCATGTCAGGCTTTTCAATGTTTAATTAAATTATTTTCATGTCAGAATTTTCAACAAGACAATGTCATTTAATTGTTCTGGCTCAGACAAACAAAAGTTCGTCACGTTGAACGTTATTTAAGATGTAAGAACAACTTATAAATGAGCGCCGGTTTAGACTCGGCAACAAACCCTAAAGAAAATGGATGATCATCAGAATTAGAATAAAATTAGATTTAAAAATAAACTTAAAAAGTATCTGTTATCTAAGTTATAAATAGCTAAAATAATATAATAATAATAATATATTATATAATAACAATATATAACATATAATAATAGTACTAAATAGGTAATATTAAAATTAAGGAATGTCAAATTGAAGACTCTAATATGTATATTTTCTTGCCTGCAGACAAACTGCATACAATTAGTTTTGCGGGAAAATGATTTAGTTTTAAGTTTTTTATTTCTGTATGATTTATTAATTTTCAATAAATAAATAAATAAAATAAATAATCCTTTATGCTACTTGCTAATAAATAGGCTTATTTCTGTTAGACCTCCGTCTTTCAATCATCCATATCCATCGACATTATTCTTCCCAAACTGCGTAATCTTTCACCGATTCTTTTATTGTATTTATTCTGCTGTCATACATCGAAGATATCATTGGAAATATCCGTTCATTTCTCTCTACAACACATACCATCATCATCACAATTCCACTAAGATTTATTCACAGACTAATAAAAGTTACTAAATTGATAAGCTTTTTCATAGAAAGCTAAGCATCTCTGGATCCTGTCCTATGACATGCTCCAAGATATTTATATTTTTCTATACAAATATTATTCTTATGACCTATGTCCAGCAGTGGACGTCTTTTGGCTGAAATGATGATAATGATGATTATTCTTATAGGTAGAAAGGCAAGCGCAAACGAAAAGCGTTAACCAAGTTATAAAGGAAGAAAAACTTTTCTCGCGACCAAACCTCCTTTATAAATGGAACGGCAATTAAACTTTCTTCAAATAAAATTTTCGCGATAACTCGTTTCTGATGTCTTTACTGAGACGAAAGAGGGTAAATTGCCATTTGCGTTTGTTGTTAATTAACTTCTCTAGAATCGCCTCCGCTACTGCAACGGACTATTTTAGAGTGACCTTTCGGTCCATGGTGGGCGCCAGTCTAAATGTAGTGGAATAGAATGATTTATTTGTCAAATATCGGAGGAACACAAAGTAACTATCAAAGTTAGTAATTGAAATGACTAGCCGATGCCCGCGAACTTCGTCCCACATAGACTTAGAATTTGCGTACCCGATGATATATTGAAAAATTTGTTTGACCCGTGGAAAACCCGTTCCCGTGAAAATATAGGGATAAAAAGTCTCCTACGTTATTGCTCGTGTCTCAAACTATGTCCATACCAAATTTTACCCCAATTGGTCCAGTCGTAGCGACGTGAAGGAAGGACATCCAAACACACTTTCACATTTATATTAGTATGGTTTACATAATGCAACTTAGTAGGAATTAGCTTAAGACTTTGATTGAAGATGAACATATTTAGCATACAAGTTATTTAATCAATGTTAATTAACGTATTGTCGATGACCTATATTTCTTCTGTCCTTAATGTCAAAACGAAGAATGACTCTTCTTTTTTACTACATACAATTTAAGCAGAAAATAAGTAAAAATACCACCTAAAGACGAAAAGAGACCAAAGACATGTAAATAATATAGGTCAGAATAAAGGTTAAGTACTTTAAAATATTAAGCCTCATTTCATTAAGTTCCCACCGAATGACCTATTTAATCTTCTTCCTTCAAATCGGATCAACAGGCCGTCAAAGTTCAGCGAACTTTTATACTTACCTAATAATATTCAAAAAGGTTGAATACCCTTAGATGGAGTAGTCATATTGCCGTAACTTTTAGAAAATCATGAAGTGAACGAGATATAATTGTTGAGGTTATAGGAAAGATTAGGTATAAGGGCAGATGTAATATAGTAATACAATAATGTTCTATGTTCGATAATGCCATAAATAAAAAGCCTTCCGTTGTTACTGGCCTTGTATTATTCTATTCTTGTCATATATTTCTTGAATACAACGCGCTGAAATTTGAAATTCATGTCAAGCTCTGGAATTCAATAAGATACACTGTAAATTGTATTAGCTACGGTTGGATAATCTCATTTGACATCTTATACCAAGAGTCATAGGGTTCGCTTTCATCTAACTGGGGGTTGTTTTATGGGATTTTAGCCACCCTCGGAGAAAATGGCCGGTTCGGATGCAGCCAAAGATGGCGGCGCGCATGCGCGGTGCGTCGCTCGATACGTGCACCCTCCCACAAGGATTAATCTTCCCTATTCTCTTCAAGTCATCAGTTCAATCTATTGTTACACAGCTTGCCACAATAGTGTCATACAAACGAATTATCTGGAACTTTCCGTGGGGCTGATGAATCCAAAATGAACTACATCCTCACTACAGCCTCCTTTTTTACAGATGTTCTCGGCAATTGCCTCACGCACTACATAAATAAGCTTTCATTTTAAAATCACAATCTATAGACTTGAGAGCATTCACACTGATTCCACTGTCACTATGCACTAGCACTGTTGGTCATCGATTTTGGGCTCGGCCGCCGCTCCCTGAATCAACAACCTGAATTGATCTGTGGACAGAGAAACATAGACACATATTGCCATGGCAGACAGAAAGCTTATAACAGATGAAAGCTTGTAACAGATGATGGGATGGTCCTGGAGGTTAGTAAAGAGCACACACAGATGGTATTCAAGACAATGTAGGATCCATAAGTATAAATGCTTGTAGTGCTCCCGATGCTTAGTGCGACGCCTTAGCCTGTTTGTCCAGACGCAGCAGTAGAACGGACTTACTGCTGTGACAGGACAATATGGCAAAGACGCGCTCAGGACGCGAGGCGGTGGCGGGCGTCGGCGAGCGTGTGAGGCCCGCGTCTCGCCGCGCCGCGCCCCGCCGCCGCGCCTGCGCGGTCCCTACACCCCTGAATGGACACCCTCAATCAACTATCGATTTTCCCTTTAAAAAAAGGTTAATTCATTGCAACTAGGGTATTTATACTACCATGTTTACTATGCATATGCGAAAAATATATTAAATGTTTATTAGGTCATTGACCCCCAACCCTTTTAGTCTGAAAACCTCCCACTCCCTTCGTGTTGAAATTCCGAGAAACGTGCT